>CAUYUJ010021821.1:0-132954 GCA_963575745.1 Prorocentrum cordatum | reverse complement strand
GCACTTAATCGGCTGTAGGGGGGGCTGCAGGGCTGGTAATCACAGGAATCGATTCAGAGACATCAGACGCGTCCGCCTGTCGCATGCAGAGGTCTGAACTCGGTCTGATACTCGAGCTAGGTTTGCCAAACTATTCGTATTGTTCGAGTCATCTTGAGAGAAGCTGTCGATTTACGCGCGTAAGTCGGGCTGTAGAAGAGCTACAGAGCTCGTGCAGAAGACAATCCAGAAGCATCGGGGGCGTTCGGCTGTTGCATCCGAGAGGTCTGAAATTGCTTCGGCTGAAAAATTATGGTTTCTGTGTAATTTTTTTCGACATTATATGTTGTCAGGAAGCTCTACGAGTCCCCCGGCGGTAAGAAAGGTTGACGGTTTACCGCCGGCGCCCAGTTTGAAGTTCGTTTGCAGAAGTGGGATTTTCATTCCCTGTAGTTTGCTATGACGCACTTGCTGGTTAAATTCTTATGGCTCTAGGTGCAGTATTACTATTGAAACAATTGGAGGAACCGACTTTGTATCAACATTAAAAAATGTGTTTGTCTGCGTAATATGATAAGCTTTTTCGGTGCGCAGGCAGCAGGAGAGGAAGGAGTCGGTTATGCCGCGTGTGTCAGTCAAATTTTCAGATCCGTAGGTTATCACACTAGAAGGAACTGATTCGATGAAAACCGAAAAATCGTGTTTTTTCGAATTTTCTGGCTCTCGCTTCATCATCTTCCTTTATGTGTTTCGAAGAGCGCTGTGCAAGAAAAGAGCTCTACGAGGTGCCCGGCGGTAACCTGGTTGACGGTTTACCGCCGTTCCCATTACTATAAAACTTCCAGCAACTAGATAAAGGAAGCTCTACAAGTTATAAAATCAGTATTCTTCGCACCTGTAGTGGGTTATTCTGCTTCCGCCAGTGAAACTCTCTTGCCTGTAGCTGCAGTACTATCGAAGCACTTTGGGGAGCCGACTTTAAATGAAAAAAACATGTTTCTGCGAGCTCTCAGCTCACGCTTGAGGAAGCTCCTCCATGTGTTTCGAGCATCGCCGTGCGAGAAAAGAGCTTCACGAGGCCTGGCGGTAACCTGGTTGACGGTTTATCGCCGGCTGCTCAGAGTGGGTCTGCTTCGAGCTGGCTCAGAACCACTTTTCGTACCTCCTAATTGTTTGAGAGATATGCGTTTCTTGGTGTAACTCGAGCTGCAGATGAGCTATGGAGCACAGCAGCCGGAAGAAAATCATCATAAGGGCTAGTCTCCAGTATCTTGATGCCGATCTCGGTCTGCTACCAGAGCTGGATTCGAAACAATCTTCCTGCTAATGTTCAAAGGGATAATGCTGGCTGCAGCCAAGCTACAGAGCTGTCTGGCATAGCAATCGCAAGGAAGCGATTCATATAAGCTAGTCTGGAGTATATAGATGCCCGGAATCGATCTGTTTCCAGAGTCAGAGCCAACAAATTTTTTCTACTCTATTTTGTTTGTTGTGTGAAAAAAAAAACAACTTGGTAGCGTCCACCAAAAACCGGAGAGCACTGGAAGCGTCGAAAACCCGGAGAGCAAAGAGAACACACACTGGAAACTGGCGCCGGCGGTGAACCGTCAACTGGTCACCGCCGGGAATCTCGTAGAGCCCCTTTTATGCATAAGAGTGCTCAGAAAGCTTCTGAAGCAAGAGCCCCAAAACTCAAATCGTGATTTTTCGGTTTTTATGCAAAGTCGGTTGCTCAAAGTGTTTTGATAGTAATACTGCATCTACAGACCTGAGAATAACTTGTAGAGCTTCCCTTAGCAAGTTATTGCTGGAAGCTTAAGAGTAATTCCGGGGCGCTCGAGAGCTAGTTGGCAAGACAAATCTCGACTGACCTTTTGGTGACTTTTGGTCGGTTGAAAATTTTGTTCTCCAAATTCAACAATTCGTTTGAGCTCTAGTATTTTTTCCAATGATATTCGATCTTATTCCAGCTCGCCATCTGGATCTCAGCTCGATCGGGTACCTTTCACTGCCAAAAAGCAGGCAGGCGGGATCGGCCGTTTTGAGTCATCTTGACACGCGATGACGGTTTTCTGAACATAACTCGAGCTTTAGGACAGCTACAGAGCTGGTAAGCACAGGTAATCGATGTAGAATGATTAGGCGCCTTCGCCTGTTGAATCCAGAGGTCTGAGCTCGGTCTGTTAGCCGAGCTAGGTCTGCAAACCTATTCGTATTATTCGAGTCATCTTGACAGGCGCTCTCGGTTTTCTGTACTTAACTCGAGCTGTAGGACAGCTACAGAGCTGATGTTTACAGAAACTGATTCAGAATCATCAGTTGCGTTTGTCTGTCGAATCCAGAGCTCTGAACTCGGTCTGCTGCCCGATCTAGAATCGCGAAACTATTCGCATTGGTCGAGTCATCTTGAGAAGTGCTCTCGGTTTTCTTCACTCAACTCGGGCTGAGGGGGGCTACAGTGCTGGTGGTCGCAGGAATCGATTTGAAGACATCAGACGCGTCCGCCTGTCGAATCCAGAGCTCAGAACTCGGTCTGCTGCCCGAACTAGGTCTGCGAAACTATTGTATTGTTCGAGTCATCCTGAGAGGTGCTGTCGGTTTTCTGCACTTAACTCGGGCTGTAGGGGGGCTGCAGGGCTGGTAATCACAGGAGACGATTCGCAGACATCAGACGCGTCCGCCTGTCGCATTCAGAGGTCTGAACTCGGTTTGATACTCGAGCTGGGTTGCCAAACTATTCGTTTTGTTAGAGTCATCTTGAGAGGTGCTGTCGATTTACGCACGTAACTCAGGCTGTAGGAGGGCTACAGAGCTCGCAAAGAAGACAGTCCAGAAACATCGGGGGCGTTCGGCTGTTGCATCGAGAGGTTTTTAATCGCTCGGGCTGAAAAACTATCCGTTCTCTGCATTTTTTCCACATTATATATTGTCAGGAAGCTCTACGAGTCCCCCGGCGGTAAGAAAGGTTGACGGTTTACCGCCGGCGCCCAGTTTAACTGCCAGACGCGGCGTAACCCACTACAGGTGCGAAAAATTTGCTTTCCCAGAATGAATTGTCAAATATCTGTCAAATCTCAGAAAAAACCCACCCAAAGTTGTCACATTGTCTCTTTTGGTCGGGTCGGCCAACTGGGCGCCGGCGGTAAACCGTCAACCTTTCTTACCGCCGGGGGACTCGTAGAGCTTCCTGACAATTTACAATGTCGAAAAAAATTGCAGGGAACGAATCGTTTTTCAGCCCAAGCGATTTCAGACCTCTCGATGCAACAGCCAAGCGCCCCCGATGCTTCTGGATTGTGTTGTGTACGAGCTCTGTACTCTCCTACAGCCCGAATACGCGCGTAAATCGACAGCACCTCTCAAGATGACTCGAACAATACAAATCGTTTGGCAAGTCTAGCTCGAGTATCAGACCGAGTTCAGACCTCTGAATGGCGGACGCGTCTGATGTCTCCGAATCGATTTCTGTGATTACCAGCCCTGCAACCCCCCTACAGCCCGATTTAAATGCAGAAAACCAAAAGCACCTCTCAGGATGACTCAAACAATACGAATAGTTTCGCGGACCTAGTTCAAGCAGAAGGCCGAGTTCCGAGCTCCGGATTCGACAGGCAGAGCGCCTTGTGTCTCCAAATCGATTCCTGTGGCCACCAGCACTGTAGCCTCTCTACAGCCCAAGTTAAGTACAGAAAACCGACAGCATCTCTCAAGATGACTCGAAGAATACAAATAGTTTTGCGGATCTACATCGGGCAGCAGACCGAGTCCAGAGCTCTGGATTCAACAGACGAACGCGAATGATGATTACGAATCGGTGTATGTAAGTATCAGCTCTGTAGCTGTCCCTAGCTCGGCTAGCAGACCGAGTTCAGACCTCTCAATGCAACAGACAAACGCGCCTGATCATTCTGAATCGATAAGGTGTGATTACCAGCTCTGTAGCTGTCCTGTATTTCGAGTTAAGTCCAATATACCGAGAGCGCGTATCAAGATGACCTGAAACGGCCGATCCCGCCGCAGTGCTCTTTGGCAGTAACAGGTACCCGATCGAGCTGAGATCAAGATGGCAAGCGGGAATAAGATCGAATATCACGGGGAAAAATATTAGAGCTCTAACGAATGGTTGAATTTCGAGAGCAAAATTTTCAACCGACCAAAAGTCAGCAAAAGGTCCGTCGAGATTTTTCTTGCCAACTAGCTCTCCATCGCCGCGGAATTACTTTTAAGCTTCCACTTGCTAAGGGAAGCTCTACTACGAGTTACTAGCTCCACCCTGCGCCGGAATTCCTCTAGCTCATCGATGCCGAAGAGCTCTACGAGGTATTTTTCCTGTCGTGCCCTCGGACGCTCCTGTGAAACGTTTCTGGGACTCTGGGGGGCTCCCCTGCAGCGCTCTTGAAGCGCGTCCAGCAACGTCCCCACCCATGCCTGCACGCGTGCAGGCACGCGTGGACGCTTGGCAGAAGCTCTACTGGACCCGCTGCGGGGACGGGCGAGGCGCTGCGAGAATTCTGGAGCGGCGGAGATGGGCTGCTGGCGGGCACCACCACCGTCCGGCTTCTAATCTCAAACCTTCTAGCCCTCAGAGAGCTCTCCGGGAAAAGGGCAAACACACCAGAAACTTTCCTGGCGAGCCCTCCAACGCTCTCGTAAAGCTCTTCTCGCGCTCTGGGAAGATCCCCTGCAGCGCTGCTGGAGCCCTGCAAGAAACGCGTCCATGCATGCCGGCACGCGTGCAGGCACGCGTGGAAGCTTGCCGGAAGCTCTCCCGGACCCGTTGCCGGGCCGCCAGAGTTTCTGCGGGGAACGTGGACCGCCGCGGAGGAGCTCCTGGCGGGCACCACCACCGTCCGGCTGCTAATCTTAAACCCTGTAGCTCTCAGACAGCTCTCCGGGAAAAACCCGGAGAGCAATGGTAGCGTCCAAAACCCGGTGAGCAAGGGGAACACACACCCGAAAGCTTTCCTGGCGAGCTCTGAAGCTCTCGTGAAGCTTTTCCGGAGCTCTGGGGGGCTCCCCTGCAGCGCCTCCGAAGCGCTGCCAGGAACGCTTCCACGCGTGCCTGCACGCTTGCAGGCACGCGTAGACGCTTGCCGGAAGCTCTCCCGGACCCGCTGCCGGGTCAGGCGAGTCGCTGCGGGGATCGTGGAGCGGCGGAGATGGGCTGCTGGCGGGCATTACCACCGTCGGGCTTCTAATCTAAAACCTTCTAGCTCTCAGAGAGCTCTCCGGGAATATTTTACTTGGTAGCGTTCGAAACCCGGAGAGCAAAGAGAACACACACCGGAAAGCTATCCTGGCAAGCCCACGGAATCTCTCGTGAAGCTCTTCTGGGGCTCTGGGGGGCTCCCCGGCAGCGCTTCCGAAGCGCTGCCAGGAACGCTTCCACGCGTGCCTGCACAGGCACGCGTAAACGCTTGCCGGAAGCTCTCCCGGACCCGCTGCCGGGACGGGCCAGGCGCTGCGATAATTCTGGAGCGGCGGAGATGGGCTGCTGGCGGGCACCACCACCGTCCGGCTTCTAATCTAAAACTTTTTAGCTCTCAGAGAGCTCTCCGGGGAAAAAAAAATAACGATGTATTTTTTTATGTAGATCGAGCTACAGCTGAGCTCCAGAGCTGTTCGGCGCAGCAACTTGGTAGCGTCCAAAACCCGGAGAGGAAAGGGCAACTTGGTAGCGTCCAAAACCCGGAGAGCGAGGAGGCCCTTGGGGACGGGAAATCTTTCCGAGAGAGCTCCCTGGGGCACCTTGAAGCGCTTCGAAGGCACTGCCAGGCACGCCCCCATGCGTGCCTGCACGCGTGCCGGCACACGTGGACGCGTGCCTTCCTGCAATCTTCTGTCAAACCCTCCTGGGGCGCCTGCAGAGCTCTGTCACACCCTTCTGAAGCGGTCCTGCATTACTGCGGACCCGCTGCCGGGCTGGGCGAGTTGCTGCGGGGATCGTGGAGCGGCGGAGATAGGCTGCTGGCGGGCACCACCACCGTCCGGCTTCTAATCTTAAGCTGTCTAGCTCTCAGAGAGCTCTCCGGGAACAAACACACCAGAAAGCTTTCCTTGGGAGCCCTCCAACGCTCTCGTAAACCTTCTCTGGCGCTCTTGGAAGCTTCCCTGCAGCGCTGCTGCAGCGCTGCCAGAAACGCTTCCACGCGTGCCTGCACGCGTGCAGGCACGCGTGGAAGCTTGCCCGAAGCTCTCCCGGACCCGTTGCCGGGTCGCCGGAGTTTCTGCGGGGAACGTGGAGCGCCGCGGAGGAGCTCCTGGCGGGCAACGCCACCGTCCGGCTTCTTATCTTAAACCCTCTAGCTCTCAATTGGACAAATATCCTCCGGAGCGCTCGCTGCAAGTAACTCGTAGAGCTTCCCTTAGCAAGTTATTGCTGGAAGCTTTAGAATAATTCCGGGGCGCTGGAGAGCTAGTTGGCAAGAAAAATCTCGACGGACCTTTTGGTGACTTCTTTTGTCGGTTGAAAATTTTGTTCTCGCAATTCAACCATTCGTTAGAGCTCTAGTACGTTTTCCCGTGATATTCGATCTTATTCCCGCTCGCCATCTTGATCTCAGCTCGATCGGGTACCTTTTGCTGCCAAAAAGCGTCCAGGCGGGATCGGCCGTTTCGACTCATCTGGATGCGCGCTCCCGGTATATTGGACTTAACTCGAGATACAGAGGTCTGAACTCGGTCTGCTAGCCGAGGTCCGTGAACCTATTCGTATTATTCGAATCATCTTGGCAGGCGCTCTCGGTTTTCTGTACTTATCTCGAGCTATATATATATGACAGCTACAGAGCTGATACTTACAGAAACCGATTCAGAATCATCAGTCGCGTTCGTCTGTTGAATCCAGAGCTCTGAACTCGGTCTGCTGCCCGATTAGAATCGCGAAACTATTCGTATTGTTCGAGTCATCTTGAGAGGTGCTCTCGGTTTTCTGTACTTAACTCAGGCTGTTGGGGGGCTACAGTGCTGGTAGTCACAGGAATCAAATTGTAGACATCAGGGGCGTCCACCCGTCGAATCCAGAGCTCGGAACTCGGTCTGCTGCCCGAACTTGGTCCGCGAAACTATTCGTATTGTTCGAGTCATCCTGAGAGGTGCTGTCGGTTTTCTGCACTTGACTCGGGCTGTACGGCTTCTAATCTAAAACCTTATAGCTCTCAGAGAGCTCCCCGGGAACTATCTTACCTTGTAGAGCTCTTCGGCATCGATGAGCTAGAAGAATTCCAGCGCGGGGCGGAGCTAGTAACTCGTAGAGCTTTCCTTAGCAAGTTGTTGCTGGAAGCTTAAGAGTACCTCGCAAAGCTCTTCGGCGTCGATGAGCTAGAGGAATCCCGGCGCGGGGTTGCACGCTCTTCGGCATCGATGAGGAATTTGGGCGCGGGGTGCAGCTAGTACCTTGTAGAGCTCTTCGGCATCGAAGAGCTAGAGGCAGAGAGCTCGCTGAGAGCTAGACGATTTAAGATTGAAGCCGGACGGTGGTTGTGCCCCCCACGGCGGTCCACGTTCCCCGCAGCGCATCGCCTGACCCGGCGACGTGTCCGGGAGAGCTTCCGGCAAGCTTCCACGCGTGCCTGCACGCGTGCAGGCACGCATGGACGCGTTTCTGGCAGCGCTTCAGCAGCGCTGCAGGGGGGCTCCCCACAGCGCCAGAAGAGCTTTACGAAAGCGTTGGAGGGCTCGCCAGGAAAGCTTTCTGGTGTGTTTGCCCTTTGCTCTCCGGGTTTTCGACGCTACCAAGTGCAAACTTTGGCCAATTGGGCGAACATTGTGAGAGATTTGAACATGTGTCCCAAGAACTGGTATTCTTCGCACCTGTAGTGGGTTGTGCCGCGTCTGCCAGTGCAATTTCAGGGTCGTAGCTGCACTGCTACTATCAAAAAAACCGACTTTCGACAAAAACCAAAAAATCAATTCTGAAAGTTTTCAGCTAACGCTTGATGAAGCTCCTTCTATGTCATCATCGCGCGAGGAAAGAGCTCTACGAGGATCCCGGCGGTAACCTGGTTGACGGTTTACCGCCGGCTCCCAGTTGGCCGACCCGGCCCCGACGGACAATCTGTGAACTTTGGGTCGGTTGGACGAACTTTGTGAGAGATTTGAACATTCTTTTTGATAACCGGTATTTTTCGCACCTGTAATGGGTTGTGACACGTCTGCCAATAATTTTTCAGGTCCGTAGCTACAGTATAACTGTGAAAACACTTGAGGAACCATCTTTGGGGGATAACAAAAATTATCCTGGCGAAAGACCCAACCATAAGCAATTGTTGGTAACGCGTTGTGGGTGCCGCTTTCGGTGGGGCTCCATATGGGGCCACGAAGCGCTGCCTTGGATGGGGGAACCGCATGCGGACTGCGCCACCGGGGCGGGCCTTCGGTGGAGCTCCCTATGGGGCTACGATACGCTGCCCTGGGTGGGGGAACCGCATGCGAACTGCGCCACTGGGGCCTTCGGTGGAGCTCCCTATGGTGCCACGAAACGCTGCCCTGGGTGGGGGAAGCGCATGCGAACTGCGCCACGGGGGCTTTCGGTGGAGCTCCCCATGGGGCCACGAAGCGCTGCCCTGGGTGGGGGAACCGCATGCGAGAGCAGCCACTGGGGCCTCGGTGGAGCTCCCTATGGGGCCACGAACGCTGCCCTGGGTGGGGGAACCGCATGCGAACACCCCCACTGGGGCCTTCGGTGGAGCTCCCTATGGGGCTACGAAACGCTGCCCTGGGTGGGGGAACCGCATGCGAACACCCCCACTGGGGCCTTCGGTGGAGCTCCCTATGGGGCCACGAAACGCTGCCCTGGGTGGGGGAACCGCATGCGAACACCCCCACTGGGGCCTTCGGTGGAGCTCCCTATGGGGCTACGAAACGCTGCCCTGGGTGGGGGAACCGCATGCGAACACCCCCACTGGGGCCTTCGGTGGAGCTCCCTATGGGGCCACGAAACGCTGCCCTCGGTGGGGGAACCGCATGCGAACACCCCCACTGGGGCCTTCGGTGGAGCTCCCTATGGGGCCACGAAACGCTGCCCTGGGTGGGGGAACCGCATGCGAACACCCCCACTGGGGCCTTCGGTGGAGCTCCCTATGGGGCCACGAAACGCTGCCCTGGGTGGGGGAACCGCATGCGAACACCCCCACTGGGGCCTTCGGTGGAGCTCCCTATGGGGCCAC
This sequence comes from Prorocentrum cordatum, assembly GCA_963575745.1. NCBI lineage: Eukaryota > Dinophyceae > Prorocentrales > Prorocentraceae > Prorocentrum > Prorocentrum cordatum. The sequence continues at coordinate 123,808 of CAUYUJ010021821.1, read as the reverse complement.
GAAACGCTGCCCTGGGTGGGGGAACCGCATGCGAACACCCCCACTGGGGCCTTCGGTGGAGCTCCCTATGGGGCCACGAAACGCTGCCCTGGGTGGGGGAACCGCATGCGAACACCCCCACTGGGGCCTTCACCCCCACGCTGCCCTGGGGAACCGCTGCGAACACCCCCACTGGGGCCTTCGGTGGAGCTCCCTATGGGGCCACGAAACGCTGCCCTGGGTGGGGGAACCGCATGCGAACACCCCCACTGGGGCCTTCGGTGGAGCTCCCTATGGGGCTACGAAACGCTGCCCTGGGTGGGGGAACCGCATGCGAACACCCCCACTGGGGCCTTCGGTGGAGCTCCCTATGGGGCCACGAAACGCTGCCCTGGGTGGGGGAACCGCATGCGAACACCCCCACTGGGGCCTTCGGTGGAGCTCCCTATGGGGCCACGAAACGCTGCCCTGGGTGGGGGAACCGCATGCGAACACCCCCACTGGGGCCTTCGGTGGAGCTCCCTATGGGGCTACGAAACGCTGCCCTGGGTGGGGGAACCGCATGCGAACACCCCCACTGGGGCCTTCGGTGGAGCTCCCTATGGGGCCACGAAACGCTGCCCTGGGTGGGGGAACCGCATGCGAACACCCCACTGGGGCCTTCGGTGGAGCTCCCTATGGGGCTACGAAACGCTGCCCTGGGTGGGGGAACCGCATGCGAACACCCCCACTGGGGCCTTCGGTGGAGCTCCCTATGGGGCCACGAAACGCTGCCCTGGGTGGGGGAACCGCATGCGAACACCCCCACTGGGGCCTTCGGTGGAGCTCCCTATGGGGCTACGAAACGCTGCCCTGGGTGGGGGAACCGCATGCGAACACCCCCACTGGGGCCTTCGGTGGAGCTCCCTATGGGGCCACGAAACGCTGCCCTGGGTGGGGGAACCGCATGCGAACACCCCCACTGGGGCCTTCGGTGGAGCTCCCTATGGGGCCACGAAGCGCTGCCCTGGGTGGGGGAACCGCATGCGAACACCCCCACTGGGGCCTTCGGTGGAGCTCCCTATGGGGCCACGAAACGCTGCCCTGGGTGGGGGAACCGCATGCGAACACCCCCACTGGGGCCTTCGGTGGAGCTCCCTATGGAGCCACGAAGCGCTGTAATGGGTGGGTGAAACGCAGAGAGGAGGGAGGAGAGGGAGGAGAAGGGAGGAGGAGGGGGAGGAGGAGGAGAGGAGGAGAGGACGCGGGCACCGTCTCTTCAAAACGAGGACCCAACACCACAGGATGGTTGGGAAAAAAACTATTCTTTCGAGTTGTGAGCTCGCCTATCAGAAAGCTCCCCCACGTGTTTCAAGCAGCGCCGTGCGAGGAAAGAGCTCTACAAGGCTTCCGGCGGTAACCTGGTTGACGGTTTACCGTTGGTTCCCAGTAGATTATGCCGCGTCTGCCAGTAAAATTCCAGGTCCGTAGCTGCAGTATTACTATCGAAACACTTGGGGGAACCGTCTTTGGATGCAAGCTAAAAAAACGTATTTTTTTCGAGAGTTCAGCTTGTGTGTGATAAAGCTTCTCCCATATGTTCCGAGCAGCGCCGTGCGAGGAAAGAGCTCTACGAGGCCCCTGGCGGTAACGTGGTTGACGGTTTACCGCCGGCTCCTTTCCGGGGCGGACAGCTAGTTGGCAAGGAAAATATCGACGGACCTTTTGATGACTTTTGGTCGGTTGAAATTTTTTGTTTTCGAATTTCAACCATTCGTTAGAGCTCTAGTATTTTTCCCTTGATATTCGATCTCATTCCCGCTTGCCGTCTTAATCTCAGCTCGATCGGGTACCTTTTACTGCCAGAAAGCACACGGGCGGGATCGGCTGTTTCGAGTCATCTTGATACGGATTGTCTTCTGTACTTAACACGAGCTGTACGGCAGCTACAGAGCTCATACTCACAGAAATCGATTCAGAGTCATCAGGCGTGTTCGTCAATTGCATCTAGAGGTCTGAACTCGGTCTGCTGCCCGAGCTAGGTCCGCGAAGCTATTCGTATTGTTCGCGTCATCTTGGAAACTGCTGTCGGTTTTCTGTACGTAACTCGGTCTGTAGGGGAGCTACAGGGCTCGTGATTCAACAGACGAACGCGCCTGATAATTCTCAATCGATTTCTGTGATTATCAGCTCTGTGGCTGCCCTACACATCGAGTTATCTACGAAAAACCGAGAGCGTCTGCTACAATGACTCGAATAATACGAATAGATTTGCGACCCTAGCTCGGCTAGCAGACCGAGTTGAGACCTCTGGATTGGCGAACGCGCCTGATCATTCTGAATGCATTAGCTGTGCTGACCAGCTCTATAGTTGTCCTGATGCTCGAGTTTATCTTGAGAAAACCGACAGCGCGTATCAAGATGACTCGAAACGGCCGTTGCCGCCTGTCTGCTTTTTGGCCTTCAAAGTTACCCGATCGAGCTGAGATCAAGATGGCGAGCGGGAATAAGATCGAATATCATGGGAAAAAATACTAGAGCTCTAACGAATGGTCAAATTTTGAGAACAAAATTTTCAACCGACCAAAAGTCACCAAAAAGTCCGTCGAGATTTTTCTTGCCAACTAGCTCTCCAGCTCCCCGGAATTACTCTTAAGCTTGCAGCAATAACTTGCTGAGGGAAGCTCTACGAGTTACTTGTTCGCACTTGTAGCGTCCACTTGTAAGCGTCCAAAACCCGGATAGCGAAGACAAGCGCGGAACGCCGCACGGGGACCTCTGCCAGGCCGCCTGAAACCATGCGCGGGACGCTGGAAACCTCGCAGGAGACGCTTGCAGGGGCGCCGTTTACGATGCGTGGGGCCCTGCAAAGCGCGCAAGGAAGATCTGCCTAGGAGCCTGGAAGAACTGCCGAAGCTCTTCCGAAGCTCTGCCGAAGCGCCTCGCGCACCCTGGAGCCACGCGTATTGGGAAACGCTAGGAAGCCACGCTCCCGGACCCGCTGCAACCTCCGGCGAGTTGCTGCGAGAATCGTGGACCGGCGGAGGTGGGCGTGTGCTCCTCACCACCCACCGCCGGCTTCTTATCTGAAACCCTTAGCTCTCCAAGGAGCTATCCGGGAAAAACCCGGATAGCGAAGCCAAGCGCGGAACGCCGCACGGGGATCTCTGCCAGGCCGCCTGAAACGATGCGCGGGACGCTGGAAACCTCGCAGGAGACGCTTGCAGGGGCGCCGTTTGCGATGCGTGGGGCCCTGCAGAGCGCGCAAGGAAGATCTGCCTAGGAGCCTGGAAGAACTGCCGAAGCTCTTCCGAAGCTCTGCCGAAGCGCTTCGCGCACCCTGGAGCCACGCGTACTGGGAAACGCTAGGAAGCCACGCTCCCGGACCCGCTGCGAACCCCGGCGAGTTGCCCCGGGGATCGTGGACCGGCGAGCGTGGGCGTCTCCTCTTCACCACCCACAGCCGGCTTCTTATCTGAAACCCTCTGCTCTCAAGGAGCTATCCGGGAAAAACCACCCAAAAGTTACCACTTGCTAGCGTCCCAAACCCGGAGAGCGCTCTGTGGGGCGCCCCTGCATCTCTGCCGAAGCGCTGGCAGAAACGCTTCCATGCGTTGCCTGCACGCGTGCAGGCACGCGTGGAAGCTTGCCGGCTGCTCTCCCGGACACGTTTCCGGTTCACTGGAGGCGCTGCGAGGCCTGTGGAGCGACGGAAAAGATCTCCTGGCGGGCACCACCACCGTCCGCCTTATAATCTTAAACCCTTTAGCTCTCAGCGAGCTCTCCGGGAACTGGGCGCCGGCGGTAAACCGTCAACCTTGGTTACCGCCGGGGAACTCGTAGAGCTTGCTGACAGTATACAGCATGGAAGGAAAATCCAGAGAACGACTAGTTTCTGAGCTCGAGCGATTTCAGACCTCTCAAGACGACTAACAAAAAACAGTTTGCCAACCCAGCAACAGGCGGACGCGTCAAATGTTCGCGAATCGACTCCTGTGACTGGCCCTGCAGCCCCCACAGCCCGAGTTAAGTCCGGAAAACCGACAGCATGACTCGAATAATACAATAGTTTCGCGCACCTAGTTCGAACAGCAGACCGAGTTCCGAGCTCTGGATTCGACAGACGGACATTGCTGATGTCTCTAAATCGATTTATGTCACCAGCAGCACGGTAGCCTTCCCCAAGCACGAGTTCAGTACAGAAAACCGAGAGCACTCCTCAAGATGACTCGAACAATACGAATAGTTTCGCAGATCTAGCGCGGGCAGCAGGCCGAGTTCAGAGCTCTCGATTCAAGAGACGAACGCGCCTAAAGATTCCCAATCGATTTCTGTGACTATGAGCTCTGTAGCTGCCCTACAGCTCGAGAAAAGTACAGAAAACCGAGAGCGTCTGCTACAATGACTCGACTAATACGAATAAGTTTGCGGACCTACCTCGGCTACCAGACAGAGTTCAGACCTCTCGGTTCAACAGGCGAACGCGCCTATCGATTGGCTGTGCTCACCAGCTATGTAGCTGCCCTAAAGCTCGAGTTATTTTTCAAAAAACCGTCAGCACGTATCAAGATGACTCGAAACGGCCGATCCCGCCACAGTGCTTTTCGATAGTAATATTCATCCGATCGAGCTGAGATCAAGATGGCGAGCGGGAATAAGATCGAATATCACGGGAAAAAATACTAGAGCTTTAATATTAAACCCTTTAGCTCTCAGCGAGCTCTCCGGGAACTTTGTCTTTTATCGCCGGTCGGCCAACTAGCTCCACCCCGCGCCGGAATTCCTGTAGCTCATCGACGACGAAGAGCTCTACGAGGTATAACCGACCCCAAGTCGCCATATTGTCTCTTAAGGTCGGGTCGGCCAACTTGTAAGCGTCCAAAACCCGGATAGCGAGGCAAGGCGCGGAGCGCAGAGCGCTCCAAAGCGCCGCACGGCGACCTCTGCCAGGCCGCCTGGAACGAGGAACGATGCGTGCGGCGCTGGAAACCTTGCAGGAAACGCCTGCGAGGGCGTCTTTTACGACGCGCGGGGCTCTGTGAAACCTACCACGACACCTCTGCCTAGGAGCCTGCGAGCACTGGCGAAGCTCTGCCGAAGCTCTGCCGAAGCGCTTCGCGCACCCTTGAGCCACGCGTATTGGGAAACGCTAGGAAGCCACGCTCCCGGACCCGCTGCAACCTCCGGCAACTCGCTGCGAGGATCGTGGACCGGCAGAAGTGGGCGTGTCCCCTCACCACCCACCTCCAGCTTCTTCTCTGAAACCCTTAGCTCCCCAAGGAGCTATCCGGGAACTTGCTCCACCTGCGCCCGAATTCCTCTTAGCTTATCTTGCCGAAGAGCTCTACGAGGTATGTGAGGACGGGAAATTGGTAGCGTCCACTTGGTAGCGTCCAGAACCCGACGAGCGAAGAGACCCTTCGGGGACGGGAAAGCAGCGTTTCTGATACGCTGCCAGGAACGCTTCCACGCGTGCCTGCACGCGTGGAGGCTCGCGTGGAAGCTTGCCGCAAGCTCTCCCGGACCCGCTGCCGGGCCCGGCAAGGCGCTGCGAGGATCGTGGACCGGCGAAGATGGGCTGCTGGCGGGCACCACCACCGTCCAGCTTCTAATCTAAAACCCTTTAGCTCTCAGAGAGCTCTCCGGGAAAAGCCCGGAGAGCGAAGAGACCGTCGGAAGGGGGAAATCTTTCCTCGAGAGCGCTGGGGGGCTCCCCTGCAGCGCTGTCGAAGCGCTGCCAGGAACGCTTCCACACGTGCCTGCACGCGTGCAGGCACACGTGGACAGCGCCACCGAACCCGCTGCCGGCTCGCCGGAGCTTCTGCGCCGTGGAGGAGCTCCTGGCGGGCACCACCCATCTCCAGCTTCTAATCTTAAACGCTTTAGCTCTCAGGGAGCTCTCCGGGAATCATTCCTTGAGGGCTTCGGGAAGCTCCCCCTGCAGTGCTGCCGAAGCACTGGCAGAAACGCTTCCACGCGTGCCTGCACGCGTGCAACCACGCGTGGAAGCTTGCCGGAAGCTCCCCCGGACACGTCGCCGGGTCGAAAAAGCCTCTGCGGGGATCGTGGAGCGGTGGAGATGGCCTGCTGGCGGGCGCCCGGCTTCTAATCTTAAACCCTTTAGTTCTCAGCGAGCTCTCCGGAGAGCGAAAAGACCTTCAGGAACAGGAAATCTTGGTAGCACCCGAAACCCGGAGAGCAAAGAGGACACGCACTGAAAAGCCTTCCTGGCAAGCCCGCGGAAGCTCTCGTGAAGCTCTTCTGGGGCGCGGGGGGCGCCCCTGCAGCGTCTCTGCAACGCTGCCAGGAACGCTTCCACGCTTGCCTGCACGCGTGGAGGCACGCGTGGAAGCTTGCCGGAAGCTCTCCCGGACACGCTGCCGGGTCGGGCGAGTTGCTGCGAGGATCGTGGACCGGCGAAGATGGGCTGCTGGCGGGCATCACCACCGCCCGGCTTCTAATCTAAAACCCTCTAGCTCTCAGAGAGCTCCCGGGGAACTTGTGGTTGTCCAAAATCCGAATAGCCAAGCGAGAGACGCTCGCGCACAGGTCTCGTCGCGCAAGCGTCACGCCGGGACGTGCCTCCGGCGCCGCGCGTGCTCCCGCGCTCGGACAGACGTGCGCAAAGGCGCTGGAAATCACGCAAAGCGGAGCTCGAGAGCTTGAAAGTAACTCGTTGAGCTTCCCTTTGCAAGTTATGGCTGGAAGCTTAAGAGTAATTCCGGGGCGCTGGAGAGCTATTTGGCAAAGAAAAATCTGCTGACTTTTGGTCGGTTGAAAATTATGTTCTCGAAATTTGAACATTCGTTTGATCTCTAGTATTTTTTCCCGTGATATTCGATCTTATTCCCGCTCGCCATCTTGATCTCAGCTCGATCGGGTATTTTGTACTGCCAAAAAGCAGGCAGGCGGGATCGCCCGTTTCGGGTCATCTTGTCACGCGGTGTCGGTTTTCTCAAGATAACTCGAGCTTTAGGGCAGCTACAGAGCTGGTAAGCACAGCTGGTCGATTCAGAATGATCAGGCGCGTTCGCCTGTTGAACCCAGAGGTCTGAACTCGGTCTGCTAGCCGAGCTAGGTCCGCAAACCTATTCGTATTATTCGAATCATCTTGACAGACGCTCTCGGTTTTCTGTACTTAACTCGAGCTCCAGGACAGTTACAGAGCTGATACGTACAGAATATGATTCAGAATCATCAGTGGCCGTTGTCTGTTGAATCCAGAGCTCTGAACTCGGTCTGCTGCCCGATCTAGAATCGCGAAACTATTCGTATTGTTCGAATCATCTTGAGAGGTGCTGTCGTTCTCTGCACTTAACTCGGGCTGTCGGGGGGGGGCTGCATGGCTGGTAATCAGTGGAATCGATTCGGAGACATCAGGCGCGTGTGCCTTTCGAATCGAGAGCTTCGAACTTTGTCTGCTGCCCGAACTAGGTCCGCCAAACTATTCGTATTGTTCGAGTGATCCTGAGAGGTGCTGTCGGTTTCCAGCACTTGACTCGGGCTGTAGGGGGGCTGTAGGGCTGGTAATCACAGGAATCGATTCAGAGACATCAGACGCGTGCGCCTGTCGCATGCAGAGGTCTGAACTCGGTCTGATACTCGAGCTATGTTTGCCAATTGTTCGAATCATCTTGAGAGGTGCTGTCGATTTACGCACGTAACTCAGGCTGTAGGAGAGCTACAGAGCTCGTGCAGAAGACAATCCGGAAGCATCGGGGGCGTTCGGCTGTTCCATCCGAGAGGTCTGAAATTGCTTTGGCTGAGAAACTATTTTTCTGTGTAATTTTTTTCGATATTATATGTTGTCAGGAAGCTCTACGAGTCCCCCGGCGGTAACAAAGGTTGACGGTTTACCGCCGGCGCCCAGTCACGGGGAAGTGCCCCTGAAGCGCTTCGGAATCACTGAAAGCTTACCCGGCGCGCTCCTGAAGGGCCGAGAGCGACGCTTCCACGCGCGCCTGCACGCGTGGGAGCTCGCTGCCCGGGAGCTTCGCGAGGCCTCTGGAGCACGTTCTACGGGAACGTATTCCCGGATAGCCTCTTGGGCTAAGTAGAGTTGTTGGAGAAGAAGCCGGCGGGTGCGCGTACGCCGCCGCACCCTTCCGCCCACCGCTCCACGTTCCCTTCCGTGGGTCCTCGGGTTCCGCAGCGTGTCCCGGGGCGTCTGTTCCAATACGTTTCCGTGGAACGTGCTCCAGAGGCCTCGCAAAGCTCCCGGGCAGCGAGCTCCCACGCGTGCAGGCGCGCGTTGAAGCGTCGCTCTCAGCCCTTCAAGAGCGCGCCGGGCATGCTTGTCCCGGATAGCCTCTTGGGCTAAGTAGGGTTGTTAGAAAAGAAGCCGGCGGGTGCGCGTACGCCGCAGACCCTTCCGCCCACCGCTCCACGTTCCCTTCCGTGGGTCCTCGGATTCCGCAGCGTGTCCCGGAGCGTCTGTTCCAATACGTTCCCGTAGAACGTGCTCCAGAGGCCTCGCGAAGCTCCCGGGCAGCGAGCTCCCACGCGCGCAGGCGCGCGTGGAAGCGTCGCTCTCGGCCCTTCAGGAGCGCGCCGGGCAAGCTTGTCCCGGATAGCCTCTTGGGCTAAGTAGGGTTGTTGGAGAAGAAGCCGGCGGGTGCGCGTACGCCGCCGCACCCTTCCGCCCACCGCTCCACGTTCCCTTCCGTGGGTCCTCGGGTTCCGCAGCGTGTCCCGGAGCGTCTGTTCCACTTGTTGTTGTCCAAAACCCGGATAGCCAAGCGAGAGACGCGCGCGCACAGGTCTCGTCGCGCCAGCGTCACGCCGGGACGTGTCTCCGGCGCCGCGCGTGCTCCCGCGCTCGGAAAGACGTGCGCAAAGGCGCTGGAAATCGCGCAAAGCGGAGCAGGGAGCGCCTGCACGCGTGGGAGCTCGCTGCCCGGGAGCTTCGCGAGGCCTCTGGAGCACGTTCTACGGGAACGTATTGGAACAGACGCTCCGGGACACGCTGCGGAACCCGAGGGCCCACGGAAGGGAACGTGGAGCGGTGGGCGGAAGGGTGCGGCGGCGTACGCGCACCCGCTGGCTTCTTCTCTAACATCCCTACTTAGCCCAGGAGGCTATCCGGGAATCTTCCCTGGAGAAGTCTGGGGGGCTTCCCTGCAGCGCTGCGCAAGCGCTGCCAGGAACGCTTCCACGCGTGCGTGCACGCGTGCAGGCACGCGTGGAAGCTTGCCGGAAGTTTCCCCGGACCAGCTGCTGGCTCAAACGAACTGCTGCGAGGATTCCTGGGATGCTGGCGGGCACCACCAACGTCCGGCTTCTAATCTAAAACCCTCTAGCTCACAAAGAACTTTCCGGGAATTACTCTGAAGCTTCCAGCAGCAACTTGCTATGGGAAGCTCTACGAGTTACTAGCTCTCCAGCGCCCCGGAATTACTCTTAAGCTTCCAGCAGTAACTTGCTAAGGAAGCTCTAAAGAAAGCTCTACAAGTTATTTTCAACCGATTAAAAGTCACCAAAAGGTCCGTCGAGATTTTTCTTGCCAACTAGCTTTCCAGCGCCCTACTCTTAAGCTTCCAGCAATAGCTTGCTCAGGGAAGCTCTACAAGTTACTCTTACGCTTCCAGCAATAATTTGCTAAGGGAAGCTCTACGAGTTAAGGTCCGTCGAGATTTTTCTTGCCAACTAGCTCTCCAGCGCCGCGGAATTACTCTTAAGCTTCCAGCAACAACTTGCTAAGGGAAGCTCTACGAGTTACTAGCTCTCCAGCGCCCTGGAATTACCCTTAAGCTTCCAGCAATAACTTGCTGAGGGAAGCTCTGCAAGTTACTCTTAAGCTTCCAGCAATAACCTGCTAGGGGAAGCTCTACGAGTTACTAGCTCCACACCGCGCCGGAATTTCTCTAGCTTATCCCTGCCGAAAAGCTCTACGAGGTCTAACGAAGAGCTCTACGAGGTACTAGCTCTCCAGCGCCCCGGAATTACTCTTGAGCTTCCAGCAACTTGGTAGCGTCCAAAACCCGGAGAGCAAGGGCACACACCGAAAAGCCTTCCTGGCAAGCCCACAGAAGCTCTCGGGAAGCTCTTCTGGGGCTCTGGGGGCCCATCTGCAGCGCTTCTGAAGAACTACCAGGAACGCTTCCACGCGTGCCTGCACGGGTGCAGGCACGCGTAGACGCTTGCCGGAAGCTCGCCCGGACCCGCTGCCGGGACGAACGAATTGCTGCGAGGATCGTGGACCGGCGAAGATGGGCTGCTGGCGGGCACCACCACCGTCCGGCTTCTAATCGAAAACCTTCTAGCTCTCAGAGCGCTCTCCGGGAACAACTTCCTGAGGGAAGCTCTACGAGTTATACCTCGTAGAGCTCTTCAGCAAAGAGCTAAGAGGAATTCCGGCGCAGGGTACAGCTAGTTGGCCGGCCCGACCAAAAGAGAGGATGTGGTAACCTGGGGTCGTTTTTTTTTTCATTTTATGCAAAATTAACTCGTAGAGCTTCCCTCAGCAAGTTCTTGCTGGAAGCTTAAGAGTAATTCCGGGGCGCTGGAGAGCTAGTTGGCAAGAAAAATGTCGACGGACGTTTTGGTGACTTTTGGTCGGTTGAAAATTTTGTTCTCGAAATTCAACAATTCGTTTGAGCTCTAGTATTTTTTCCCGTGATATTCGATCTTATTCCCGCTCTCTATCTTGATCTCAGCTCGATCGGGTATCTTTTACTGTCAAAAGGCGGGATTGGCCGTTTCGAGTCATCTTGTCACGCGGTGACGGTTTTCTCAAGATAACTCGAGCTTTAGGACAGCTGCAGAGCTGATAAGCACAGCTAATCGATTCAGAATGATCAGGCGCGTTCGCCTGTTGAACCCAGAGATCTGAACTCGGTCTGCTAGCCGAGCTTTGTCCGCAAACCTCAGGCGCGTCCGCCTTCCGAATCCAGAGCTCCGAACTCTGTCTGCTGCCCAAACTAGGTCGCGAAACTGTTCGTCTTGTTCGAGTCATCCTGAGAGGTGCTGTCGGTTTCCTGCACTTAACTCGGGCTGTAGGGGGGGCTGCAGGGCTGGAAATCACAGGAATCGATTCAGAGACATCAGACGCGTCCGCCTGTCGCATGCAGAGGTCTGAACTCGGTCTGATACTCGAGCTAGGTTTGCCAAACTATTCGTATTGTTCGAGTCATCTTGAGAGATGCTGTCGATTTACGCGCGTAAGTCGGGCTGTAGAAGAGCTACAGAGCTCGTGCAGAAGACAATCCAGAAGCATCGGGGGCGTTCGGCTGTTGCATCCGAGAGGTCTGAAATTGCTTCGGCTGAAAAATTATTGTTTCTGTGTAATTTTTTTCGACATTATATGTTGTCAGGAAGCTCTACGAGTCCCCCGGCGGTAAGAAAGGTTGACGGTTTACCGCCGGCGCCCAGTTTGAAGTTCGTTTGCAGAAGTGGGATTTTCATTCCCTGTAGTTTGCTATGACGCACTTGCTGGTTAAATTCTTATGGCTCTAGGTGCAGTATTACTATTGAAACAATTGGAGGAACCGACTTTGTATCAACATTAAAAAATGTGTTTGTCTGCGTAATATGATAAGCTTTTTCGGTGCGCAGGCAGCAGGAGAGGAAGGAGTCGGTTATGCCGCGTGTGTCAGTCAAATTTTCAGATCCGTAGGTTATCACACTAGAAGGAACTGATTCGATGAAAACCGAAAAATCGTGTTTTTTCGAATTTTCTGGCTCTCGCTTCATCATCTTCCTTTATGTGTTTCGAAGAGCGCTGTGCAAGAAAAGAGCTCTACGAGGTGCCCGGCGGTAACCTGGTTGACGGTTTACCGCCGTTCCCATTACTATAAAACTTCCAGCAACTAGATAAAGGAAGCTCTACAAGTTATAAAATCAGTATTCTTCGCACCTGTAGTGGGTTATTCTGCTTCCGCCAGTGAAACTCTCTTGCCTGTAGCTGCAGTACTATCGAAGCACTTTGGGGAGCCGACTTTAAATGAAAAAAACATGTTTCTGCGAGCTCTCAGCTCACGCTTGAGGAAGCTCCTCCATGTGTTTCGAGCATCGCCGTGCGAGAAAAGAGCTTCACGAGGCCTGGCGGTAACCTGGTTGACGGTTTATCGCCGGCTGCTCAGAGTGGGTCTGCTTCGAGCTGGCTCAGAACCACTTTTCGTACCTCCTAATTGTTTGAGAGATATGCGTTTCTTGGTGTAACTCGAGCTGCAGATGAGCTATGGAGCACAGCAGCCGGAAGAAAATCATCATAAGGGCTAGTCTCCAGTATCTTGATGCCGATCTCGGTCTGCTACCAGAGCTGGATTCGAAACAATCTTCCTGCTAATGTTCTAAGGGATAATGCTGGCTGCAGCCAAGCTACAGAGCTGTCTGGCATAGCAATCGCAAGGAAGCGATTCATATAAGCTAGTCTGGAGTATATAGATGCCCGGAATCGATCTGTTTCCAGAGTCAGAGCCAACAAATTTTTTCTACTCTATTTTGTTTGTTGCGTGAAAAAAAACAATTTGGTAGCGTCCACCAAAAACTGGAGAGCACTGGAAGCGTCGAAAACCCGGAGAGCAAAGAGAACACACACTGGAAACTGGCGCCGGCGGTGAGCCGTCAACTGGTCACCGCCGGGAATCTCGTAGAGCCCCTTTTATGCATAAGAATGCTCAGAAAGCTTCTGAAGCAAGAGCCCCAAAACTCAAATCGTGATTTTTCGGTTTTTATGCAAAGTCGGTTGCTCAAAATGTTTTGATAGTAATACTGCATCTGCAGACCTGAGAATAACTCGTAGAGCTTCCCTTAGCAAGTTATTGCTGGAAGCTTAAGAGTAATTCCGGGGCGCTCGAGAGCTAGTTGGCAAGACAAATCTCGACTGACCTTTTGGTGACTTTTGGTCGGTTGAAAATTTTGTTCCCCAAATTCAACAATTCGTTTGAGCTCTAGTATTTTTTCCAATGATATTCGATCTTATTCCAGCTCGCCATCTGGATCTCAGCTCGATCGGGTACCTTTCACTGCCAAAAAGCAGGCAGGCGGGATCGGCCGTTTTGAGTCATCTTGACACGCGATGACGGTTTTCTGAACATAACTCGAGCTTTAGGACAGCTACAGAGCTGGTAAGCACAGGTAATCGATGTAGAATGATTAGGCGCCTTCGCCTGTTGAATCCAGAAGTCTGAGCTCGGTCTGTTAGCCGAGCTAGGTCTGCAAACCTATTCGTATTATTCGAGTCATCTTGACAGGCGCTCTCGGTTTTTTGTACTTAACTCGAGCTGTAGGACAGCTACAGAGCTGATGTTTACAGAAACTGATTCAGAATCATCAGTTGCGTTTGTCTGTTGAATCCAGAGCTCTGAACTCGGTCTGCTGCCCGATCTAGAATCGCGAAACTATTCGCATTGGTCGAGTCATCTTGAGAAGTGCTCTCGGTTTTCTTCACTCAACTCGGGCTGAGGGGGGCTACAGTGCTGGTGGTCGCAGGAATCGATTTGAAGACATCAGACGCGTCCGCCTGTCGAATCCAGAGCTCAGAACTCGGTCTGCTGCCCGAACTAGGTCTGCGAAACTATTGTATTGTTCGAGTCATCCTGAGAGGTGCTGTCGGTTTTCTGCACTTAACTCGGGCTGTAGGGGGGCTGCAGGGTTGGTAATCACAGGAGTCGATTCGCAGACATCAGACGCGTCCGCCTGTCGCATTCAGAGGTCTGAACTCGGTTTGATACTCGAGCTGGGTTGCCAAACTATTCGTTTTGTTAGAGTCATCTTGAGAGGTGCTGTCGATTTACGCACGTAACTCAGGCTGTAGGAGGGCTACAGAGCTCGCAAAGAAGACAGTCCAGCAACATCGGGGGCGTTCGGCTGTTGCATCGAGAGGTTTTTAATCGCTCGGGCTGAAAAACTATCCGTTCTCTGCATTTTTTCCACATTATATATTGTCAGGAAGCTCTACGAGTCCCCCGGCGGTAAGAAAGGTTGACGGTTTACCGCCGGCGCCCAGTTTAACTGCCAGACGCGGCGTAACCCACTACAGGTGCGAAAAATTTGCTTTCCCAGAATGAATTGTCAAATATCTTACAAATCTCAGAAAAAACCCACCCAAAGTTGTCACATTGTCTCTTTTGGTCGGGTCGGCCAACTGGGCGCCGGCGGTAAACCGTCAACCTTTCTTACCGCCGGGGGACTCGTAGAGCTTCCTGACAATTTACAATGTCGAAAAAAATTGCAGGGAACGAATCGTTTTTCAGCCCAAGCGATTTCAGACCTCTCGATGCAACAGCCAAGCGCCCCCGATGCTTCTGGATTGTGTTCTGTACGAGCTCTGTACTCTCCTACAGCCCGAATACGCGCGTAAATCGACAGCACCTCTCAAGATGACTCGAACAATACAATTCGTTTGGCAAGTCTAGCTCGAGTATCAGACCGAGTTCAGACCTCTGAATGGCGGACGCGTCTGATGTCTCCGAATCGATTTCTGTGATTACCAGCCCTGCAACCCCCCTACAGCCCGATTTAACGAATAGTTTCGCGGACCTAGTTCACGCAGAAGGCCGAGTTCCGAGCTCCGGATTCGACAGGCAGAGCGCCTTGTGTCTCCAAATCGATTCCTGTGACCACCAGCTCTCTACAGCCCAAGTTAAGTACAGAAAACCGACAGCATCTCTCAAGATGACTCGAAGAATACAAATAGTTTTGCGGATCTACATCGGGCAGCAGACCGAGTCCAGAGCTCTGGATTCAACAGACGAACGCGAATGATGATTACGAATCGGTGTATGTAAGTATCAGCTCTGTAGCTGTCCCTAGCTTGGCTAGCAGACCGAGTTCAGACCTCTCAATGCAACAGACAAACGCGCCTGATCATTCTGAATCGATAAGGTGTGATTACCAGCTCTGTAGCTGTCCTGTATTTCGAGTTAAGTCCAATATACCGAGAGCGCGTATCAAGATGACCTGAAACGGCCGATCCCGCCGCAGTGCTCTTTGGCAGTAACAGGTACCCGATCGAGCTGAGATCAAGATGGCAAGCGGGAATAAGATCGAATATCACGGGGAAAAATATTAGAGCTCTAACGAATGGTTGAATTTCGAGAACAAAATTTTCA
The DNA here is from genome assembly GCA_963575745.1 of Prorocentrum cordatum. Lineage (NCBI taxonomy): Eukaryota > Dinophyceae > Prorocentrales > Prorocentraceae > Prorocentrum > Prorocentrum cordatum. Next base: position 108,797 of record CAUYUJ010021821.1, on the reverse strand, counting down.
ACCGACCAAAAGTCAGCAAAAGGTCCGTTGAGATTTTTCTTGCCAACTAGCTCTCCATCGCCGCGGAATTACTCTTAAGCTTCCACTTGCTAAGGGAAGCTCTACTACGAGTTACTAGCTCCACCCTGCGCCGGAATTCCTCTAGCTCATCGATGCCGAAGAGCTCTACGAGGTATTTTTCCTGTCGTGCCCTCGGACGCTCCTGTGAAACGTTTCTGGGACTCTGGGGGGGTCCCCTGCAGCGCTCTTGAAGCGCGTCCAGCAACGTCCCCACCCATGCCTGCACGCGTGCAGGCACGCGTGGACGCTTGGCAGAAGCTCTACTGGACCCGCTGCGGGGACGGGCGAGGCGCTGCGAGAATTCTGGAGCGGCGGAGATGGGCTGCTGGCGGGCACCACCACCGTCCGGCTTCTAATCTAAAACCTTCTAGCCCTCAGAGAGCTCTCCGGGAAAAGGGCAAACACACCAGAAAGCTTTCCTGGCGAGCCCTCCAACGCTCTCGTAAAGCTCTTCTCGCGCTCTGGGAAGATCCCCTGCAGCGCTGCTGGAGCCCTGCAAGAAACGCGTCCATGCATGCCGGCACGCGTGCAGGCACGCGTGGAAGCTTGCCGGAAGCTCTCCCGGACCCGTTGCCGGGCCGCCAGAGTTTCTGCGGGGAACGTGGACCGCCGCGGAGGAGCTCCTGGCGGGCACCACCACCGTCCGGCTTCTAATCTTAAACCCTGTAGCTCTCAGACAGCTCTCCGGGAAAAACCTGGAGAGCAATAGTAGCGTCCAAAACCCGGTGAGCAAGGGGAACACACACCCGAAAGCTTTCCTGGCGAGCTCTGAAGCTCTCGTGAAGCTTTTCCGGAGCTCTGGGGGGCTCCCCTGCAGCGCCTCCGAAGCGCTGCCAGGAACGCTTCCACGCGTGCCTGCACGCTTGCAGGCACGCGTAGACGCTTGCCGGAAGCTCTCCCGGACCCGCTGCCGGGTCAGGCGAGTCGCTGCGGGGATCGTGGAGCGGCGGAGATGGGCTGCTGGCGGGCATTACCACCGTCGGGCTTCTAATCTAAAACCTTCTAGCTCTCAGAGAGCTCTCCGGGAATATTTTACTTGGTAGCGTTCAAAACCCGGAGAGCCAAGAGAACACACACCGGAAAGCTATCCTGGCAAGCCCACGGAATCTCTCGTGAAGCTCTTCTGGGGCTCTGGGGGGCTCCCCGGCAGCGCTTCCGAAGCGCTGCCAGGAACGCTTCCACGCGTGCCTGCACAGGCACGCGTAAACGCTTGCCGGAAGCTCTCCCGGACCCGCTGCCGGGACGGGCCAGGCGCTGCGATAATTCTGGAGCGGCGGAGATGGGCTGCTGGCGGGCACCACCACCGTCCGGTTTCTAATCTAAAACTTTTTAGCTCTCAGAGAGCTCTCCGGGGAAAAAAAATAACGATGTATTTTTTTATGTAGATCGAGCTACAGCTGAGCTCCAGAGCTGTTCGGCGCAGCAACTTGGTAGCGTCCAAAACCCGGAGAGAAAAGGCCAACTTGGTAGCGTCCAAAACCCGGAGAGCGAGGAGGCCCTTGGGGACGGGAAATCTTTCCGAGAGAGCTCCCTGGGGCACCTTGAAGCGCTTCGAAGGGCGCACGCGTGCCGGCACACGTGGACGCGTGCCTTCCTGCAATCTTCTGTCAAACCCTCCTGGGGCGCCTGCAGAGCTCTGTCACACCCTTCTGAAGCGGTCCTGCATTGCTGCGGACCCGCTGCCGGGCTGGGCGAGTTGCTGCGGGGATCGTGGAGCGGCGGAGATAGGCTGCTGGCGGGCACCACCACCGTCCAGCTTCTAATCTTAAGCTGTCTAGCTCTCAGAGAGCTCTCCGGGAACAAACACACCAGAAAGCTTTCCTTGGGAGCCCTCCAACGCTCTCGTAAACCTTCTCTGGCGCTCTGGGAAGCTTCCCTGCAGCGCTGCTGCAGCGCTGCCAGAAACGCTTCCACGCGTGCCTGCACGCGTGCAGGCACGCGTGGAAGCTTGCCCGAAGCTCTCCCGGACCCGTTGCCGGGTCGCCGGAGTTTCTGCGGGGAACGTGGAGCGCCGCGGAGGAGCTCCTGGCGGGCAACGCCACCGTCCGGCTTCTTATCTTAAACCCTCTAGCTCTCAATTGGACAAATATCCTCCGGAGCGCTCGCTGCAAGTAACTCGTAGATCCCTTAGCAAGTTATTGCTGGAAGCTTTAGAATAATTCCGGGGCGCTGGAGAGCTAGTTGGCAAGAAAAATCTCGACGGACCTTTTGGTGACTTCTTTTGTCGGTTGAAAATTTTGTTCTCGCAATTCAACCATTCGTTAGAGCTCTAGTATGTTTTCCCGTGATATTCGATCTTACTCCCGCTCGCCATCTTGATCTCAGCTCGATCGGGTACCTTTTGCTGCCAAAAAGCGTCCAGGCGGGATCGGCCGTTTCGACTCATCTGGATGCGCGCTCCTGGTATATTGGACTTAACTCGAGATACAGAGGTCTGAACTCGGTCTGCTAGCCGAGCTAGGTCCGCAAACCTATTCGTATTATTCGAATCATCTTGGCAGGCGCTCTCGGTTTTCTGTACTTATCTCGAGCTATATATATGACAGCTACAGAGCTGATACTTACAGAAACCGATTCAGAATCATCAGTCGCGTTCGTCTGTTGAATCCAGAGCTCTGAACTCGGTCTGCTGCCCGATTAGAATCGCGAAACTATTCGTATTGTTCGAGTCATCCTGAGAGGTGCTGTCGGTTTTCTGCACTTGACTCGGGCTGTACGGCTTCTAATCTAAAACCCTATAGCTCTCAGAGAGCTCCCCGGGAACTATCTTACCTTGTAGAGCTCTTCGGCATCGATGAGCTAGAAGAATTCCAGCGCGGGGTGGAGCTAATAACTCGTAGAGCTTCCCTTAGCAAGTTGTTGCTGGAAGCTTAAGAGTACCTCGCAAAGCTCTTCGGCGTCGATGAGCTAGAGGAATCCCGGCGCGGGGTTGCACGCTCTTCGGCATCGATGAGGAATTTGGGCGCGGGGTGCAGCTAGTACCTTGTAGAGCTCTTCGGCATCGAAGAGCTAGAGGAATTCCGGCGCGGGGTGCAGCTAGTTGGCCGGCCCGGCTCCGACGGACAATGTTCCCAGAGAGCTCGCTGAGAGCTAGACGATTTAAGATTGAAGCCGGACGGTGGTTGTGCCCCCCACGGCGGTCCACGTTCCCCGCAGCGCATCGCCTGACCCGGCGACGTGTCCGGGAGAGCTTCCAGCAAGCTTCCACGCGTGCCTGCACGCGTGCAGGCACGCATGGACGCGTTTCTGGCAGCGCTTCAGCAGCGCTGCAGGGGGGCTCCCCACAGCGCCAGAAGAGCTTTACGAAAGCGTTGGAGGGCTCGCCAGGAAAGCTTTCTGGTGTGTTTGCCCTTTGCTCTCCGGGTTTTCGACGCTACCAAGTGCAAATTTTGGCCAATTGGGCGAACATTGTGAGAGATTTGAACATGTGTCCCAAGAACTGGTATTCTTCGCACCTGTAGTGGGTTGTGCCGCGTCTGCCAGTGCAATTTCAAGGTCGTAGCTGCACTGCTACTATTAAAAAACCGACTTTCGACAAAAACCAAAAAATCAATTCTGAAAGTTTTCAGCTAACGCTTGATGAAGCTCCTTCTATGTCATCATCGCGCGAGGAAAGAGCTCTACGAGGATCCCGGCGGTAACCTGGTTGACGGTTTACCGCCGGCTCCCAGTTGGCCGACCCGGCCCCGACGGACAATCTGTGAACTTTGGGTCGGTTGGACGAACTTTGTGAGAGATTTGAACATTCTTTTTGATAACCGGCATCTTTCGCACCTGTAATGGGTTGTGACACGTCTGCCAATAATTTTTCAGGTCCGTAGCTACAGTATAACTGTGAAAACACTTGGGGAACCATCTTTGGGGGATAACTAAAAACAAAAAAAAAACTATTCTTTCGAGTTGTGAGCTCGCCTATCAGAAAGCTCCCCCACGTGTTTCAAGCAGCGCCGTGCGAGGAAAGAGCTCTACAAGGCTTCCGGCGGTAACCTGGTTGACGGTTTACCGTTGGTTCCCAGTAGATTATGCCGCGTCTGCCAGTAAAATTCCAGGTCCGTAGCTGCAGTATTACTATCGAAACACTTGGGGGAACCGTCTTTGGATGCAAGCTAAAAAAACGTATTTTTTTCGAGAGTTCAGCTTGTGTGTGATAAAGCTTCTCCCATATGTTCCGAGCAGCGCCGTGCGAGGAAAGAGCTCTACGAGGCCCCTGGCGGTAACCTGGTTGACGGTTTACCGCCGGCTCTTTTCCGGGGCGGACAGCTAGTTGGCAAGAAAAATATCGACGGACCTTTTGATGACTTTTGGTCGGTTGAAATTTTTTGTTTTCAAATTTCCACCATTCGTTTGAGCTCTAGTATTTTTCCCTTGATATTCGATCTCATTCCCGCTTGCCGTCTTAATCTCAGCTCGATCGGGTACCTTTTACTGCCAGAAAGCGCACGGGCGGGATCGGCTGTTTCGAGTCATCTTGATACGGATTGTCTTCTGTACTTAACACGAGCTGTACGGCAGCTACAGAGCTCATACTCACAGAAATCGATTCAGAGTCATCAGGCGTGTTCGTCAGTTGCATCTAAAGGTCTGAACTCGGTCTGCTGCCCGAGCTGGGTCCGCTAAACTATTCGTATTGTTCGCGTCATCTTGGAAACTGCTGTCGGTTTTCTGTGCGCAACTCGGTCTGTAGGGGAGCTAGGCTCGTAATTGCAGAAACGGATTTAGCGACATCAGGCGCCCCTGTCTGTTGCATGCAGAGGTCTGAAATCGGTCTGCTACTCGAGCTAGGTCCGCAAAACTATTTGTATCGCTCGGATCATCTCGAGAGGGACTGTTGGTTTTTGTACTGAATTCGAGCTCGATAGGGAGCTACAGAGCACACACGCACAAAAAACGATGGAAAATAATCAGGCGCGTTCGTCTGTTGCATGAAGAGCTCTGCACTCGGTTTACTACTCGAACTAGGTCCGCGAAACTAGTCGTATCATTCGAGTCATCTTGAGAGGTGCTGTCCGTTTTCGCACGTAACTCGGGCTGTAAGGGAGCTACAGAGCTCATACGCAGGGAACCTGATTTGGAATCATCAGGCCCGTTTGTCTGTTGCATCCAGAGGTCTGAACTGGGTCACTACGCTGGCTAGGTCCGCAAAAGTATTTGTATTCTTCGAGTGATCGGGCTTTGGGGTAGCTAGAGAGCTGGTACGCAGAGAACCCGATACATAAGCATAGCGTTTGTTGCAACGATAGGTCTGGTCTGCTACCCGAGCTAGGTTCGCACAACTATTCGTATTCTGCCGACGATATTTTTTGCAAGTGATGTGATTTTCTTCACTGAACTCGAGCAATACGAATAGTTTCGCGGACCAGCAGACCGAGTTCCGAGCTGATTCGACAGGCGGACGCGCCTGATGTCTCAACATCGATGCCTGACAATCAGCACTGTAGCCCCCCTACAGACCGAGTTAAGTACAGAAAACCGACAGCACCTCTCAAGATGACTCGAACAATACGAATAGTTTCGCGATTCTAGATCGGGCAGCAGACCGAGTTCAGAGCTCTGGATTCGACAGACAAACGCGACTGATGATTCTGAATCGGTTCCTGTAGGTATCAGTTCTGTAGCTGTCATATATATAGCTCGAGTTAACTACAGAAAACCGAGAGCGCCTATCAAGATGACTCGAATAATGCGAATAGGTTTCCGGACCTAGCTCGGCTAGCAGACCGAGTTCAGACCTCTGGATGCAAGAGACGAACGCGCCTGATCATTCTGAATCGATAAGGTGTGCTTACCAGCTCTGTAGCTGTTCTGTCTCTCGAGTTAGGTCCAAGATACCGAGAGCGCGTATCACGATGACTCGAAACGGCCTGTCCCGCTGGGATGCTTTTTGGCAGTAAAAGGTACCCGATCGAGCTGAGATCAAGACAGCGAGCGGGAAAAATATCAAATATCACGGGAAAAAAAAATAGAGCTCAAACGAATTGAAGAATTTCGAGAACAATATTGTCAACCGACCAAAAGTCACCAAAAAGTCCGTCGAGATTTCTCTTCCGAACTAGCTTTCCAGCTTCCCGGAACTGGGATCCGGCGGTAAACCGTCAACCAGGTAACCGCCGGGAGCCTTGTAGAGCTCCGTTCTCGCGTGGCGCTGCTCGGAGCACACGAAAAAAGCTTTCTTAAGCGTGAAGAAAAAAGTTCGAAAAATACGTTTTTTCATTTTGCATTTTCGTTTCGTGGACCTAGCTTGAGTACCAGACCGCGTTCAGACCTCTCGATGCGAGACAAGAACACGCGCGGTGATGCTGGATCGTTTTATATGCGTACCAGCTCTGCAGCTCTTCTAAATCATCAGTGAAGTACAGGAAACCGCGAGGACTTGTCAAATGACTCGAAGGATACAAATAGTTTTGCGGACCTAGCTCGAGTATAAGACCGAGTTCAGACGTCTGGATACAGCACGCGAACGCGCCTGATAATTCCGAATAGGTTTCTAACTATGAGCTGTGTAGCTATCCTAAATCTCGAGTCAAGTACCGAAAACCGTGAACGCGCGTCAGCATGACTCGGAACACAATCGGTTCCTTCAAGTGTTTTGATACTAGTATTGCTTTTGCGTACCCGAGAATTTTATTGGCAGACGCGGCATGACCCACTACACGTGGGAAAAATACCAGTTCTGAAAACGAGCGTTCAAATTTTGCACAAAGTTTAAAAAAACCGACCCCAAGTTATCAGATTGTCTCTTAAAGGTCGGGTCGGCCAATTGGGCGCCGGCGGTAAACCGTCAACCTTTCTGACCGCTGGGGGACTCGTAGAGCTTCCTGACCATATATAATGTCAAAAAACAATGCAGGGAACGAATATTTTTCACCCCGATTTCAGACCTCTCGATGCAACAGCCGAACGCCTCTGATGCTTCTTAATCGTTTTCTGTGCGCACGAGCTCTGTAGCTCTCCTACAGCCCGAGTTACGTGCGAAAATCGACAGCACCTCGCAAGAAGACTCGAACAATATGAATAGTTTCGCGAACCTAGCTCGAGTTCAGACGTCTGAATGCGACAGCCTGACGCGCCTGATGTCTTCGAATCGATTCCTGTGAGCACCAGCCCTGTAGCCCCCATACAGACCGAGTTCAGTGCAGAAAACCGAGAACACCTCTCAAGATGACTCGAATAATACGAACAGTTTCGCGGACCTATCTCGGGCAGAAGACCGAGTTCGAACCTCTGGATTCGACAGGCGGACGCGCCTGATGTCTCCAAATCGATTCCTGTGAGAGTACCAGAAACGGCCGATCCCGCCTGGACGCTTTTTGGCAGTAAAAGGTACCGGATCGAGCTGAGATCAAGATGACGAGCGGGAATAATATCAAATATTACGGGGAAAAAAATTGGGCTTCTAACGAATGATTGAATTCCGAGAACAAAATTTTCAACCGACCGAAAGTCATCAAAAGGTCCGTCGAGATTTTTTCTTGCCAACTAGCTCTCCGGTGCGTTGTAATTACTTTTGAGCTTCCTGCAGCAAGCTAAGGGAAGCTCTACAAGTTACTAGCTCCACCCTGCGCCCGAATTCCTCGTAGCTCATCTTGCCGAAGAGCTCTACGAGGTATTACTCTTACTTGTTAAGGGAAGCTCTACGAGTTATTATGAGAGATTTGAAATTCGTTTTGAGAACCAATATTTTTCGCACCTGTAGTGGGTTATTCTGCGTCTGCCAGTGAAGCTCTCATGTCTGTAGCTGCAGTACTACTATCGAAACATTTGGGGAACCGATTTTAGATGAGAAAAAACATGTTTCTGCGAGCTCTCATCTCGCGCTTGAGGGAGCTCCTCCATGTGTTTGCCGTGCGAGAAAAGAGCTCTGCAAGGCCCCTGGCGGTAACCTGGTTGACGGTTTATCGCCGGCTTCCACTCTCAAGCATCTAGATGCTCAAAGTGGGTCTGCTTCGAGCTGGGTCCGAAACACTTTTCGTATCTCCTAATTGTTCGAGAGCTGACAATGCGTTTCTTAGTGTAACTCGAGCTGCAGATGAGCTATAGAGCTCTGTTTGGCACAGCAACCGGAAGGAAATCATCATAAGCGCTAGTCTCAAGTATCTAGATGCCGATCTCGGTCCGCTACCAGAGCTGGATTCGAAACAATCTTCGTACTCTGGTAATGTTCTAAGAAATGCTGTCTTGAGGTAACTCGAGCTGCAGATGAGCTACAGAGCTGTCTGGCACAGCAATCGAAAGTGAACCATTCATAATTGCTAGTCTGGAGTATCTAGATGCCCGAAATCGGTCTGCTTCCAGAGTCGGAGCTTACAAATTATTTGTAGTATATGTTTTGTTGTGTGAAAAAATATTTAAAAAAAGAGATGACGATGTCTTTTTTTATGTGGATCGAGCTGCAGCTGAGCTGCGGAGCTGTTCGGCGAAGCAATTGGACGAATATCATCAGGAACGCTTGCTGCAAGTATGGCCATGTTTGAAATCAGTATGCTTCCAGAGCTGCGACGAAACAATTATACCTTGTAGAGCTCTTCGGCATCGATGAGCTAGAGGAATTCCAGCACGGGGTGGAGCTAGTAACTCGTAGAGCTTCCCTTAGCAAGTTGTTGCTGGAAGCTTAAGAGTACCTCGCAGAGCTCTTCGGCATCGATGAGCTCAAGGAATTCTAGCGGGGTTGAGCTAGTACCTTGTAGAGCTCTTCGGCATCGATGAGCTAGAGGAATTCGGGCGCAGGGTGCAGCTAGTATCTCGTAGAGCTCTTCGGCATCGATGAGCTAGAGGAATTCCGGCGCGGGGTGCAGCCAGTTGGCCGGCCCGGCTCCGACGGACAATGTTCCCAGAGAGCTCGCTGAGAGCTAGAGGGTTTAAGATTAGAAGCCGGACGGTGATCCACGTTCCCGCAGCGCCTCGCCTGACCTGGCAATGTGTCCGGGAGAGCTTCCGGCAAGCTTCCACGCGTGCCTGCACGTGTGCAGGCACGCATGGACGCGTTTCTGGCAGCTCTTCAGCAGCGGAGCTTCTGAGGAGGCTGCGCATTCGGGAAGCAAGGTTTTCGCGGGCACCCTTCGTTTTCCATCTGCTTCGCTCCAGGCTGGTTGGTTGGTTGGCATTGGCTGATCAGGAATGTCTTTGCATCGATTCTCTCTAGGCTGACCACTGCCTGTCCAAGAGTTACCTCTTGTTACTTTTCCATTGCTTTTGAATCGATGGATTCCTTGCGCGCAGGTCCAGGGGATGCTGCCGCGCGTCTCGCGGTCCTCTGGTTGGGGTTCGGATCGTCGCCACGCAGCCGAGATCCACGTCCTCTGTCGACGCAGTCCCCGCGTTCTCTGTCTTGGGGCGATCGGGCCAGATCTCATCGCTCATTACTCAGCAATCCTGGGACGCTCAGGTGCCGTCCGCTCGCGCAGAGCGGCATGGACTGTGCATCTTGGGTCGCGGTGTGCGGTCGGCCGCTGCGCCGGCGCACCGTGCGCTCAGTTGCGGGGCCAAGCAACCCTGTCACGCTCAGGTGACGTCCGCTCGCGCAGAGCGGCATGGACTGTGCATCTTGGGTCGCGGTCTGCGGTCGGCCGCTGCGCCGGCGCACCGTGCGCTCAGTTGCGGGACCAAGCAAACCTGTGACGCTCAGGTGCTGTCCGCTCGCGCAGAGCGGCACGGAGCTGTGCTTCTTGGGTCGCGGTGTGCGGTCGGCCGTCGCGCCGTCGCACCGTGCGCTCAGTTGCGCGACCAAGCAACCCTGTGACGCTCAGGTGCCGTCCGCTCGCGCAGAGCGGCATGGAGCTGTGCATCTTGGGTCGCGGTGTGCGGTCGGCCGCTGCGCCGGCGCACTGTGCGCTGTTTTTCGCAACCAAGCAACCCTGTGACGCTCAGGTGCCGTCCGCTCGCGCAAAGCGGCTCGGAGTTGATATTCCGATGTGCTTTCTGTGTTTCTTTTGTCTTGCTATTTCATTATCGCTTTTCCTTGCTTGTTATTTTCTCGCGCGCGGGCTTGGGTTGGTTTGGGTTGCATTTCTCGCGGTCCCACCCTCCCTCCCTGCGTGGCGAACGTGCTGGCCGCAATCCGCTTCCCTCCCCGGGGGGGTAGGTGGCTCTCCCTTGCGGAGACGCTGCCGTGGCCTGTGGCAGATGCAGCACCCCCAAAAGAGCCACACTTCGTGGCATTGAAGTTTTTCATCGCCCCCAAATCGCGTAGCGATTTGTGGGGCAGGAAAATCTTCAGGGCGCACATGTGTGCGCTTCTCTGCCTTCTTGCATCTTGGCTTCTACGCCTCGGGAAGCTGTGCGTTTGGCTGCGACGTGTGTTTGTCTCACTCGCCCAGGGCTGCTTCGCGGCAGGTGGTTCCTCTTCCGCTTCCTCCCTCGGTTGGCCGTTCGGTTGGCTTGGCGCTGGTGGCGCGCGCACTGGCTTCTGGCAGCGAACTCGTGCCCCTCTGCTGGTGCTCCTCGTTGCCACTTCGCCGCCGCTCCTCGTCGCCATCCTTCCCGCGGTCAGCTTCGGTGACAGCGCCGCAACAGCTCTGCAGGGTGGAACGCCCTGGCGCGCGTGGCCCGTGGCAGCGCCGCAACAGCCCTGAGCGAGGCTGCTCTGGAGGGCGGAACGCCCTGGCGCCAGTGGCCCGTGGCAGCGCCGCAACAGCCCCGAGGGAGGCTGCTCTGCAGGGTGGAACGCCCTGGCGCCAGTGGCCCGTGGCAGCGCCGCAACAGCCCCGAAGGAGGCTGCTCTGCAGGGGCGGAACGCCCTGGCGCCCGTGGCTTGTGGCAGCCCTGCAGCGCCGCAAGGGCGGGAGGGACGCCCTCATGTCGGGCACCAACTGCCGCAGCGGCAACCCTGAGTCAGGTTCGCCCTGGCGAACGTGGCGGGGAGGCGCCTGCGGGCCAGGCAAGGCACCCGCAGAGAGGGTGCGGTCGCCAGTACGGTCGCTGTCCCGCACGCCCGCCAAAGCGGGGCACCCGCGTGACGAGTCGCCATCCACGCCGAGGAGTAGCCCCGCAGGCGGGGGAGGCGCGCCGCAGGTCGGGCAAGGCATCCTCAGGGCGGATTGCCGTTCTGCAGGCCGGGGAATAGTTATGAAGCGTAAACTCGTTTCCGGCACAGGAAAATCATGTGGAGCAGGCCCAAGCGTGTTCGCCTCACCTCCTCTGCTCCATCTCACACGCCTCTGCGCCTGCTTCGCGGGCAAGCGGTTCCTGGCGGGCCGGCTTGCGTTTTCGGAGGCGGAAGTGTGCTCGGTGCTAGTCTGTTGGGTCAGCCGTTCTGGTCGCCCCACAGGAGGCGCTCTCGGTCTCTGCGGGGAGCAGGGCCAAGCCAGGCCAAAGCACGAGCGACGGCCTGGTGCGCTGTGGCACTGCCCGCTCCCTCGCAGGCACGTGCCTGAGAGCTTGTCGGCAGGGGCCGCCTTCTCAGGCTCTCTGACCGAACGCTCTCCGCGTGGGACGGCGCCCGCAGGGCGGGCAGACCTTGCCCAGCCTCTCACAGGTTGCTGTCGCGTGTTTTGGTGGCGGCACCAGGCGGCGTCAGAACTGATTTTGCGAAGGGAAGTCTTGGTTGAAGACATCTTTGGAGGAGCTGCCTGCCTGCAGGTTTGAGGAATCGGAAATACGGTTGCTCTCACCATGCCTGGGGCCACTCTCCTCTTTGTCTCGTCGGAAGAGAGGCCAGGCATCCACTTGCGGGGGGAGATCCTTCAGCTGTCCACTGTAACCGTGATGGCTCAGACAAGGTGTCTGAATTGCGTTTTGTGTCCTAGCACGCAGAGCAATCTGATTCTACGCGTCGTCCGAGGGAAGATGTCTTTCTCTCCGAGTGACGTCGCGGCGATGATCGCCACCGCCGCCAGTGGGGCCTTCAACGGCGCAGGTGCAGATCAGGTGCGTGAGTGGGTGGACTTCGTCATCAATGTCGACGTCGACCCCGCCAAGAAGCACGATCTCTTCCACTACGTGTCTGTCGCGCGGCTGCTGGCCGAGACGGGAGGCAGCATCGCGCCAGCCGACTTCGAAGACCCTCACATGCGGGACATGATCAAGGCGAGCATTCCCGTTCACGCCACCCCGCATGCCACCGAACAGGACGACCCGTGGAAGAGCTGGAAAGTTTCGCCGGCACAGATTGTGTTGGCACTCAAGGTGCAGGGGGCGCGCGCGAAGAAAGCCTCGCCAGGACCATCGGTGCCACCAGAGATGGCCCACAACAACAAAGAGCTTTCGGGCATGGCTGAAGCAGTGAAGCAATTTGCGGAACTTCAGTCGCAGGCGCTGCAGAAAGGGAAGCCGAAAGGACTCAGTTTCAAGTTGCAGGACCGGAAACTCGAGCTGGGCATGCAGCATTTCGCCAAGGATGCACTCCCGTCAGAGGAGGCCCTCGCGAAGTTCGAGGCGGCGGGGAAGATCGCGCACGACAAAGGCAGGCCGTGGGTCGGGTCCGCCGAGGGCGAGGATCTGCGCGATCACCACCGCCCAACTTGGAGCCGGACTCCTATGATCGACGCTGTCGTGGGGGACGGCTCTTACGAGGAGCGGGTGAAGCAGAGCGCTGCCGCCAAGCGGAACATGGCGTGGATGGACAAAGTCGACTACGCTGGCTTTGCCACGTTCATGGGCCACCTGCACGAGTGGGGATTCAAGGTAATCCTCACCAAGGCATGCAGCATCGCTGACTTCCTTGCGTACGCCCACAACATCGTGCGAATCGCCGAGGAACACGGTGGAGTCAGGACAGCTTATCAATACGATGTTCTCCAGAGGAGGGCCATGGCCAGGGCTCTGGAGGAAGACGTCGTAGATTTGGCGCCTTACTTTGCCAAGATCGATCGTGAAAACCTAGCTGACGCCAAAGACAAAGTGAACAAAAGCTTCACGGAGGCTGGCCGGGCTGTGACAGCTAAGGGGCAGCAGTCGAAGGGTCAGCCCAAAGGCTGCGCCAAGGGCGTCGCCGACAAGGGCGGCAAGGGGAGCAAGAAGAGTTCCGACGGCGCAGAGGCTGACAACCGGCCTGTCCGGTCGCCGGCCAAGCGCCCCAAGGGCACGGCGGGCGCCGATTATCAGCACAGGTCTCGCAGCCCCCGCTCCGGCAATCAGCAGTACAACAGTTGGGGAAACAAGTGGTGAGTGGGCCAAGCACCACTAGTCGAGGGCGCCGGGAGTGATATCTCGGAGGAAGCATCAGACGACACGGAAGCGTCGCCGCTTCCAGGTACCAGTTCAAGGTCAAGTGAGTCAGCAAATTCTCCACTCGAAGCTGTCCAGGCAGCTTTCTCTGCATTTAGCGCCCGCGAGGATTTGCATAGCCTGGGTCCGAGCGACCACTTGCGCTGGGCCAGCGGCTTGCCAGAAGCCGACGATAGCCCGCGCGTGCCAACATTTTTAAACGGCCATTTTGCGAGATCGGTTTCAATGTCGGTTGCCGAGCTGCAAACCGCTCGCCAGTCTGCTCTTGCTTTTTGGAAGCATCGGAAGCTAGTGACGGACCCACAGTGGCAGACTATCTTTAGAAGTTTGCCAGCTCACTGTCAGTCAGTGCTGGGTCCGGAGAAGAACCTTCTGCTGCTGAAAGAGATGCTCGAGGCTATAGCATGGCCAGATAATACCTTGTTTCACAACCTCTGCCATGGCTTCCCTTTGGTGGGGCGCCTGCCTGCTAGTGGCATCCATGCGCCCGCTGCCACGTCTCCGGAACCAGCCGAGACTTTGCGGTCGCTTTTAGCACATCCGCGCGAGCGGAATGAGGCGACTCTCGGTAGAATCGCCGCGGAAAAGGGCGGCGATACGAGGGTTAGGACTCAATTTTTATCGGCCTGCTCAAAAGAGGTCGAAGATGGCAAGGCCCGCTTCCGTAACCTAGACGTAAATTCTTGTGTTTTAACAGCTCGCTTCCCTATCGTGCAGGGGGAGAGAGACGGAATGCCAAAAATTCGTTGCATTGACGATTTCACTGCGTCTGCGGTGAATGGCGCGGTTGTACATAGTGAAAGAACATGTCCAGACACGCTGGACACTTTGGTGGCATTAGTGCGCCACGCAGCAGCAGGCAAGCAACACATTGCCATGAGGTGGAGAAAAGATGACTTCCGGCACGCTTTTAAGACACTGCCGATTTGCAGCGGCCACTTGCCGCTAGCAGTGACAGCTTGGCCAGAAACAGTGGCAGACGGTAAAGCGTTACAGCTGCTGTGCCTACCATTTGGCTCTTCCGCATCAGTGTCCGGTTGGGATCGTTTCGGTCTCGCCATTCAAGGCATTTTGGCAGCTCTGTTTCACTTGTTATATTTGCGTTTTGTCGACGATATGTTCGCCGGCGATTCGGCCCTGGAGGGGCGCGATATTGGCAGTGACTGCTTAATCGGCCCCGCCGGCTCTGCGCGCCTGGCAAGAGCAGTCGTGTCAGAACTGCTGGGCTGGGATCTCGACGCCGGCAAAGCCGTCACGGAGGCCACTAAGACCGTAATCCTCGGAGTCTGCGTAGAATTTGACGACCACAACCAGCTGATCCAGTTTTCTCTCGAAGCAGAGAGGTTGGAAAAATGGACCGCAGAAATTCGTGAGGCTCTGCGGCGAAGATCGCTCTCGCCTGCGCGGGCTTTAAAATTAGCAGGCAAATTGAGCTGGGGTGCGACCGCCGTCTTCGGCCGAGGCGCGCGCGTTTACCTTGCTGCCATTTACCACCACGGCTCAGGCAACCAGAGCCGGCTGTCCCAGCGCACCAAATTGTGTCTGCGTTGGTGGCTGCGGTTCTTACAGGAACCGCCATCGAGGAGCGTCCCGGTGATGCGTCGCCAGAAGAAGCGTTGCATCCTTTACACCGACGCCACAGGCCAGGGACGGATGGCATGGGTCATCCAGACTCCCTGTTTAAAGGCTTGGGCTGCTGCTGATGTCCCAGCAAAGGCGAGGCAGTGGGTGCTTCATCGGAAGAATCAGATCGGCACTTGGGAGCTCATGGCGGCTCTCTGCGCGCTTAAGTTTTTGCTGAGTTATCTGCCTGGCGAGTTTGAAATCCTCGCCTTCGTGGATAACACAAGCGCGCTGGGTGCACTTTTACGCGGCTGTTCCAGGCAATTTGATTGGAACGAGCTCATAGGCGAGCTTTGGTTTGCAGTCGCGCAGCGTGGTCATTATTTGCACCTTTGGCACGTGCCATCGCATTTAAATTTGGCCGACGCTCCGACCCGGCCAGAAGCCAAGTCAGAGCAGCTGCGTAAGTTAGCCGCCGACGGGTTTCAAGAAATGCCGTGGTCCTTCCCAGCCGACGCGCCCTGGTGCTTCGGAGACAGTGAGCGGCAAAGGGGAAAAACATCATCGTAATCCTGTGTTGAGGTCATATCACGTGAGAATCGGTTGTCCATGCAGCTACTTGTGCGCACATTCTCTGTGTCTTCTGTTCCGGAGCTCTGGCCCAGCATGGCTTTGAGATTCATCGACAAAAGCCGCGCCGCTAAGTACTCGCATCCGCCAGCTGCCAGCGATGAGGTCGCGGAGGTCCGCGTCGAGGTGGAAGCGTCCCCTCTGGCGGCCGTCGTCCGCGGCGTCGCGGCGCAGGCAGAGCCAGGGCACCACGTCACGGGCTTGATCGCTGCGTTGACAGAATCGGGCTTCAAACACATGTCGGATCTGAGCGACATTGGAGCCGACGACTTCGCAGAGCTCGTGCCGGCATTCGCCGCTTGCAACAGCAGCTTCGTCAAAGCCTTCTTGTCGCACTGCCAGAGCAGCGCCAGTCGCGAGCAGGCAGCTCAAGCGCACAAGCCTGGCGGGCGAACGGAGCCCCAGCGCCCGGCATCTCTGGCAGCGGGCGTCGCTGCGCAGGCGGGCTCCGCCTCGGGCGGCGCCGGCGCTGGCTATGCTGGCGACCAGACGCCCACTGCGAAGCGATTGGACGCCCCCGACGAAGAGAAGGCCCGCGCTGCTTTTCTAGTGCTTGGAGAGGCGCGGCGGGCGCGGGCCGCTCCTGCGCCTGCAGTGCTTGCAGCCGCCGTGGCAGCTGCTGCCAATTGCAGCTGCTATCCGGGAGCGGAGCCCACTGGCAGGCCACGGGACGAGATCAAGCGGGCTCGTCGCGAAGCCAGCGGCGGCGACCATCTGAGCTTGCACACCTTGTGGGTGGAATTTGCCAGCTGGAGGAAAAGCGCCTCCCAGTATGCTTCCGCAGTGCGCCTGTGGGGCGACGCTGCCACTGCTGTCGGGGCGCCTGGGTGGCCACCAACAGAACTGATCCTTGACACTTTCGTTGGTTTGTTTCGCAACGGCCACACCTTGCAGAGATACGTGTCGCACGTGCGCAGTGTATTGCACTTGGTGCAGGCTCCGCTGGGCGTCCTCGCAGATACGCATAGATTGTCGAGAGGCGCCGAAAAGATAACGAAGTATGAATTCAGAAGAGAGAAAATCCGTGCCACAGCTGAGGAGACCAGACGCATCCGTAAGTGGTGCTCGGAAGCCGGATATCCGACACTAGCGGCCTCGTGGGCGATTGCCCGCCATTTTTGCTTGAGATATTCTGAAGTACTAAATCTGGGGACCCACGCGGTCGCATTTCGTTTTACCGGCGAGGGCCGTAAAACGTGCATCATCCGTTTTGCTCACCGGAAGTCGTACAATGAACCCTGCGAGACGACGAGGCGTTGCATCTGCCACCAGCAGGGTCGGCTCCTGTGCGGTGCTTGCACACTGTTCTCCTTAGGAGAAACAAGCGCTGTTCCTTTTTCAGGAATCCAATACGCCGACGCTCTCGCTGTGCTAAAGCTGGCAGCGAACGCCCTGCATCTGCGCAGCGCGCTTGCTTGGGGCACGCATGCGTTCAGGAGAGGGTTCGCAAACGAAGCCCTCCAACAAGGAGGGCCGACAGCATTGTTCTTTAGCGGTGGTTGGAAAGGCGTGGCTGCTTTCGGCTATGCTAGCGCCCAGAGCCGAGGGGCTCTCTCGGCCGCTGAATGGCTAGTAGAACATTCTGACTCCAGCGACGGCGAGCAGGACTGAGTTCGCATCGTGTGCATTGGGGCAAGGGAAAACGCATCACGATGTCCTCTCCTCAGGCGCTGCTGCGCGGTCCGCCGCCTCCTGGTGCATTGGGAACCTCAGGACAGGGTCCAGGAGGCTCCGGCCAGGCAGCGCTTTCCTTTTGCCCCTTGCTGGCGCGAAGGCGCCGGCGCCGAGCCGTGACGGGGCCCCGGGGCCCGAGAACGTGTTCCGAGGTGCTTCGGGGCACCGCAGAGGCGAGGGCCTGCTTTCCCTTGGGCCGGGCTGCCAAAAATGATTTTCATGAAGCGTAAACTCGTTTCCGGCACAGGAAAATCATGTGGAGCAGGCCCAAGCGTGTTCGCCTCACCTCCTCTGCTCCATCTCACACGCCTCTGCGCCTGCTTCGCGGGCAAGCGGTTCCTGGCGGGCCGGCTTGCGTTTTCGGAGGCGGAAGTATTCTCGGTGCTAGTCTCTTGGGTCAGCCGTTCTGGTCGCCCCACAGGAGGCGCTCTCGGTCTCTGCGGGGAGCAGGGCCAAGCCAGGCCAAAGCACGAGCGACGGCCTGGTGCGCTGTGGCACTGCCCGCTCCCTCGCAGGCACGTGCCTGAGAGCTTGTCGGCAGGGGCCGCCTTCTCAGGCTCTCTGACCGAACGCTCTCCGCGTGGGACGGCGCCCGCAGGGCGGGCAGCAGCCGCCTGGCGGCGGTTTTGCCCACCCACATACCACCCTCGCGGCTTTCGCCGGCGCCACGTCCTGGCAGGGAACCTCAGGACAGGGTCCAGGAGGCTCCGGCCAGGCAGCGCTTTCCTTTTGCCCCTTGCTGGCGCGAAGGCGCCGGCGCCGAGCCGTGACGGGGCCCCGGGGCCCGAGAACGTGTTCCGAGGTGCTTCGGGGCACCGCAGAGGCGAGGGCCTGCTTTCCCTTGGGCCGGGCTGCCAAAAATGATTTTCCTGCCAGTGCGGGAGAGGCGCTCGCAGGTCGGGCAAGGCACCCGCTGGACGGGTCGCCATTTCCAAGGTTAGGAGCGCCCCTGCAGGACGGGGAGGCGTGACGCCCGCAGGACGGGGCGACGCCCGCGAGACGCAGGGCACCCGCACGACGCGTCGCCGGCAATTTTGCAGGACGTGAGTTTGTTGCACTGGCCAAGTGCCCGCGTGACGGGTTGCCATCCCGGAAAAGCAGCAGTGCACCGCAAGGCGGGGAGATGCCTGCGAGGCAAGGCGGCCGCAAGGCGGGTCGCCCGCCGCGGGTCGAGTGCCCCCGCGTGGCGTGGAAATAAAATGCCCGCAGGACAGGCAGGGCAAACGCAGGGCTGGTGGCTACCCGCAAGTTTTCCGAGCGCGTCGCCCGCCGCAGGTCGAGTGCCCCCGCGTGGTGTGGATGACGCTCGCAGGGCGCGCAGGGCATCCGCAGGGCCGTCCAGCTCGGAAAATGCCCCCGCCGAACAGGAAGCGCGGGCAAGACAAGAAAGACGTTCGTTAGAAGGGTTGCCGTCCCGCAAGCCCGCGAGACGGGCATGGCACCTGCAGAGCGGGCCTCCTTCCTGCTGGTCGGGAAGTCCCCAGCAGGGCGGAACGCAGTTTTGTAATCACGGCGCATTCCTGCGCTTGAGGGCGCAGGCGTGCCCAGGTTGGCGATTCGGGCGCGAGTTCGCGCTTGCAGGCACAAGCGCAATTGGAGCGATTCCGCGCTTGTGGGCGCGCCAAGTACCGCAATCAGTGCGCGATGCCGCGTGTTTTGGCGTCGGCAGCGTCCGGAATCATATTCGGTGCGTTCCGCGCTCACGGACGCAAGCGCCCAGGACGCAATCGTAGCGGGATTCCACGCTTACGCGCGCAAGCGCGCCAGGTTCGTCTTCGCGATGGTGTGCGTTGGGGCGCAGCTGGGATTGCGAGCGCAATTTTGCCTGTTCGGGCTCGGTCGCGCCCGTACATGCCATCGGAGTTCGACGCCTGCGGGCGCAGGCGCGCCCAGAAATGCAACCAGTGCACGATTCCGCGCGCCCACGCGCTGGGGAAGTGAGGGCGCGCCCGGAATTGCTGTCGGATCGTGTTTTCGCGCCAGCGGAGCAGGCGCACCCGGAGTCGCAATCCGAGCGCGTTCGGGCGCTAGGCAGTCCCGGTAAACGACGGCCCGAGCGCGATTTCGCGCATGGGGGCGCAAGCGCCCCGGAACGCAGCGCATGGGCGTTGCGGAGATGCCAGCGCGCCACTGCATTCTCATTCCAGCGGGCGCAAGCGCGCCCGGGAACGCAATCGGAGCGCGATCCCGCGCTCATGGGCGCCGGCGCCCAGAAGCGCAATCGGAGCGCTATGTCACACTCCCCGGCGCAGGGCGCTGAGGTTCGCCATCGGAGCGCGTTTCCGTGCATGCAGGGCTGGTGCGTCCAGATTCGCAAAAAGAGCGCCACTCCGCGTTCACGGACGCAGGCGCGTCCGGAAAAGCAATCAGGCCGCGATTCCGTGCGCACGCGCGCAGAGCGCTGAAGGTTGCAGTTGGAGCGCGATGGCGTGCGTGTGAGCACAGCGCCTTGAACGCAACCGGAGCGCTATTGCACGCTCATGGGCGCAGACGCGCCCAGGTTCGTCTGTGGGCCCCAGTCCGCGCATTCGAGCGCAGGCAGCGATGCTGCGCTTACGGGCGCGGGCGCCGGGAGTGCGTTTGCTCCCAGGTTCGCCGTCGAGCCGCGACCTCATGCGTTCGGGCGGCGCCTGGGAATGGCGATTCCCGTTCAGGCGCAGGCTCGCCCAATTTGCAATCCCAGCGCGAGTCTGTGCTGATGGGTGCAGACGCGCCCATGAACATTGGAACGCGATCTCGCGCGGTCGGACGCAATCGCCCCCAGAAACGCAATTGAATCTTTATTTCTATGCTTGCGGGCGCGGGCTCGCCCGGAAGGCAATCAGAGCGCGATTCTAAGCTCACAAGCGCAGACGCGCCCGAGTCAGAATCGGAGCGCGACAGCGCGCTTTTGAGCGCAGGCGCGCCCAGAAGCGTACTCGGAATGCAATTCCACGCGTTCAGTCGCAGGCGCTCGAAGAGGCGCACGCAGGCCCAGGTCCGCCATCGGAGCACGATTCCGCGCTCAGGGGCGCAGGCGCGCTCGGAATCACAATCGCAGCGCGATTCCAAGCTTATGGCTGCAGGCGTGCCTGGAAGCGCAAGCGGAGCGCGATTCCGCGCGTCCAGGCGCAGGTGCGCGCAGGGGCGCAGGCGCGCCCAGAATGAGAGAGCGCGATGACGCGCTGCAGGCGTGTCCAGAAGCGCAATCGGTGCGCGATTCCGCGCGTCCAGGCGCAGGCGCGCAGGCGCGCCCAGAATAAGAATCCGAGCGCGGTAACGCGCTGCAGGCGTGTCCAGAAGCGCAATCGTTGCGCGATTCCGCGCGTCCAGGCGCAGTCGCCCGCAGGGGCGCAGGCCCGCCCAGAATAAGAATCAGAGCGCGGTAACGCGCTGCAGGCGTGTCCAGAAGCGCAGGTGCGCGATTCCGCGCATCCAGGCGCAGGCGCGCGCAGGGGCGCAGGCGCGCCCGTCCTCACAATCAGTGCGCGATTTCGTATTTATGGGCGCAGGCGTGTGCAGAAAATCTTCCTCCATCTCTCCAATGGGTTTGCGCCCTTGTGCGTGCACAGGGCAAACAGTAATCGCACGTCTGGCCGGCGATGTCTTGGGGCGAGAGCCACCAGTATCCCGGCCAGAGAGCGCAAAAACCCAGAGGGCGGGAGGGCGGGGAACAAAGACGCACCCCACATGCAGCCGCAACTGGAACACTCGGCGGTGCGAGAATGGCGCTCCAGCGGCGCCAGACAAAGACAATCTGCGGCTACAATTTGGGCGCCAACCTTGAACAACAACACAGCAGCAGTGACGGGAGACCCACGAGCTGGCCTTCGAACTTGAACAACACAGAGCACCCAGCACCAGAGGCTCGAGAGGCAAACCCCCAACCTCCAGCATCGGGCCCCGCCAGCTCCCGCGGAGCCACCTGCTCTCTCGGGAGAGCACGACGCGCATGAGGCAGAGCCGCTGGCCCTCTCAGGAGGGCACCAAGCATATGAAACAAGAGTGCTTGTCCATTATGGCACCAGGGCCCCAGTACGCAAACCAAAGCCCCAGAGGCTAAGAGGATGAGAGTGGATGACGATACGCTCCGTCGTCATATTTTCCTGCCTCCCAAATCGCTTCGCGATTTGGAGGCTAAGAAAAAATTGGAGCGCGAGTGCGCGCGTCGGGCGCAGGCGCGCGCGGGAACGCAATCAGAGAGAGCACGATCCGCACGTTCGGGCGCTGCTTGGGCGCAGATTCGCTGTCAGAGCCTTTGCGCGTGTCGCAATCGGCGCGTGAATCCGCGTGTCCCGCAGTCGCGCTCCAGCGCTCGCAGCTGTTCCGAGATTTGAGTCACGCCCAGCGTTGCAATCGGATTGCGATTTGCGTGCTTGCAGGCGCAGGTGCGCCCGGAATTGCAATCAAAGTTCGATTGCTCTCGGCCCGTAACAACATGCAGTGGCAGGCAGGCGTGCCCGGCGCGCAGGAGCGCTGGTTGTCCTGCGCGCGTTGCGCGCCGGCGTCTGGTGGGCCGCGCTTGCCCGTTTATGAGCGGCGAACCACACAGTCGCCGCGTTTGCATGCATTGGGCGTGCAGAGCTCGTTGCAAAACTTGACTCCCGCGCGTGCGCCACTCGCGTGGCTCAGCGCCGCCAGCCTGGCCACACTGGAAGCATTGGGCCCGTGGAGAAACTCCAGTCAGGTCCAGTCTGGCGGCGCCTTGTCTCCCGCTGGCCCAACGGCGGCGCGGGAGCGTCAACCCACTTGTGGGGATGAAATATGGCAGCCCGCAAAGATTTTCATCGCTCCCAAATCGCGTAGCGATTTGTGGGGCAGGAAAATCTTCAGGGCGCACATGTGTGCTCTTCTCTGTCTTCTAGCATCTTGGCTTCTACGCCTCGGGAAGCTGTGCGTTTGGCCGCGACGTGTGTTTGTCTCACTCGCCCAGGGCTGCTTTGCGGCAGCTGGTTCCTCTTCCGCTTCCTCCCTCGGTTGGTCGTTCGGTTGGTTGGCGCTGGTGGCGCGCGCACTGGCTTCTGCGAACTCGTGGCCTCTGCTGGTGCTCCTCGTTGCCACTTCGCCGCCGCTCCTCGTCGCCATCCTTCCTGCTGTCAGCTTCGGTGACAGCGCCGCAACAGCCCCGAGGGAGGCTGCTCTGCAGGGTGGAACGCCCTGGCGCGCGTGGCCCGTGGCAGCGCCGTAACGGCCTGAGGGAGGCTGCTCTGGAGGGCGGAACGCCCTGGCGCGCGTGGCCCGTGGCAGCGCCGCAACAGCCCTGAGCGAGGCTGCTCTGCAGGGTGGAACGCCCTGGCGCCAGTGGCCCGTGGCAGCGCCGCAACAGACCCGAAGGAGGCTGCTCTGCAGGGGCGGAACGCCCTGGCGCCCGTGGCTTGTAACAGCCCTGCAGCGCCGCAAGGGCGGCTTGTAACCCACCCACATCCACCCGCTTGTTCTGCTTTTGCGGTTGGGTCGACGCTCCTGCCAGACGGGCCCGTGGAGAAACTCCAGTCAGGTCCAGTCTGGCGGCGCCTTGTCTCCCGCTGGCCCAACGGCGGCGCGGGAGCGTCAACCCACTTGTGGGGATGAAATATGGTAGCCCGCAAAGATTTCCTCCTGCACGCTTCACGTCTGCCAAGTCTGGAGATAAGGTGCGAAGCGGAAAGCGCTGTAGGGAGGCTCGCCGCAGCGCCAGAAGAGCTTCACGAAAGCGTTGGAGGGAACGCCAGGAAATTTACCGTCGCAGAGCATGAAGCTGCCCGCGTTCCCGCACGCACTGATGGCAACGAGAGCACGGGCAGGGCGCAGACTGGCGACGAGAGCACCAGCGACACGCAACGGCACCATCCGAACAAGGGGGTGGCCAGCGCTGAGGCGTCTGAACGGTAGCCGGCGCCAGGGCGAGAATGAGACCCTCTTTTTGGCACTGCACCAGGCACGCGCCCAGACCCACGCCGAGCGGACACGCGCGGCTGACACGCACGAGAGCGCGCCAATCAACCAACCAACCAGCCAGGACGAGGGAGGAGGAGGACGTGGCGTGGCATCCCCACTCCGACTACCACCGGCCGCACCGCAGCCCAAGGCGCGGAGCACAGGAAACACCCGACAAAGACCAACAGGGCGCCAGGGAGGCCTGCGGAGACCCACGGAAACCCCCCCGAATCCGCAGCCCCGCTTTGGGAGCGCCCACGGGCGTGACAGCAAGACGGCCAGAAGGCAATAAGGCAACAAGTGGCAAAACAACATCCCCGCTCCTCAAATTTCCCTGCCCCCCAAATTGCTGCGCAATCTAGGGGCGACGGAAATTTACCGTCGCAGAGCATGAAGCTGCCCGCGTTCCCGCGCGCACTGAGGGCGGAACGGATCGTGCAGCTGGCGGGCCATGACCTGGGAGGTCCAGAGCGGCCCAGCGCACCCAGGCAGGGACAGGCAGCTGCGCCAAGCGACTGCGAATATTTTTGAGCCCAGTGCAAGCAGGCAGCCGCTGCGAAATGAGCACACCTGGGCAGCCACGCAAGCGAACTGGGCACACCTGGGCCGCAGCCGCTGCGCAAGAACCGCTGCAGGGCTGCCAAGCCACGGGCGCCAGGGCGCTCCGCCCTGCAGAGCAGCCTCCCTCAGGGCTGTTGCGGCGCTGCCACGAGCCACTGGCGCCAGGGCGTTCCGCGCTGCAGAGCAGCCTCCCTCAGGGCTGTTGCGGCGCTGCCACGGGCCACGCGCGCCAGGGCGTTCCGCCCTGCAGAGCAGCCTCCCTCAGGGCTGTTGCAGCGCTGGCAATGGCGACGAGGAGCGGCGGCGAAGTGGCGACGAGGAGCACCAGCAGAGAGCCACGAGTACGCTGCGAGGAGCCACTGCGCACGCCACCAGCGCCAAGCCAACCAACCGACCAACCGAAGGAGGAAGCGAAAGAGGAGCCACCTGCTGCGAAGGAAGCAGTCCTAGGCGAGTGAGTCCAACACACGTCGCGGCCAAGCGCATGGCTAACCGAAGCATAGAAGCCAGGATGCACAAAGGCAGAGTGGCGAACTCATGTGCGCCCTGAAGATTTTCCTGCCCCCCAAATCGCTACGCGATTTGGGGGCTATCAAAACCCGCGAACTGCCTTCGAGAAGCAACGCGCCAGAAGAGACGACTGAGGACGCAGATGAGCACATGCTTTTTCCATGGCGCTCATTTTCCAGATCCACGGCCTTACTGCGGCCACGGCGCATCGCAGGGGGCAACCCATGCGACATGGCGGAAACCTGCGGCGCGCATCCCTTCCAGCGCTGCGGCCTTGCCTTCCGGCCTGGTCGGCGCGTCTGCCACGTTAAGGTGGCTGGGAACGAAAAAACTATAGAGAAGCACGCCAGCGCGGGCGATTCGAAGCCACAGGTCGCCTATCAGATCGTTCCAATCAGACTGCCTGGACGACCCTCGGATTAAAGTGCCGAGGGCCACGGTGTTGTCCACAAAAAGCAACACCTCGAGCTCACCCAAATTCTGGCTGAGAAGGAAATTGATCGCGCAAATTGCAGCGAGCAGTTCCCACGTGGCTACCTGATTCCTGTGGTGGTCCGCGCTGGTTCGGGCACAGTGGCAGCCGACCACAGGCGCGCGCGGGGGAAGCAAAGGGCCACGCCACATTGCCACTTCCCGTGGCGTCCGAGTACACAATGCAGCGGACGCGAGCTGCTGGCCTCGCGCAAAGCACAGTGCGGGACGGAACGCAGCTGCCGCTGCCGCGGTGCAGGCTGCTCTCGGGTTCGGTTGCTTTCCCCGCCCACCCGCTCCCTCGCGTTCCGCTGGTGGGGTGCTCTGGAGGTTTCCCAGGGCGGCCTCAGCCAGCTGCACGTATGTGTGTTGCCCATTGCACGTGTGGGAACGCGTGAATGTACATGCGAGGAATAATTTTAGGCTGTGACAGGGAAGCGCCTGTGCGCGAGCTGGCGCCGACCGAATCCGAGTTTCATTTTGCATGCCTCGATTGCCCTCGCGTTGCCGCTGTGCGCGAGGCTGTACATAGCTTTCTTTCTGGTCCGGGGTGCGCCGGCTCACCCGGTTGGATCACCTAGCTTGGGCTTTGCAGTTGCCGTCTTGCGACGAGCTGCCAGAGGTTCCCGCTGCAATCGCGGAACCTCTTCACCATTCGCTTTGCCTGAATGGCACAGTTTGGCTCAGGCCCGCGCTGAAAGCCTCGAGTACTGGCGCCAGCGCAAGCGCGTGCTGGACCCGCTTTGGGCGCGCAGGTTTGCGGAGCTGCCCGCGCACGCCAGAGCGTTCTGGGTCCGAAGAAAAATTTACTTGTGCTGGCAGAAATGCTCGAGGCAGTTGGCTGGCCTGACGACCGGCTCGTTGGGGACCTACAGGACGGTTTCCCACTTCTGGGCCAAATCCCACGCAGCGGTGTGCTCCCGAGCATTCCTTTCTCCGAGTGTGCCGAGACAGCAGCTACGCTGCGAGATCGGGCGCATTCTCTCAACTCCGAAACGCTGCGCCGCGCGCGGCGGCCTGCCACTGTGGAGCAGTTGGTCCAGGCAGTTTTTCACGAGAAATGCCAAAGGGAGGTCACCGATGGTCACGCTAGGTGGCGCCCTCTGCGTGACACATGCGTCCTCACTGCCAGGTTCCCTGTCGACGAGGGCTGGAAAGCTGCCTCAAGGAAAATCCGCTGCATCGACGATTTCACGGCGTCGCATATAAATGCAGCTGTTTCCGTAGGGGAAGCGGTCCAGCACGACGGTCTAGATCAATTCGTAGCTGTCCTTTGCAAGACGATCCTCGCAAGCGCTGGCGCAGCCGCGCTTCGCAAGGAGGATTTCGTGAATGCTTTCAAAACGCTTCCACTGGCGAGCTCACACTTGCAGTTTGCTGTTGTCACCTGGGCTGCAGCCGAGTCCCGTGGCCAAGGGCTTCAGCTTTTGGCGCGCCCTTTTGGCGCAGCCGCCTCTGTCTACAACTGGGAAAGGTTTGGCGCGGCTGTCCGCGCCATTCTGGCCAGGTTGTTTCACGTTGTGCTTCTTCGCTTCGTGGACGACCTTTTTGGGGCCGACCCGGTTTGGGCGGGGGCGCCGCGCTTGGGCACGCCTGCAAGCGCCAGCGACGTGGCGTGCGAGGTGGTCGCAGGCCTGCTCGGGTGGGAGCTGGACGCTTCCAAGCGGGTGTCGAATGCCACATCTGCGCAAATTTTGGGAGTAGATTGCGAGATTGTTCAGGGCTGCTCCGCGGTGCGCATGTCGATTGGCCCCGAAAAGCTCGCGCGGTGGAGTGCGCAAATTCGTGCCATCCTGGGCCATGGCGCGATGTCCCCAGCTGAAGCCAAGAAATTGGCCGGCCGACTCAGCTGGGGGTCGTCAGCAGTGTTTGCCAGAGTGCACCTGGCTCCACTTTTCAAGCACGCGTCGGAGCACGGCTCCAAACTTTCTGGTCGTGTTACTCGCGCGCTGCAGTGGTGGCTTCGCTTCCTTGAATGCGTTCCGTCCCGCACTGTCCTTTGCGCGAGGCCAGCAGCTCGCGTCCGCTGCATTGTGTACTCGGACGCCACGGGAAGTGGCAATGTGGCGTGGGCCCTTTGCTTCCCCGGCGCGCGCCTGTGGTCGGCTGCCACTGTGCCCGAACCAGCGCGGAACTGGGTACACCACCGCAGGAATCAGGTAGCCACGTGGGAACTGCTCGCTGCAATTTGCGCGATCAATTTCCTTCTCAGCCAGAATTTGGGTGAGCTCGAGGTGTTGCTTTTTGTGGACAACACCGTGGCCCTCGACACTTTGATCCGAGGGTCGTCCAGGCAGTCTGATTGGAACGATCTGATAGGCGACCTGTGGCTTCGAATCGCCCGCGCTGGTGCTTCTCTGTAGTTTTTTCGTTCCCAGCCACCTTAACGTGGCAGACGCGCCGACCAGGCCGGAAGGCAAGGCCGCAGCGCTGGAAGCGATGCGCGCCGCAGGTTTCCGCCATGTCGCATGGGTTGCCACCTGCGATGCGCCGTGGCCGCAGTGAGGCCGTGGATCTGGAAAATGAGCGCCATGGAAAAAGCATGTGCTCATCTGCGTCCTCAGTCGTCTCTTCTGGCGCGTTGCTTCTCGAAGGCAGTTCGCGGGTTTTGGCATGGCTGGGTCCGCGTTATGGTTTCGGCGTTGGCCGCGTTTCAGTGCTGATTTGGGCGGATCCCAACCGAGTGCCGTGTTCGCGGCGCGTTTCTCTGGCCTGGAAACGTGGTTCTGTGGTTTTCGTTTTGGGCGTCCGGTCCGCGTCCGCGGCTTTTCAAGCCATACTTTTGCGTTTGTTTAGCATCGTGTATCCACGTTTCGTGGACGATTTTTTCGGCATTGATGCAGAGCAAGCGCACGAATGGGTGATAGCGCCGTAGGCGCCGCCTCTTTAGCTAGATTCGTCATCCAGGACTTGCTGGGCTGGCGTCTTGATTCACATAAAGCAGTTACGGCAGCGTTGAGTTTTGTTGCGCTGGGCGTTCGTGTGTCCGTGGACGCAACCACAGACTGTTTAAATTTTGCCGTGCCCAGCGACAAGTGCGCCAAGTGGCTGGCGGAAATCGCAGAGGTGCTCCGGGACCAGCGTTTAACGCCAGCGCGCGCGCAGAAGCTGGCCGGCCGGCTCAGCTGGGGGGCCACAGCAGTCTTCGGGAAGGGCGCGCGCGTCTATCTGGCGCCGCTCTTCCGGCACTCAGCCGGGAGAAGCACTCGCATCTCCAAGCGTTTGCGCTTTGCGCTCCTGTGGTGGCAGCGTTTCCTCAATTCGCAGCCAAGCAGGGCCGTCCCGCTGTCGCCATCGGTGAAGCCACGTTTGGTGGTGTACACTGACGCCTCGGGAGCAGGCGTGCTGGCTTGGGTGGCAGTGCTGGCCGGGCGTAAGTTTTTCGCTTCAGCGCCAGTGCCGGGCTGGCTTGCGAGGTGGGCCTGCCCGCGTCAGCAGCAAATCCACACCTGGGAACTAGTAGCTGCAGTGTGTGCACTCTGGCAGTTTTTCAGTCTGCCCGAAGGCGTAGCGGGGCTCGACGTTGTGATTTTCATCGACTCGACAGTCGCACTCGGGACGCTGCTCCGCGGGTGCTCCCGCCAGCGTGACTGGAATGCTATGGTGGCTGGCGTGTGGTTTGCTGCAGCAGACCGTGGCCACTTTTTAAGTGCATTCCGCGTGCCTTCACATTAAATTTGGCAGACTGGCCAACTCGTCCAGAGCAGAAGGCATCGGAGTTGGCACAGCTGGTCTCTCGCGGCTTCGCTCGCCTCGAGTGGGCTTGGCCGGCAGTGGATTTCTGGCAGCAGAGGCGGTGACGGGCATGCATTCGCGAGGAAGGAAAAAAGTGCAGTTGTTGATTCGTCAGCGTTTCTTGCCGCGTACTCCGGCGCACAGCCTCCCACGCAGTCATCCGTAGTCAGCTTGGCCCAACATGGCACTTGAGTTCATCAACCGCAAACGCGCGCGGTGGGCTTTGGGCGATGGCGCTTCGGACCCCGAGCCGCCAGAAGAAGCATGCTCCCATGGTGTGGTGCCGCCTGCTCTTGCACAGTGGTTCACAGGGGTGCTTCGGCGCACGCCGCCGCGTTACCACCCGGCATCGCCTGACAATGTGTTGCGCGCTCTCGCCAGTGGCGGGGCCGTGGCCGGAGATGAGTTCAACGACATGAGTGTGCAGGAACTTCGGGACGTCTGGCCGTGCCTTCGAGAGCTGGCCAGTGAATTCTTGGCCATTTTCCCTTCCGGGGTGCGCTCTCCTGAGGCGCCGCCGGCAGGGCACTCCCAGGGCAGCGGCGGCCCGAGCGGTGAGGTCGCATCGCCTTTGGTGGAAAGCGCCACGCCCGCAGGGCCAGAAGGGGGCGAAGCTGAAGCTGCCCTTGCTGCTCTTGGCTTCCTGGCCGCAGCTCGCTTTCGGAGGACTTTCCTGGAGCCCAAGGACTTGGCCGACGCAGTGCAAACGCTGGGCCGCGTTACGCCTGAAGAGCTCCAAGTGGCATGGGCTCGGCGTCACGGAGGCGCAGGGGGCAACCCGAGAGAGCGTGCTTTGCAACTGGTGGGCAATATGTCTGAGTTTGCAGCGACGCAGGAGCTTTTGAGACGAGAGCTCTGCGGGTGGCATCGGAGTGCTCACAAGTATGCGTCCGCAGTGCGGCTTTGGGGCCAGGTAGCCAAGGGCCTCGGAGTGCCGCCGTGGCCGCCGACAGACAGCGTGCGGGGGCCTTTGCTTTCGCAGTGCAGAACGGCAACACGCTGATGACGTACTGCACACAGGTCCGGGCGGCCCTGCGGTTGGTCCGGGTCCCTCTGGGGTGTTTGGAAGATACCTCAAGTCTGGCACGGGGGGCCGCCAAAACGGTGCCCGGCACGAGCCGCTTTCGAGCGCGGGCCAGTGCGCACGACACCCGCAGCGTTGCTGGCCACGTGCGGGAGGTGCTCCGGGATCCTCTGGTGGCGGATTCCTTCGTGGTCGCCAGACATTTCTGTCTCCGTTTCGCGTCGGAGGTGGTGCCTCTGGAGCACGACGGGCCGCGCTCCAGGGTCGTGCTCTCGGTCGACGGAGGCTTGCCCAAGGCGTGCATCTACTTGCACAAGCGCAAGATGCACACAGAGACAGTGGTGGTGACGAGACGGTGCATCTGCGTTCTCCAGTCGCGGCAGCTGTGCGGGGTGTGCGTCCTGCAGCGCCGGGCTGGGCGGGGGCGCCTCTTCCCTGGCCTGTCCTACAGGGCGGCTCTGGCCACGCTGAAAGCATCGGCGCTGGCGCTCGGCTTCGAGCGCGCGGCCGAGTGGGGCACACATGCCTTCCGCAGAGGCTGGGCGGACGAGTGTTTAGCGGCGGGCGGCGTGCCGGCGCTCTTCCACAGTGGAGGCTGGCGTGGCGTCGCTGCGTTCGGCTACGCCTCTGCCGCCTCCAGAGACGCCATGACTGCTGCGGAGTGGCCAGTGGAGTTTTCGGACTCGTCTGCGTCCGACGGCGCGCCGTGAGCAGTGGAGACTGTGAAAATCATCGTCGGGTCTGTGCCATCATCAGTGCTGCTGTGCTCTCGTCGTCAGCAGTGGGGGTTGGGGTCCGGGTCGCCGAGAGCCCCAGCATTGGGTCTCGAGGGCTCCTTGGGGTCTCTCGTGCTCCCCTGCCCGGCTGCACGCTGCGTGTCGCCCAACGGTCCGTGCGAGCGCACAGGGCCATCCCAGTGGAGAGCGGCCGCACGAGAATCTTCATCATCCCTAGGCTTTGGTTCTGGGGAGGAAGATTCTCACAGGCCGCTTCTGTCCCCATTCGGGGATTCGGTGATTCGGTTGCCTTTCGGCGTCTCCGCTCCCCTTGCCGCCCGGGCCCGAGGCGGGGTAGCAAATATCGGCCAGTGCTCCCGTGGGAGCCGCGTGGCTACGCTGCAGGCCAACGGCTGTGCAGTGTGGCCTGGGCGCGCGCGGCCTCGTCGGGGCGACGCTCTGGCGGGCCGGCGCGCCCTCCTGCGGGCTGCGGGCTGCGGGCGTTGGTCGCCTGGGGCGTCGCTTTTGCCGGCGCGGCTGGCTTTGGGCTCCTCGGCCGCCGCTCCTCGTCGCCACGCCACCGCCCCTCGTCGCCACCCTGCTGCTCCTCGTCGCCACTCCGTGCTGGTTGCCCGCGCTCCGCGTGCTCGCTCGAGGTCCCTGCGCGGCGCGCACACCCGGGCCCCTGCGCAACGCGCATACCATTCCTGCCGGTGGCTGGCCAAGCGTACCAGCCGGCAGAAGGTTCCCAACAGGGGACGGGCCTCTGCCCAACAGGGTACGCCCAGGCTGTTTGCCCATTCGGGTCCCTGCGCTACGCGCACACCCTGTGCCTTGCGAGGCCTCTGCCGGCGCTCCTCGTCGCCAACCCGCCGCTTCTCGTTGTCAATCGGCACCGCGCCCTCCTCTGCCACGGGGCTTTGCGCAACGCGCACTCCCTGCCTGCTGGTGGCTGGCCAAGCGTACCAGCCGGCAGAAAGTTCCCAACAGGGGACGGGCCTCTTCCCAACAGGGTACGCCCAGGGTCTCTGCCCACTGGGGCGTTCCTGTTTGCGCGTAACGCGCGCTCCTGCCGTTGGTTGGCCGTGTGTACCAGCCGGCAGGGTGTTCCCAACAGGAACGGGCTCCTTCCTTCAAGCGGGGTTGCCCACAGAGGGTGTTTGCGTGACGCGCGCACCTTGGGCCCGGTTTGCGGTGGTCCTTGTCGTGCCCGCTGCTTTTCGTTGTTCTGCGGCGGTGTTCGCGCACTTCGTCGACGCGGGGAGTCCCAGCGCAAACCCACGGTCGCTGCGCAACGCGCAGGCCTGTCCCTGCGTACGTGCCTGCCCGCGTGGCGCACTCGGCTTGGGCCGCTGCGCAGTGCGTGCTGTTGTGTTCTTGCCGGCGCCCTCGTCGCCTATCCGCCTTTCTCGTCGCCAATTTGCCGCCCAGCTGCGCCGCGCGCCCAGCTCGGCCAGTGGAGTGCGTTTCCATGCTCACGCACCCATAGGAGGTAGACTGTGTGCAATTTCCCTGTTCGTGCCGAACTGGGCAAACTGGGTGCATTTTGTGCCCAAGCGGGCCAAGTGGGTGCAATTCGCGCTCCCGCGCCCAGACGGGCAATCAGAGTGCAATTTCGCGCTCGCGCCCCGCATGGGTCAACTGGATGCAATCTCGCTCTCGCGCACCCGCGGACGGGCAGTCTGGTGCAATTTTGCGCCAGCGCGCCCAACAGGCCTATTGGTGCAATCTCGCTCGAATGGGTGCAGATTTGCGTTGGCGCGCCCAAACGGGCAATTCGAATGCAAGTCGCGCTTGCGCGACCAAACGAGCAAACTGTGCTCAATTTTGCGCTCGCGCGTCTTGAGTGGTAACCCGCGCTCGCGCACCCGACTACGCCATCTGAGCGCAATTTCGCGCAGCGCCCTAACGGGCAGTTCGAGTGCAAATCGCGCTCGCGCGCCTGAAGGGGCCATTTGAGCACAATTGTGCGCTCGCGCGCCGGGACGGGCCAATTGGGCGCAATCGCGCGCTCGCGCGCCCAATGAGTTATCTGACGCACCTGCGCGTTCCGCGCGCCCGGAAGAGTTTCCTGAGCTCTTTCTCCTGTCTGCGGACGAAGCGCGCCCAGAATCACAATCTCAGCGCAAATTTGCGCCCATGGAGGTCCGCGCGCCTGGAAGTGACTTCTGGGGTCAACTGTGCGATCTGCGGCCGGGGCGCACCCAGACTCGCAGTCTGGGCGCAAAGTCGCGCTCCTGGGCGCCCACGCGCCCAGAATTGCAATCCGTTCTATTCTGCGGTCTTGGGACGAGGCGCGCCCAGATATGTAATCTGAGCGCGGAGTCGCGCCTCTAGGCATCAGCGCGCCCCGGTCTGCATTCTGAGCTCTTTTCTGCGGTCTGGGACCGAGGCGCGCCCAGAGCCGCACTCTGAGCGCAATTTCGCGGTCCTGCCTGTCCCGCCCGTAGTTGCTTTCTGTGTGGTCTGTGACCGAAGCGCGCCCAGATTCGCATTCTGAGTGCGACTTCGCGCGCCTGGGCGTGCGCTCAGAATGGCAGTCTGAGCTCATTTGTGCGTGCTGGCGCCGAGGCGCGCCCAGATTCACAATCTAAGCGCTCGCGTCGGCGCGCCCAGAACTGCATTCTGAGCTCGTTTTTGTGTTCTGGCACTGCCCAGATTCGCAATCTGAGCGCAAACTCGCGCTCCTGGGGGCACTGGAGCATCTCAGAGGACAGCTGCACGACAATCGTCCAGGGCGCGATTTCGCGGACCACACGAGCAAGGAAAAGTGGCTACGGCCACTCTGGGCACTCGGGGTCGGATGTGTGCAGGCGGCAGAAGCTAGTCCTTGATGGGGGGGCATTGGCTAACCCCCCACCTGCACACAACGGGGGCGGGTGTGCTTTGCACTTGTGCAGCACGCCCGCCCTCGACCGACCCCGGGGGGCCCGCGTCCCAAACGGGCGTAGTGGGCATATTCATGCTGACGCCCTTTCACCAGCGAACTCAGAATCAAATTCTGGTGTAGCTCGTGAAAATTGGGCTCTGGCCGCTGGCCATTTGGTCCGCTACGGACGGATTTCTCAGGCGCAATTTTCGGGCAGTCCGAAAAATTTCAGGGCGACGACGTCGTCTGCATTATCGTGGGATGTGCGGAAGCCCCCTCGCGTGCTGCCACTTGGCCAAAACAGGCCTCGGTACGCTGAAAATGACTCCTCTACTCACTCTGGCCCGGCGGAGGGGGAGGAGCAGGGAGACCCATGTAGTTCCCCTGGCCGCTGAGCGGTCAAAGGGGTTCGACTGGGATCGGCGTGGCACTGCTGTAGCTTGCATGGTTTGCTCCAAGGTGACCCGAGTGGCCCCCCTGGCCGCGATGGACGTCAAAGGGGGGTCGCCGGGATGTGCAGCAGCGAGAGCTGTGCGAATTTGCGTCCAGGGAAGGCGGAGCGGAGCGGAGGACTCTCTCCCCTCGGCCGACGTGCCGTTGTGACAGCTGGGCGCGATCGGAAAACTGGCCTGTGGACGCAGGTGGGGGTGCTCGAAAGCCTGGAACGGCGGTGCGCCCATGTGCCACGGAGGGAATGGCCTTGTCAGTTGCGTTGCCGAAGGGTCCAGGCGTTGTCGACATTACCCTGTGTTTCCTACACACGCCCGTTGCTGTGTTGGCTCAGAAAGACAGGTGCTGCCAAGTT
Organism: Prorocentrum cordatum; assembly: GCA_963575745.1. Classification (NCBI taxonomy): domain Eukaryota; class Dinophyceae; order Prorocentrales; family Prorocentraceae; genus Prorocentrum; species Prorocentrum cordatum. The sequence goes on along the minus strand of CAUYUJ010021821.1, from coordinate 75,123 downwards.
CATTCGACCCGTCCGGCCCAGCAAAGGTGCCCCAAGTACTCATTCTAAGGGCCACACTCAGTATGGCTTTCGCAGACAGCGACGTCCGCGCCATGGTCTCTGCCGCAGGGCAGGGCGCTTTCGGCGGGAGCGGGAACGACAAGGTAGCTCAGTGGGTGCAGTTCGTGGCGTCTGTGCAGGATGCCCCAGCAGATACTCACCCGCTCATCTTCTACGCGGGCACGGCCCGGGCGCTTGCCGAGTCCATTGGGTCAGTGGAGCCCACTGATTACGCAGAAGAGAAGAGGCGTGATTTTGTCATCAGTAGCTTGCAAGTGAACGCTGATCCTTTCGACCAGGACCAAGATGAGCAATGGAAAAACTTCAAGCTCAAACCTGCCCACATCTCCTTGGCCCTCAAGGTCCAAACGAAGGCGATGCGTGAGTTCCCGTCGGGCTGCCCGGGCTCCAGCAGCGCCGCGGACCAGACTGCCCAGGCCATTGCAGAGTGGGCCAAGGTGCAAGACGCCAAGGCGGAGAAAGAAGCAAAGCGCGGAACGTTGAGCTTCAACTTGCAGGACAGGATCGCTGAAGTGGGGCTCCGGTGCGTCCAAGGAGATTTACTCCCCACAGAAGAGGCTCTTCTCCGAATGGAGAATCTCCCGTCGGCGAAGATTGCCAGGGATAAGGGCCGGAAATGGGTGGGCTCCTCTGAGGGAGAAGATCTGCTTGCGAACTTCCGCCCAGGCTTTTCGAAAACGCCTAAACTGGACGTCCTCGTGGGCAGCGGGACCATCGGTGACAAAGTCACGGAGGCCCGGGAAGCGAAGCGGGCCCGCACCATGGAGGAGCGGATCGGCTTTATGGGCTTCGCGAATTTTCTCGGTCACCTCCACGATTGGGGCACCAAAATGGTTCTCTCCAAGGTGATCACGCCCGTGCAGTACTGGGCGTACGAGATGCAATTGGTGCGCTTGTGTGAGGAGCGTGGCGGCACGAGGGTTGCGTTCTACTACGACTTGCTTCTCCGCCAGAAGCTGGCCCGTGCCCTCGAGCAGGGCCAGGACGACCAGGTCGAGGTCTTGCTGTGCAGGCTGGATCGTGACGTGCTGGAGGACGCCTCGCACAAGGTCAAGCAGCGCGCCGAGGAGGTCAACCGGGCCAACTCGAAGCAGACGAGCGGCCCGGCATCATCGCAGGGGTTCGCGCCTTCGCAAGGAGGCAAGCCGGGATCGCAGGGCAAAGGGGGCCAGAAGGGTGGCAAGCCAGACAAAGGCGGAAAGCAGAGCAAGCCCGCCAGGCCGGCCCCGACCACGCCCCAGCGCTCCAGGAGCCCGCCCAAAGGCAAGGGCGCAGCTTCTGCGCAGTGGCACACCAAAGGCCAGGAGAAGAAGTGGTCCAGCTGGTGAAGTGAACCGGCGTCTGCCTCCAGCGAGGCGCCTTCGGGAGAGGGACAACCCCTCGGCGATGCCTCGGGCGTGTTTAGCGCCGGCGAAGGCTTCTCTGCTCTCTGTGGCGCTGTAGAGCACTTTTTAAGTGATCCTGTTAGATTAGCGGGCATGGACCCGTTTGCTCATTTAGACTGGGCGCTGCACCTGCCGCTGTGCACCGGGGAGTTTTCCATCCCTGAGGCGTCCAGAGATGCAATAAATTGGCATTCAGCCGACCCTAGCGCACTGTGCGAGTTCAGGTGGCGCCAGTTGAGATACTGGAAACACCGCCAACAGGTGACGGCGCTAGCGTGGCGCGACCAGTACGCGCGCTTGCCGGCGCACGTCCGTGCCATATTGGGGCCTGAGAAGAACTTGGCGTTGTTTTCCGAGATGTTGGAGGCCTCGGGCTCTCCAGACACTCACCTCGCAGCATCGCTCGCGCAGGGTTTCCCTCTAGCGGGGTACATCCCCCCGAGTGGTACCATGTGCTTGAGCGACGCTGTTAGCCACACATCGCCAGAGGAGCTGTTGGAGGCAGCGCCAGGCGCCAACGCTAGCATCCTGCAAAGAGTCCGAAGCGCACCCGCAAGGGACGGTCGCGTTGCAGAAGGCCTCGAGGCCCGCATCCGGGCGGAGGTGGCGGCTGGACAGGCCGAGTGGCGCGATTTGCCATCGGATCTCTCGGGCGTGGTGTTGTCCCCTCGGTTCGCTGTGGACGAGGGCTGGCGCTTTCGCGATGGACAGTGGTCTCTCAAGGTCCGCGCCATCGATGACCTCACAGCTTCTGGGGTCAATGGCGCGACCACGGTCTCCGAACGCGTCGCCCACGAAACTCTCGATGATTTAGTTGCGGCGGCGCAGTGCCTCGTCGCTGGTGGAGCCAGCGCAGCGGACGTCCGCTTCCGCAAGGATGACGTCTGCGAGGCCTACAAAACTCTCCCGCTGCATAGTGAGCACCTCCCGTTTGCGGCCGCTGTGACGGCGGAGTCCGTCTCGCAGGATCAGTTCCTGCAGCTGTTCTGCTGTCCATTTGGGGGGAAGGCGAGTGTCCATGCCTGGCAGCGCGTGGGCGCGGCTTTTCAAGCCATACTTTTGCGTTTGTTTAGCATCGTGTATCCACGTTTCGTGGACGATTTTTTCGGCATTGATGCAGAGCAAGCGCACGAATGGGGTGATAGCGCCGTAGGCGCCGCCTCTTTAGCTAGATTCGTCATCCAGGACTTGCTGGGCTGGCGTCTTGATTCACATAAAGCAGTTACGGCAGCGTTGAGTTTTGTTGCGCTGGGCGTTCGTGTGTCCGTGGACGCAACCACAGAGTGTTTAAATTTTGTCGTGCCCAGCGACAAGTGCGCCAAGTGGCTGGCGGAAATCGCAGAGGTGCTCCGGGACCAGCGTTTAACGCCAGCGCGCGCGCAGAAGCTGGCCGGCCGGCTCAGCTGGGGGGCCACAGCAGTCTTCGGGAAGGGCGCGCGCGTCTATCTGGCGCCGCTCTTCCGGCACTCAGCCGGGAGAAGCACTCGCATCTCCAAGCGTTTGCGCTTTGCGCTCCTGTGGTGGCAGCGTTTCCTCAATTCGCAGCCAAGCAGGGCCGTCCCGCTGTCGCCATCGGTGAAGCCACGTTTGGTGGTGTACACTGACGCCTCGGGAGCAGGCGTGCTGGCTTGGGTGGCAGTGCTGGCCGGGCGTAAGTTTTTCGCTTCAGCGCCAGTGCCGGGCTGGCTTGCGAGGTGGGCCTGCCCGCGTCAGCAGCAAATCCACACCTGGGAACTAGTAGCTGCAGTGTGTGCACTCTGGCAGTTTTTCAGTCTGCCCGAAGGCGTAGCGGGGCTCGACGTTGTGATTTTCATCGACTCGACAGTCGCACTCGGGACGCTGCTCCGCGGGTGCTCCCGCCAGCGTGACTGGAATGCTATGGTGGCTGGCGTGTGGTTTGCTGCAGCAGACCGTGGCCACTTTTTAAGTGCATTCCGCGTGCCTTCACATTTAAATTTGGCAGACTGGCCAACTCGTCCAGAGCAGAAGGCATCGGAGTTGGCACAGCTGGTCTCTCGCGGCTTCGCTCGCCTCGAGTGGGCTTGGCCGGCAGTGGATTTCTGGCAGCAGAGGCGGTGACGGGCATGCATTCGCGAGGAAGGAAAAAAGTGCAGTTGTTGATTCGTCAGCGTTTCTTGCCGCGTACTCCGGCGCACAGCCTCCCACGCAGTCATCCGTAGTCAGCTTGGCCCAACATGGCACTTGAGTTCATCAACCGCAAACGCGCGCGGTGGGCTTTGGGCGATGGCGCTTCGGACCCCGAGCCGCCAGAAGAAGCATGCTCCCATGGTGTGGTGCCGCCTGCTCTTGCACAGTGGTTCACAGGGGTGCTTCGGCGCACGCCGCCGCGTTACCACCCGGCATCGCCTGACAATGTGTTGCGCGCTCTCGCCAGTGGCGGGGCCGTGGCCGGAGATGAGTTCAACGACATGAGTGTGCAGGAACTTCGGGACGTCTGGCCGTGCCTTCGAGAGCTGGCCAGTGAATTCTTGGCCATTTTCCCTTCCGGGGTGCGCTCTCCTGTGGCGCCGCCGGCAGGGCACTCCCAGGGCAGCGGCGGCCCGAGCGGTGAGGTCGCATCGCCTTTGGTGGAAAGCGCCACGCCCGCAGGGCCAGAAGGGGGCGAAGCTGAAGCTGCCCTTGCTGCTCTTGGCTTCCTGGCCGCAGCTCGCTTTCGGAGGACTTTCCTGGAGCCCAAGGACTTGGCCGACGCAGTGCAAACGCTGGGCCGCGTTACGCCTGAAGAGCTCCAAGTGGCATGGGCTCGGCGTCACGGAGGCGCAGGGGGCAACCCGAGAGAGCGTGCTTTGCAACTGGTGGGCAATATGTCTGAGTTTGCAGCGACGCAGGAGCTTTTGAGACGAGAGCTCTGCGGGTGGCATCGGAGTGCTTACAAGTATGCGTCCGCAGTGCGGCTTTGGGGCCAGGTAGCCAAGGGCCTCGGAGTGCCGCCGTGGCCGCCGACAGACAGCGTGCTGGGGGCCTTTGCTTTCGCAGTGCAGAACGGCAACACGCTGATGACGTACTGCACACAGGTCCGGGCGGCCCTGCGGTTGGTCCGGGTCCCTCTGGGGTGTTTGGAAGATACCTCAAGTCTGGCACGGGGGGCCGCCAAAACGGTGCCCGGCACGAGCCGCTTTCGAGCGCGGGCCAGTGCGCACGACACCCGCAGCGTTGCTGGCCACGTGCGGGAGGTGCTCCGGGATCCTCTGGTGGCGGATTCCTTCGTGGTCGCCAGACATTTCTGTCTCCGTTTCGCGTCGGAGGTGGTGCCTCTGGAGCACGACGGGCCGCACTCCAGGGTCGTGCTCTCGGTCGACGGGGGCTTGCCCAAGGCGTGCATCTACTTGCACAAGCGCAAGATGCACACAGAGACAGTGGTGGTGACGAGGCGGTGCATCTGCGTTCTCCAGTCGCGGCAGCTGTGCGGGGTGTGCGTCCTGCAGCGCCGGGCTGGGCGGGGGCGCCTCTTCCCTGGCCTGTCCTACAGGGCGGCTCTGGCCACGCTGAAAGCATCGGCGCTGGCGCTCGGCTTCGAGCGCGCGGCCGAGTGGGGCACACATGCCTTCCGCAGAGGCTGGGCGGACGAGTGTTTAGCGGCGGGCGGCGTGCCGGCGCTCTTCCACAGTGGAGGCTGGCGTGGCGTCGCTGCGTTCGGCTACGCCTCTGCCGCCTCCAGAGACGCCATGACTGCTGCGGAGTGGCCAGTGGAGTTTTCGGACTCGTCTGCGTCCGACGGCGCGCCGTGAGCAGTGGAGACTGTGAAAATCATCGTCGGGTCTGTGCCATCATCAGTGCTGCTGTGCTCTCGTCGTCAGCAGTGGGGTTGGGGTCCGGGTCGCCGAGAGCCCCAGCATTGGGTCTCGAGGGCTCCTTGGGGTCTCTCGTGCTCCCCTGCCCGGCTGCACGCTGTGTGTCGCCCAACGGTCCGTGCGAGCGCACAGGGCCATCCCAGCGGAGAGCGGCCGCACGAGAATCTTCATCATCCCTAGGCTTTGGTTCTGGGGAGGAAGATTCTCACAGGCCGCTTCTGTCCCTATTCGGGGATTCGGTGATTCGGTTGCCTTTCGGCGTCTCCGCTCCCCTTGCCGCCCGGGCCCGAGGCGGGGTAGCAAATATCGGCCAGTGCTCCCGTGGGAGCCGCGTGGCTACGCTGCAGGCCAACGGCTGTGCAGTGTGGCCTGGGCGCGCGCGGCCTCGTCGGGGCGACGCTCTGGCGGGCCGGCGCGCCCTCCTGCGGGCCGCGGGCGTTGGTCGCCTGGGGCGTCGCTTTTGCCGGCGCGGCCGGCTTTCCCGCCCGCCCTCCCTGGGGTGTCTTGTGTGCTAGCCGGGCTGGGTCTCGAGGGCTCCTTGGGGTCTCTCGTGCTCCCCTGCCCGGCTGCACGCTGTGTGTCGCCCAACGGTCCGTGCGAGCGCACAGGGCCATCCCAGTGGAGAGCGGCCGCACGAGAATCTTCCTGAAGCTTGCTGCACAGCGACGCCACGTCGACGTCGGCCCTGGAAACAGCAGCGGCTCGCTCCAGCAGCGTGGACAATCCTGCAAATGAACCCTCCGAGCCCGAAGGTGGGTCCGATGCTGCAATTGACCTCCCAGCAGCGCTGGCCCGGCTCTGCTCAAGAAATTTGAGCATATTAGGCCAAGCTGCTACAGAATCGACGTGCGGCGACGATGACGCACAGGCAGCGCCACTACGCATGACCCACATCAAACTGAAAACCAAGCACGAGACGCGGACCGGACTCCCAAAACGAAAACCACAGAACCACGTTTCAGGCCAGAGAAACGCGCCGCGAACACGGCACTCGGTTGGGATCCGCCCAAATCAGCACTGAAACGCGGCCAACGCCGAAACCATAACGCGGACCCAGCCATGCCAAAACCCGCGAACTGCCTTCGAGAAGCAACGCGCCAGAAGAGACGACTGAGGACGCAGATGAGCACATGCTTTTTCCATGGCGCTCATTTTCCAGATCCACGGCCTCACTGCGGCCACGGCGCATCGCAGGGGGCAACCCATGCGACATGGCGGAAACCTGCGGCGCGCATCGCTTCCAGCGCTGCGGCCTTGCCTTCCGGCCTGGTCGGCGCGTCTGCCACGTTAAGGTGGCTGGGAACGAAAAAACTATAGAGAAGCACGCCAGCGCGGGCGATTCGAAGCCACAGGTCGCCTATCAGATCGTTCCGATCAGACTGCCTGGACGACCCTCGGATCAAAGTGCCGAGGGCCACGGTGTTGTCCACAAAAAGCAACACCTCGAGCTCACCCAAATTCTGGCTGAGAAGGAAATTGATCGCGCAAATTGCAGCGAGCAGTTCCCACGTGGCTACCTGATTCCTGCGGTGGTGTACCCAGTTCCGCGCTGGTTCGGGCACAGTGGCAGCCGACCACAGGCGCGCGCCGGGGAAGCAAAGGGCCCACGCCACATTGCCACTTCCCGTGGCGTCCGAGTACACAATGCAGCGGACGCGAGCTGCTGGCCTCGCGCAAAGGACAATGCGGGACGGAACGCATTCAAGGAAGCGAAGCCACCACTGCAGCGCGCGAGTAACACGACCAGAAAGTTTGGAGCCGTGCTCCGACGCGTGCTTGAAAAGTGGAGCCAGGTGCACTCTGGCAAACACTGCTGACGACCCCCAGCTGAGTCGGCCGGCCAATTTCTTGGCTTCAGCTGGGGACATCGCGCCATGGCCCAGGATGGCACGAATTTGCGCACTCCACCGCGCGAGCTTTTCGGGGCCAATCGACATGCGCACCGCGGAGCAGCCCTGAACAATCTCGCAATCTACTCCCAAAATTTGCGCAGATGTGGCATTCGACACCCGCTTGGAAGCGTCCAGCTCCCACCCGAGCAGGCCTGCGACCACCTCGCACGCCACGTCGCTGGCGCTTGCAGGCGTGCCCAAGCGCGGCGCCCCCGCCCAAACCGGGTCGGCCCCAAAAAGGTCGTCCACGAAGCGAAGAAGCACAACGTGAAACAACCTGGCCAGAATGGCGCGGACAGCCGCGCCAAACCTTTCCCAGTTGTAGACAGAGGCGGCTGCGCCAAAAGGGCGCGCCAAAAGCTGAAGCCCTTGGCCACGGGACTCGGCTGCAGCCCAGGTGACAACAGCAAACTGCAAGTGTGAGCTCGCCAGTGGAAGCGTTTTGAAAGCATTCACGAAATCCCCCTTGCGAAGCGCGGCTCCGCCAGCGCTTGCGAGGATCGTCTTGCAAAGGACAGCTACGAATTGATCTAGACCGTCGTGCTGGACCGCTTCCCCTACGGAAACAGCTGCATTTATATGCGACGCCGTGAAATCGTCGATGCAGCGGATTTTCCTTGAGGCAGCTTTCCAGCCCTCGTCGACAGGGAACCTGGCAGTGAGGACGCATGTGTCACGCAGAGGGCGCCACCTAGCGTGACCATCGGTGACCTCCTTTTGGCATTTCTCGTGAAAAACTGCCTGGACCAACTGCTCCACAGTGGCAGGCCGCCGCGCGCGGCGCAGCGTTTCAGAGTTGAGAGAATGCGCCCGATCTCGCAGCGTAGCTGCTGTCTCGGCACACTCGGAGAAAGGAATGCTCGGGAGCACACCGCTGCGTGGGATTTGGCCCAGAAGTGGGAAACCGTCCTGTAGGTCCCCAACGAGCCGGTCGTCAGGCCAGCCAACTGCCTCGAGCATTTCTGCCAGCACAAGTAAATTTTTCTTCGGACCCAGAACGCTCTGGACGTGCGCGGGCAGCTCCGCAAACCTGCGCGCCCAAAGCGGGTCCAGCACGCGCTTGCGCTGGCCCCAGTGCTCGAGGCTTTCAGCGCGGGCCTGAGCCAAACTGTGCCATTCAGGCAAAGCGAATGGTGAAGAGGTTCTGCGATTGCAGCGGGAACCTCTGGCAGTTCGTCGCAAGACGGCGACTGCAAAGCCCAAGCTAGGTGATCCAACCGGGTGAGCCGGCGCACCCCCGGACCAGAAAGAAAGCTATGTACAGCCTCGCGCACAGCGGCAACGCGAGGGCAATCGAGGCATGCAAAATGAAACTCGGATTCGGTCGGCGCCAGCTCGCGCACAGGCGCTTCCCTGTCACAGCCTAAAATTATTCCTCGCATGTACATTCACGCGTTCCCACACGTACAATGGGCAACACACATACGTGCAGCTGGCTGAGGCCGCCCTGGGAAACCTCCAGGGCACCCCACCAGCGGAACGCGAGGGAGCGGGTGGGCGGGAAAAGCAACCGAACCCGAGAGCAGCCTGCACCGCGGCAGCGGCAGCTGCGTTCCGTCCCGCACTGTGCTTTGCGCGAGGCCAGCAGCTCGCGTCCGCTGCATTGTGTACTCGGACGCCACGGGAAGTGGCAATGTGGCGTGGCCCTTTGCTTCCCCCGCGCGCGCCTGTGGTCGGCTGCCACTGTGCCCGAACCAGCGCGGACCACCGCAGGAATCAGGTAGCCACGTGGGAACTGCTCGCTGCAATTTGCGCGATCAATTTCCTTCTCAGCCAGAATTTGGGTGAGCTCGAGGTGTTGCTTTTTGTGGACAACACCGTGGCCCTCGGCACTTTGATCCGAGGGTCGTCCAGGCAGTCTGATTGGAACGATCTGATAGGCGACCTGTGGCTTCGAATCGCCCGCGCTGGCGTGCTTCTCTATAGTTTTTTCGTTCCCAGCCACCTTAACGTGGCAGACGCGCCGACCAGGCCGGAAGGCAAGGCCGCAGCGCTGGAAGGGATGCGCGCCGCAGGTTTCCGCCATGTCGCATGGGTTGCCCCCTGCGATGCGCCGTGGCCGCAGTAAGGCCGTGGATCTGGAAAATGAGCGCCATGGAAAAAGCATGTGCTCATCTGCGTCCTCAGTCGTCTCTTCTGGCGCGTTGCTTCTCGAAGGCAGTTCGCGGGTTTTGGCATGGCTGGGTCCGCGTTATGATTTCGGCGTTGGCCGCGTTTCAGTGCCGATTTGGGCGGATCCCAACCGGGTGCCGTGCTCGCGGCGCGTTTCTTTCTGGCCTGGAAACGTGGTTCTGTGGTTTTCGTTTTGGGCGTCCGGTCCGCGTCTCGTGCTTGGGTTTTCAGTTTGATGTGGGTCATGCGTAGTCGCGCTGCCTGTGCGTCATCGTCGCCGCACGTCGATTCTGTAGCAGCTTGGCCCAATATGCTCAAATTTCTTGAGCAGAGCCGGGCCAGCGCTGCTGGGAGGTCAATTGCAGCAGCGGACCCACCTTCGGGCTCGGAGGGTGCATTTGCAGGGTTGTTTACGCTGCTGGAGCGAGCCGCTGCTGTTTCCAGGGCCGACGTCGACGTGGCGTCGCTGTGCAGCAAGCTTCAGAAGGCAGGCGTTTCGAGCAGTGATGATTTCCGTGGCATTACTGTGGAGGAAGCGGTGCTTATTTGGGCACCTTTGGCCACCGTGTCCGAGACGTTCGTTCGTGCGCTGATTGCTGTATGCAGCCCTGCAACTCGAGTGGCAGCGCCCCAGAGTATTAGTGGGGCAGGTGTTTCATCAAGCTTGCTTCCTGGTCGCCAAGGAGGCGCGGGCCCACGTTCACCGCCTCCAGCGCCGGACACCAGAGCAACAGCTGAGGCAGCGCTTCGGTTATGTGCCCTGGCACGTGCTTCTGGGCAGATTCCCGAGCCAGAGCCCCTCGCAAAAGCGATTCTTGCACTGGCGAAGCATGATTGTGGGCTGTGCGTGCCCCCGACGAAGAAGCCACGCACAGAGCTTTTGCAGGCCAACTTGGCGCCAACGGCGCTCGCTGAGCAGGCAGTTTGGCTGGAATTCTGCGGTTGGAAGACCAGTGCTCCTGGCTACGCGTCCGCGGTTCGCCTCTACGGGCAGGCAGCGCGTGCTTGCGGGAGCCCTCCGTGGCCTCCCACGCAGGTAGCGCTGGATTGCTTTGTTGGTTTATTTCGCAGCTCGTCGTCGTTGAGCCGGTACTTGTCCCATCTCCGCACAGTGCTGTCGTGGTTGAAATGCCCAATCGGACCACTGGCAGACACGGCTCGAGTTGTCCGAGGCGCGGAAAAAGCAGGGCGAGCTCAACGGAGGCTGCGGGTGCGGGCTTCGGCTGAAGAGACAAGAGCCCTCGCAGTGTGGTGCGTTAGTTTCGGCTTTCCATTGCTGGGGGATTCCTGGGTTGTCGCCAGGCATTTCTGCGTGCGCTACGGCGAGGTTCTCCAGATCGGGAACGAGCGTGCTCCCGTTCGCGTCGGCGTTGCCGCAGACGGGCGCCGTCACGTTTGCATCACTTTCATGCAAAGAAAGTGATACTCGGAACCGGTGGAGGTCACGCGAACCTGCATCTGCAAACTGCAGGGTCGTGCCCTTTGTGGTGTTTGTGTTGTGGTCCGGCTGCGTGGCGACGTCCAGGTGCCCAACATTTTCGCAGGCATTACTTATGCTGAAAGCTTGGGGATGCTAAAAATTGCCGCCGGCGCGTGCGGCTTTGCCAACGCCGCGTCCTGGGGCACCCACGCTTTTCGGCGGGGCTGGGCTACAGAGTGCCTGCAGGCAGGTGGCCCGACTGCTTTGTTTTACTCGGGAGGCTGGCGCGGATTGACTGCCTTTGCGTACGCTTCTGCTCGCGCCAGAGGAGCCATAGCGGCTGCAGAGTTTCTGGTTGACCACTCTGACTCCTCGGAAGCTGGCGAAAGCTCCTGCTTGCACTAGGCTCAAAAATATTCGCAGTCGCTTCGCGCAGCTGCCTGTCCCTGCCTGGGTGCACTGGGCCGCTCTGGACCTCCCAGGTCATGGCCCGCCAGCTGCACGATCCGTTCCGCCCTCACTGCGTGCGGGAACGCGGGCAGCTTCATGCTCTGCGACGGTAAATTTCCGTCGCCCCTAGATTGCGCAGCAATTTGGGGGGCAGGGAAATTTGAGGAGCGGGGATGTTTTTTCTGCCACTTGTTGCCTCATTGCCTTCTGGCCTTCTTGCTGTCGCGCCCGTGGGCGCTCCCAAAGCGGGGCTGCGGATTCGCGGGGGTCCCCGTGGGTCTCCGCAGGCCTCCCTGGCGCGTTGTTGGTCTCTGTCGGGTGTTTCCTGTGCTCCGCGCCTTGGGCTGCGGCGCGGCCGGTGGTAGTCGGCGTGGGGATGCCACGCCGCGTTCTCCTCCTCCCTCGTCCTGGCTGGTTGGTTGGTTGATTGGCGCGCTCTCGTGCGTGTCTGCCGCGCGTGGCCGATCGGCGTGGGTCTGGGCGCGCGCCTGGCGCAGTGCCAAAAGGAGGGTCTCATTCTCGCCCTGGCGCCGGCTACCGTTCAGACGCCTCAGCGCTGGCCACTCCCTTGTTCGGATGGTGCCGTTGCGTGTCGCCGGTGCTCTCGTCGCCACTCTGTGCCCTGCCCGTGCTCTCGTTGCCACGTGTGAGGGTTGCAGCGCTGTCTCATTGCCCACCCACTCCACCCTGCGCTGTGCTCTGCTCGCGCGCGCAACTGCGCTGGGGGGGGGCCCCTTTGTGCTGTCCGCGTTCCGCTGGCTTTGGGCCGCTCTGGACCTCCCAGGTCATGGCCCGCCAGCTGCACGATCCGTTCCGCCCTCAGTGCGTGCGGGAACGCGGGCAGCTTCATGCTCTGCGACGGTAAATTTCCGGAGTCCGAGGCCCTGCGGAAACAACCTCGGCCCAAACTGCAGGAACCAGGTCCGAACCTCATGGGTCCGAATGGAGGCGCCCAGGGCGCCAAAAACAAACAGGAAACGGCGCTCCGACAAGAGACCTGACAGCGAAAGTTCTTTTTCCACGGTCGGGTACAGTCACTCCGCGTCCCAAGGCAGTGCTGCCGGCCATAACCAGGCAATCCGCTCAAAGCTCCGGGCGGCAAATGCGGCCACAGCTGCGTCCCAGGTGTCCCACCTGGTGGGCCCATCGGCGAGGTTCAGCTTACTTGGAACACGGAACGCGTGCAAAGAGATGCCGGCACTGGCGACCTGGAACCAGAAACCAGTGACCAAAGCATTGAGATCCGTTTGTCTGCTCGCTCCGCGCACAAGCACGTGCAACGCCGGATTGCAATCCACGAAAAGAAGTATTTCGCAGTTAGCCAGTCCGCGCTCGATTAAACATCGGACTGCGCACGCTGCGGCAAGCAGCTCCCGCAGCACAATCTGGGTGCGCCGTGGATGCGCCCACTGCCAAGCCTCCTGCGGCACCGAGGCGGCGCTCCACAATCGGAAACTCGGGTGCACCAGTGCGAATGCTATTCCTCCATCCCGCAGCATCTGTATACACAACGCACCGCTCAACAGCGCGCGGCGCAAGCTGAATCCGCCTTGTCGGCGCCTCTGCTAAAAACGCGGACCACCAGCGGAGCGCCGTCCGGACGCGCGCCGTCAAACGAGCAGTGCGGCGATTCGCTTGCCAGTGAAGCGCTGCGAGATACGCCCTGGCTCCCTTTCCAAAAACAGCGCTGCCAGCCCAATTCAGGCGGCCGGCCAACCGCTTCGCTTTGGCTGGACGGAGGGCGTCACTCTGGAGAGCCTCCTGAATGGTCTCGAGCCACTTCTGCTGTTTAGCTGGCCCAATCTGGGAGATGATTTCGCCTGAGCGCGCAGAAACGTCCACTCCCAGAATGGTGGTGCTTGTGGCGCTTCTCACGCGCTTCGAAGGCTCAAGCACCCAGCCTGTCAAGCCCAGCAGTTGCTCTGCGCAATGCGCTGTCCCTACTGGCCCTGTCAGCGCGCTTGCTGCGTCCAGGCACTTATCGGCAGAGAACAGATCGTCCACCAACCGGGGATATGCCACAAACAGATCTCGCGCAAGCAACGCCTGGAAGAACGAACCAAGCCTATGCCAGCTGTGGACAGAAGCGCTCGACCCAAAAGGGCAGCAAATCAACTGCAGACCTTTGGCCTGCTCGGCTGCAGTGCGCCAGGAAACGACAGCGAAAGGCAGGTGTTCCGCCCGCAGCGGCAGGGATTTGAAGGCCCCTTTAAAATCCTCCTTCCGGAAGCACACAGCGCAGTCGCGCGGCGCATCGCCAGCGACAGACCGCGCAACAGCGAGCAGAGTGTCCAAAGTGTCGACCGGCATGGGTTCCCCAATTGCCGTTGCTGAATTGACGAGAGATCTTGAGAAATCATCAATCAAGCGGACCTTGGGGATGAACTCGCCGCCTGCTTCCTTCCACCTCTCCAGGGCAGGGAATCGGGCAGAGATCACGGAGGTGGCGGGACGCAGCTCTGTCCACCATGCCTTCTTTTCGGCGACCTCTTGCACGCATTTCGCCGCAAATGCGTTCCAGACTGCAGGCTGCGCGGCCGACGGTCGGCGCACTCGCTCTAAAGTGTTGGCGTTGTTCTCCAAACAACGCTCGGCGAGAGATTCTGCAGTTTCTGACACTGCAGGGTACGCGACGGGCGGCAAAATGCCGCTCCGAGGCAACTGGCCAAGCAAGGGAAAACGTTTGAGATCTTCCACCAGGCGGCAGTCTGGCCAGCCAATTGCCTCAATCATTTCCGCAAGAAGAATGAGATTCTTCTCAGGCCCGAGGACAAGCTGACAATGCTCGGGCAAAAGCGCAAACGCACATCTCCAGGCTGAATCTGTTTCGCGCTTTCGCGCTGCCCAGTGCTGGAGCCTCGCCGCCCGATGCGCGTGAAGCTCGGAATCTGACAGGGATTCCGCCCCCTTCAGTGCCTCAGCTATTACTGCTGGCACTGGCGAGCCCTTCGTGTGCAGGCAAAGAAAGAGCCCATTCCAGGTGACTCCAAGGGTCCATGGAGCCTAGCAGAACAGGATCGGCTAGCAAGGAGTCCACGGCTTCGCTCAAGGCAGCAAACCCGCCGAGCGAATGCTCCAGGGACTCCCGGTCCTTTAAGACACTTGTAGGGGTACTATCAGCATCACTGGCGGACGCATCTTCGGACGCCTGGCTTCACCGGCTTGACCAGCTTTTGCCATGCTGCCAGCTCTGGCCTTTGCTCCACTGACTCTCTTTTTTGTTGCGGTCTGCCTGGGCGCGGCTGCGCGATCTGCGCCGCAGGACTGGCGACACAGGTGCAGGGCGCGCCCCCTTGGGCCCACCAGCACATTTGCCACTACCCTTGCCTGAGCTGCCCTTTGCCTGCGCCGGCTGCGCTGGACCTTTGCCTGCGGCCTTCCCCGCGCGGCCGATCGCCGTCTGGGCCTTGTCCCGAGCGTCCCGGACGATCTCACGGTCCAACCTCTGGAGAAAGTGCGCAATCTGCTCGCCCCTCTCCAAGGAGCGTGCCATCTCACGCCGCACCAGCCAATCGTAGAAATAGGAGGTGTGCACGCCCCCGAACTCCTCGGCAACCCGCGTAAGCAGGAACACGTAGCCCAGCACCTCGGACACAGAACAAACCTTCATGAGCAGAAAGCAACCCAACCCGAGAGCAGCCTGCACCGCGGCAGCGGCAGCCCCACGAGAAGCGATGCGCACGCGCACCCCCTGACCCCGCAGGCGCTGCTGCGTCCGCGTGCTGACGCAGGGTCCACAAGGGCCCTGGTGACCAACGACAGACGGACACGGACGGACGGACACGGACAGACGGGCAGAGAGGGAAACCGCACCCTGAACGGGCCAGGCGTGAGCAAGAACTTCCCCTCCAACTCCGCAGCCTCCGTAGGAAGCTACCGGCCATGAGCCAAACGCACGAAGCTAGGAGGCCAGGAAGCCAAGAGGCTAAGAGTGGACAAGAATCCTACTCCTCAAATTTCACTGCCCCCCAAACCACTCGTGCCTCGTGATTTAGGGGCGACAAAACTTGCGCGAGCACGCGCTTGCGCCAGAGTGTCCTTTCCACCAAAATGGGAAAGCTCTGGGTCTGAGCTGCTGGAATCTCACCAGCCGCCCCAGCCGTTGCCACTGCGCTGCTTGCCACCGCCGTTCTGGTTGGCCTGGCTGGCCCGGGGACTCCTGGAACGGTTGAGCTGCGGGGAGACTGGAGCACGGCCTTTGCCAGTGTCGGCCTTGCTGGTCTTGCCGCCGCCCTTGGGGGTGGACTGCTTGCTGCTGCTGGCCTTGCCGCTGTTGCCTTTGGGCTGCGTCTGTGCCGCAGTGCCTTTGGCTGCAGCTTTGCCGGCGCGGCTCATGGCCATCTGAGCCTTGTCGCGGGCGTCACGGACGATCTCACGATCCAACTTCTGAAAGAAATGCGAAATATCCACCTCGCCTCTCTCGAGACAACGCGCCATCTCGCGGCGCACAAGCCAGTCACAGAAATAAGCCGCGTGCACTCCGCCGAACTCTTCGGCCACCCGGGTCAGCAAGAACACGTAACCCAACACCTCGGACGGAGAGCACACCTTCATGATGCAGATCTTCAACCCCCACCTCATCACGTGGCCCAAGAAAGTGGCAAACCCGACGTAGTGCACCCGGTCCTCCTGCGTCCGCGCGCGGCGCATCTCGAGCGACGCACGCATGCGATCCTCCCAAGGCCCGCCGGGAGCGACCACGTCGATCTCCGGAGTGCGGCTCCACTGGGGCCTGTGGGCCGCCTGGAGGTCGTCACCGTCGGCGCCTCCGACGTAAGCCCGGCCGCGGTCGGCGGCAGCACGGCTGCCGGCTTCCCACTTCGCGGCGAGCTCCTCGGAGGGCAACGCCTCCGAAGGGAAGTCCTGCAGACCGACCTCGCGGATCCGGTCTGCCTAGCTGAAAGACAAACCTTTCTTGGGCTGGGTGCTTGCCTGTTTCACGAAGTCACGCATGGCCTCCGCCAGGGCATCGTTGCTCGAAGGCGCGGCCGTCGCAAGTGCGCCGCACGAGCCCGAGCTGCCGCTCCCAGGAGTGGACACCTGCGCGACGCACTTGCCCTGAACGCGCAGGGCGTACACGATCTGTGCTGGCGTGAACTTCAGCGACTCCCGCGACTCAGGGAAGGCCTCGCCACTGAAAGGGAAATCCCCTGGCTTGAGGCCCTCAGTAATCATCCCGCGGATGACGACGTCGCTGTAGTCGCTGGGGTGGATGCTGCCGACCAAGTCGGCGAGAACCCCCGCCACGCTGGAGTAGAAGCGCAAACCGTGTTTCGCCCGTGGAGCCTCGTCCACCTCCAGAACGAACCGGACCCAGTTCAACCTTTCCGAGCTGGTGGCGCCTGCGAAAGCTGCATCCGGCAGGCCTTCGAGATCGGCAGCAATCTCTGCATCCGTGAAAGACACCTGCGCCATGCCTTTGGAAAGCACAGTGGAAGACGGCAGACTGGCGAGCTTGGCCGAATAGCAGCAAAGGACTTGATCCGCCGAGGCTACAGATCACAGACGCACGACGCACGTGCAAGGCAGCGCCCAGCGTTAGCGAGGGCGCCCCAGAGGAACCCAGCGCTAGCAAGGGTTGTTGGCCACTGGAGACGCCCAGCGTTAGCAAGGGCGCCCCAGAGGAACCCAGCGTTAGCAAGGGTTACGGGCAACTGGAGCAGCCCAGCGTTAGCAAGGGCGTCCCAAAAACCCAGCGTGAGCAAGGGTTGTTGGCTACTGGAGCCGCCCAGCGTTAGCAAAGGCGCCCCAGAGGAACCCAGCGTTAGCAAGGGTTGTTGGCTACTGGAGCCGCCCAGCGTTAGCAAGGGCGCCCCAGAGGAACCCAGCGCTGCAACCCTCACACGTGGCAACGAGAGCACGGGCAGGGCACAGAGTGGCGACGAGAGCACCAGCGACACGCAACGGCACCATCCGAACAAGGGGGTGGCCAGCGCTGAGGCGTCTGAACGGTAGCCGGCGCCAGGGCGAGAATGAAACCCTCCTTTTGGCACTGCACCAGGCGCGCGCCCAGACCCACGCCGAGCGGCCACGCGCGGCTGACACGCACGAGAGCGCGCCAATCAACCAACCAACCAGCCAGGACGAGGGAGGAGGAGGACGTGGCGTGGCATCCCCACGCCGACTACCACCGGCCGCACCGCAGCCCAAGGCGCGGAGCACAGGAAACACCCGACAGAGACCAACAGAGCGCCAGGGAGGCCTGCGGAGACCCACGGGGACCCCCCCGAATCCGCAGCCCCGCTTTGGGAGCGCGCCCACGGGCGTGACAGCAAGAAGGCCAGAAGGCAATAAGGCAACAAGTGGCAAAAACAACATCCCCGCTCCTCAAATTTCCCTGCCCCCCAAATTGCTGCGCAATCTAGGGGCGACGAAAAGCTTTCTGGTAAGTCGTACCTCCTAGAGCTCTTCGGCATCGATGAGCTAAAAGAGTTCGGGCGCGGGGTAGAGCTAGTTAGCCGACCCGACCTTAAGAGAGAATGTGGTGACTTGGGGTTGGTTTTTTCCGGAGAGCTCGCTAAGAGCTAGAAGGTTAAAGACTGGGCGCCAGCGGTAAACCGTCAACCTGGTTACCGCCGGGGACGTCGTAGAGCTCCTAGCCACGTGTCATAAGTAATGGCGGGCAATCGCCCACGAGGCCGCTAGTGTCGGATATCCGGCTTCCGAGCACCACTTACGGATGCGTCTGGTCTCCTCAGCTGTGGCACGGATTTTCTCTCTCTGAATTCATACTTCGTTATCTTTTCGGCGCCTCTCGACAATCTATGCGTATCTGCGAGGACGCCCACCGGAGCCTGCACCAAGTGCAATACACTGCGCACGTGCGACACGTATCTCTGCAAGGTGTGGCCGTTGCGAAACAAACCAACGAAAGTGTCAAGGATCAGTTCTGTTGGTGGCCACCCAGGCGCCCCGACAGCAGTGGCAGCGTCGCCCCACAGGCGTACTGCGGAAGCATACTGGGAGGCGCTTTTCCTCCAGCTGGCAAATTCCACCAACAAGGTGTGCAAGCTCAGATGGTCGCCGCCGCTGGCTTCGCGACGAGCCCGCTTGATCTCGTCCCGTGGCCTGCCATGGGCTCCGCTCCCAGATAGCAGCTGCAATTGCGGCTGCGAGCACTGCAGGCGCAGGAGCGGCCCGCGCCCGCCGCGCCTCTCCAAGCACTAGAAAAGCAGCGCGGGCCTTCTCTTCGGCGGGGGCGTCCAATCGCTTCGCAGTGGGCGCCTGGTCGCCAGCATAGCCAGCGCCTGCGCCGCCCGAGGCGGAGCCCGCCTTCGCAGCGACGCCCGCTGCCAGAGATGCCGGGCGCTGGGGCTTCGTTCGCCCGCCAGGCTTGTGCGCTTGAGCTGCCTGCTCGCGACTGGCGCTGCTCTGGCAGTGCGACAAGAAGGCTTTGACGAAGCTGCTGTTGCAAGCGGCGAATGCCGGCACGAGCTCTGCGAAGTCGTCGGCTCCAACGTCGCTCAGATCCGACATGTGTTTGAAGCCCGATTCTGTCAACGCAGCGATCAAGCCCGTGACATGGTGCCCTGGCTCTGCCTGCGCCGCGACGCCGCGGACGACGGCCGCCAGAGGGAACGCTTCCACCTCGACGCGGACCTCCGCGACCTCATCGCTGGCAGTCGGCGGATGCGAGTACTTAGCGGCCCGGCTTTTGTCGATGAGTCTCAAAGCCATGCTGGGCCAGAGCTCCGGAACAGAAGACACAGACAATGTGCGCACAAGTAGCTGCGTGGACAACCGATTCTCACGTGATATGACCTCAACACAGGATTACGATGATGTTTTTCCCCTTTGCCGCTCACTGTCTCCGAATCACCAGGGCGCGTCGGCTGGGAAGGACCACGGCATTTCTTGAAACCCGTCGGCGGCTAACTTACGCAGCTGCTCTGACTTGGCTTCTGGCCGGGTCGGAGCGTCGGCCAAATTTAAATGCGATGGCACGTGCCAAAGGTGCAAATAATGACCACGCTGCGCGACTGCAAACCAAAGCTCGCCTATGAGCTCGTTCCAATCAAATTGCCTGGAACAGCCGCGTAAAAGTGCACCCAGCGCGCTTGTGTTATCCACGAAGGCGAGGATTTCAAACTCGCCAGGCAGATAACTCAGCAAAAACTTAAGCGCGCAGAGAGCCGCCATGAGCTCCCAAGTGCCGATCTGATTCTTCCGATGAAGCACCCACTGCCTCGCCTTTGCTGGGACATCAGCAGCAGCCCAAGCCTTTAAACAGGGAGTTTGGATGACCCATGCCATCCGTCCCTGGCCTGTGGCGTCGGTGTAAAGGATGCAACGCTTCTTCTGGCGACGCATCACCGGGACGCTCCTCGATGGCGGTTCCTGTAAGAACCGCAGCCACCAACGCAGACACAATTTGGTGCGCTGGGACAGCCGGCTCTGGTTGCCTGAGCCGTGGTGGTAAATGGCAGCAAGGTAGACGCGCGCGCCTCGGCCGAAGACGGCGGTCGCACCCCAGCTCAATTTGCCTGCTAATTTTAAAGCCCGCGCAGGCGAGAGCGATCTTCGCCGCAGAGCCTCTCGAATTTCTGCGGCCCATTTTTCCAACCTCTCTGCTTCGAGAGAAAACTGGATCAGCTGGTTGTGGTCGTCAAATTCTACGCAGACTCCGAGGATTACGGTCTTAGTGGCCTCCGTGACGGCTTTGCCGGCGTCGAGATCCCAGCCCAGCAGTTCTGACACGACTGCTCTTGCCAGGCGCGCAGAGCCGGCGGGGCCGATTAAGCAGTCACTGCCAATATCGCGCCCCTCCAGGGCCGAATCGCCGGCGAACATATCGTCGACAAAACGCAAATATGACAAGTGAAACAGAGCTGCCAAAATGCCTTGAATGGCGAGACCGAAACGATCCCAACCGGACACTGATGCGGAAGAGCCAAATGGTAGGCACAGCAACTGTAACGCCTTACCGTCTGCCACTGCTTCTGGCCAAGCTGTCACTGCTAGCGGCAAGTGGCCGCTGCAAATCGGCAGTGTCTTAAAAGCATGCCGGAAGTCATCGTTCCTCCACCTCAAGGCAATGTGTTGCTTGCCTGCTGCTGTGTGGCGCACTAATGCCACCAAAGTGTCCAGCGTGTCTGGACATGTTCTTTCACTATGTACAACCGCGCCATTCACCGCAGACGCAGTGAAATCGTCTATGCAGCGAATTTTTGGCATTCCGTCTCTCTCCCCCTGCACGATATGGAAGCGAGCTGTTAAAACACAAGAATTTACGTCTAGGTTACGGAAGCGGGCCTTGCCAGCAGAAGGTTCTTCTCCGACCCAGCACTGACTGACAGTGAGCTGGCAAACTTCTAAAGATAGTCTGCCACTGTGGGTCCGTCACTAGCTTCCGATGCTTCCAAAAGGCAAGAGCAGACTGGCGAGCGGTTTGCAGCTCGGCAACCGACATTGAAACCGATCTCGCAAAATGGCCGTTTAAAATGTTGGCACGCGCGGGCTATCGTCGGCTTCTGGCAAGCCGCTGGCCCAGCGCAAGTGGTCGCTCGGACCCAGGCTATGCAAATCCTCGCGGGCGCTAAATGCAGAGAAAGCTGCCTGGACAGCTTCGAATGGAGAATTTGCTGACTCACTTGACCTTGAACTGGTACCTGGAGGCGGCGACGCCTCCGTGTCGTTTGACGCTTCCTCCGAGATATCACTCCCGGCGCCCTCGACTAGTGGTGATTGGCCCACTCACCACTTGTTTCCCCAACTGTTGTACTGCTGATTGCCGGAGCGGGGGCTGCGAGACCTGTGCTGATAATCGGTGCCCGCCGTGCCCTTGGGGCGCTTGGCCGGCGACCGGACAGGCCGGTTATCAGCTTCTGTGCCGTCGGAGCTCTTCTTGCTCCCCTTGCCGCCCTTGTCGGCGACGCCCTTGGCGCAGCCTTTGGGCTGACCCTTCGACTGCTGCCCCTTAGCTGTCACAGCCCGGCCAGCCTCCGTGAAGCTTTTGTTTACTTTGTCTTTGGCGTCAGCTAGGTTTTCACGATCGATCTTGGCGAAGTAAGGCGCCAAATCTACGACGTCTTCCTCCAGAGCCCTGGCCATGGCCCTCCTCTGGAGAACATCGTATTGATAAGCTGTCCTGACTCCACCGTGTTCCTCGGCGATTCGCACGATGTTGTGGGCGTACGCAAGGAAGTCAGCCATGCTGCATGCCTTGGTGAGGATCACCTTGAATCCCCACTCGTGCAGGTGGCCCATGAACGTGGCAAAGCCAGCGTAGTCGACTTTGTCCATCCACGCCATGTTCCGCTTGGCGGCAGCGCTCTGCTTCACCCGCTCCTCGTAAGAGCCGTCCCCCACGACAGCGTCGATCATAGGAGTCCGGCTCCAAGTTGGGCGGTGGTGATCGCGCAGATCCTCGCCCTCAGCGGACCCGACCCACGGCCTGCCTTTGTCGTGCGCGATCTTCCCCGCCGCCTCGAACTTCGCGAGGACCTCCTCTGACGGGAGTGCATCCTCGGCGAAATGCTGCATGCCCAGCTCGAGTTTCCGGTCCTGCAACTTGAAACTGAGTCCTTTCGGCTTCCCTTTCTGCAGCGCCTGCGACTGAAGTTCCGCAAATTGCTTCACTGCTTCAGCCATAAAGCTCTTTGTTGTTGTGGGCCACCTCTGGTGGCACCGATGGTCCTGGCGAGGCTTTCTTCGCGCACGCCCCCTGCACCTTGAGTGCCAAGACAATCTGTACCGGCGAGACTTTCCAGCTCTTCCACGGGTCGTCCTGTTCGGTGGCATACGGGGTGGCGTGAACGGGAATGCTCGCCTTGATCATGTCCCGCATGTAAGGGTCTTCGAAGTCGGCTGGCGCGATGCTGCCTCCCGTCTCGGCCAGCAGCCGCGCGACAGACACGTAGTGGAAGAGATCGTGCTTCTTGGCGGGGTCGACGTCGACATTGATGACGAAGTCCACCCACTCACGCACCTGATCTGCACCTGCGCCGTTGAAGGCTCCACTGGCGGCGGTAGCGATCATCGCCGTGACGTCACTCGGAGAGAAAGACATCTTCCCTTGGACGACGCGTAGAATCAGATTGCTCTGCGTGCTAGAACACAAATCTGCAATTCAGACACCTTGTCTGAGCCATCACGGTTACAGTAGACAGCTGAAGGATCTCCCGCCGCAGGTGGATACCTGGCCTCTCTTCCGACGAGACAAAGAGGAGAGTGGCCTCAGGCATGGTGAGAGCAACCGTACTTCCGATTCCTCAAACATGCAGGCAGGCAGCTCCTCCAAAGATGCCTTCAACCAAGATTTCCCTTCGCAAAATCAGTTCTGACGCCGCCTGCTGCCGCCACCAAAACACGCGACAGCAACCTGTGAGAGGCTGGGCAAGGTCTGAGCTGTGAGAGGGCAGATTGCCTGAGGCGTGCTCGTCTGAGCTAGTGCGGCACAACGCACGAGACAAGAGACGACAACCTGCTCAGGCGCGGTCTGCACTGCGGGGCAAAACGTAGCCAGCGCTGATTGCGATGCTTATCCCCCTCCGCAGCCTGAGTGCACCACCCAGGCCTCCGGAGGGCGTCATAAGCGCGCCTGCCGAGCGCTGCGTGCGACGCTGCCCCGGTGGAGAACCTTGCCGCGCTGGCTCTCTGCAGCTTGACGGTGCTGGGCTGCCGTCAGAGAAAGGATTCCCCTGACGCCACCACGCCGCCGACGCGATTCAACTTTGTCGCCGCCGCCGCCAGAGGACACAGAGCAGATTTGAATGATGAGATGGATGAGTGAGCGCCCATCTTTGGGGCGAGCGCGTCCGCCTGGACGCGGCGCGAAGGGGCTTGCGCTTGCCCTTCGCGATAGAATGCTGTCCGTCGCCGCGGAGCAGGCGAATCCGTCTCCAAACGGTTTCTTTCCTGGTGGATGGTCTGAAGCGTTTTTTCTTAGGAGGCTGTGCATTCGGGAAACGTGGTTTTCGCGGCCACCCCATCTCATCCGTTCCTTTCTACGCGCGCAGGCCTGGGAGGCGGCGCCGCGCGTCTCGCGGTCCTCTTCCGGTTGGGGGTTGATCGTCCCCACGCAGCCGAGATCTGCGTCCTCCGTCGACGCTGCTCCTGTCTTCTATCGAGCGGGAAATTTCTGCAACCCTGTGACCCTCAGGGCCGCCTGTCCACAGCCGATTCGCGCGGAGCAACTTCAATCAGGCTGCCCATGCGGATCCACTTTTCGCGCCAGGGCGCCCGTCGTTGAGCAACCCTGTGACGCTCAGGTGCCGCTCTTCCTGTTCAGGTTGACGCGGAGCTGGGGGGGGGAACGCCCCTCTTGTTTCGTGGTTGTGCAAGCGCGGATCGCCCAGATCGGCGCCTGCAAACCATCGCCGTCCACGCGAGAACGCTCCGTCGTTCAGCCACCCGTCGTCGGGCTTGTCGGACTCCACTTCGGGATTGGTGCATGCTCGCTTCAGCACTACTAGCAACCCTGTGACGCTCAGGTGCCGCCCTTCCACTTCAGGAGGGCGCGGAGCTGGCGGGCAACGCAGATGCTACTCGGGGGCGCGGATCTCCCACTTCCGCGGGCGGCCAAACCCATCAGCGACACCGACTTCGTTGGTCGGATTCCGCGTCGGATTCCCGCCAGCATGCTCGTGACGTTCAGCAACCCTGTGACGCTCAGGTGCCGCTCATTCCCTTCGGGATGATGCGGAGCAAGCGGGTAGCGAAAATCCTCATCTGGGTTCGCTACTCGCCCCGTGCCGATTAGCAACCCTGTGACGCTCAGGTGCCGCTCATTCCTTTCGGGAGACGCGGAGCGGGCGGGTAGCGCAAATCCTCTTCTGGATTCGCTATGCGCAGGTGCCGATCTCACGCGTCGGCAGGCGGCCAACCCTATCGCGGTTGTGCCGTCTCGCGCCTTGCCGAACTCCGTTTCAGGATTCGTACCTACGGGACTCGTAGCCGACAGCAACCCTGTGACGCTCAGGTGCCGCTCATTCCCTTCGGGATGTTGCGGAGCTGGTGGGTAGCGAAAATCCTCATCTGGTTTCGCTACTCAGGGGCGCGGATGTCATTCCGCGTACGACCAAACCGACGACAGCCGCACCTTCTTCGCGGCGACGCCATCTTCTTTCTCAGGATTCGCGCCAGCGCGCCGCCGGGCGATTAGCAACCCTGTGACGCTCAGGTGCCGCTCATTCCTTTCGGGATGGCGCGGAGCGGACGGGTAGCGGAAATCCTCTTCTGAATTCCCTACGCGCGGGTGCTTGTCGACAGGCGGCCATCCCCATCGCGGTTGTGCCGTCTCGCGCCTTGCCAAATTCCGTTTCAGGTTTCGTACCTGCCCATCTCGTAGCCATCAGCAACCCTGTGACGCTCAGGTGCCGCCCATTCCCTTCGGGATGGTGCGGAGCCGGCGGGTAGCGAAAATGCTCATCTGGTTTCGCTACTCGAGGCGCGGATGCTTGTTCCGTGGGCGACCCCATCAGCTGTTGCGCTGGCTCGCGCCTTGTTCGGGGTCGCGCAGACAACCAAAGTCCTTTTCAGGTGCACCAGCGTGCGCCGTCCACGGTGGCAACCCTGTGACGCTCAGGTGCCGCCCATTCTATCCTGAACGGCGCGGAGCATTAAAAATTGGCCCTGTCGCCCGGTTCGGTCACATTGCGGGCAGCACGTTGCGCAGGATTCCCATCTTGAGTTGAAACGCCCAGGTGCCGCCCGCTCGGTTTGAGCGAACGGAGCGTGCGCAACGCCGCGGTTCACACAAACTTTCGGTCCAGTTGGGCGCGGGAATCAAAACTCCCAAACTTCTCCTCGCCCTTGCCTGCTCCCTGGTCGGAGGTGGGGGAGCATGGATGACGTTGGTTGCCGCCCGCAAGCCTGGCTGCCGCACGCCGCCTGCGAGCGCCCACCGCGCCCCAGGATCAGGCAGGAGCAGCGGGGACGCTGGCTAACGTTCGCGCAGCTGGCGGGCGGAGGATGGAGAAGGAGGCTCCCCAACCTTGCCCTTTCCCTTCTTTCGCTCCCCTCGGCTCAATGTTGCACCCTGAGTTTCTTCCTGTGCTCCCTGACAGGCCAAGCCCCTGAAAGGAGCTGCTCCTCTGTGCTCCCAGACTGGAGCGGCGCCCGTAGCTCTCTAGCAGGAGTCGCGCCTGTGTGCCTCCTGGGCGGCTCCGTGGCGTGGAGGTGCGCCAGCGCGCTCCCAAGCAACAGCCTGTCGGCTGTCTGCCATGTTTCTGGCGTCAGCACGCCCAGAACGCCACGCTCGGAAAGTGCGACCGGCCCAGACTTGCATTCAAAGCGCAACTGCGCGGGCTCTGGCCCCTGGCGGGCCCAAATTCGCATTCCGACGCGCAGGTCGCGCATTCTGGCGCTACCGTCCTCGGATGCGCAGTCTGTGCATGGATCCGCAGAGTGGCGCCCAGAATTCCATTTGCAGCTCTAATCTGGGCTTTCTGGGGGGCGCCAACAGGAATTGCACATGGAACGCGAATCCGCACATTCCGGCGCACGCGCCTAGATTTCAGCGCTGAATTTGTCAGTGCGTGGAAGATGGACGGCAGTTTGTGCCATTTGGGCGTTGCGAATGTTGTGCTCCGCCCAATTGGGGTTTTCGGGGTCGGATGTGTGCAGGCGGCAGAAGCTAGTCCTTGATGGGGGGGCATTGGCTAACCCCCCACCTGCACACAACGGGGGCGGGTGCGTTTGCCCGCCCCCGACCGACCTCGATACCCTGCGTCCAACAGCGCACGTGGTCTAAAGTCCATGCTGCCGCCTTTTCACTAGCGTACTCAGAATTGAATTCTGGTGCGGCTCGTGGAAATCTGGCCCAGGAGGCTAAAAATTGATGCAGATTCCGGCGAGATTTTCTCGATTCGAATTTCGCGAGCCGGCCGTCCAGGTCGGATGATTTCTCGAGGCTGGCTCTAATCAGCTGTCCTGCTGAGCTGCAAGCCGCCCCCGTGGGCTGCAAGTAGCGGGGAACGTGCGTAAGCCTTCCCGCGAACCGTCCAGGGAAAAGCATCGCCCAAAACGGGCGCTCTACCATCCATCATTCAGTGCCCTTCCATCTCCCTTGGGTGACCCGACGGCGAAGGAAGGTTCTTCCGCTCTTTCCATAAACAGCAACTCGCCTCCAGCGCCGGTCACGTGTCGTGCGACGCCAGCGCGCAGAGATTCCTGTCAAGCGTTTTCACACAATAATGTTCAGCCAGAGGGATTGGCCGCCATTGCTGAAGAGTCGTTCCGCGGAGGTCCGGTTCCTGCGCCGCAAGCTATGTTGAACAGTCGGCACGGTTGCATCCCACGACGCCGCTTGCGAGCTTGGACGGTGCATTCAGGCAAAACTGTTCGAAGCATGGCTACGCGGGTCTAGCAAGGCCATCGGCAGTGGTGTCGACTGTGTGGGCTTTTCCCTGTCTGTACGCCCGTGCCCCTATGACGCCGTCTGCCGGCCTGGGTGGTGCACTCAGGTCGCAGACGGGGATAGGAGGCGGGAGGGGCCTTTTGTTTTTCCCTAAACAGCACTCGCCTTCAGCGCCGCGTCACGTTCCCCTTTCCTGCCAGGGTGTTGTCGACAGAGCGAGTGCTTGTCTTGATGGCGAGTTGAAGGGATCGTTCTTCATCGTATACTTGCTCAATAGGTTCACAGATTCTGTGCTACCAGGGTGGTGCAACCCTGCCGCTATCGCTTTGCAGGCATCGCCATCGTGCGTAGTCATTTGGGCTCGAATGTGCAGCTGGCTCGGTCACGCCACGCTGAATGACAGACAGATTTTCGCAACTACTTACACAGGTCCGCCAAGCCAACGACAACCTGTCATGGTGGCAAGGCATCCGAGGTCTCACACTGAAGTTGGACAAGCTGAAGCAGCTCGGCGCCACTCCAGATTTCCTCAACAAGTGGCTCCACGGTCAGCCACTGGGCGCCGCGGCAGCAGCGCCCACAAAGACGCCAAATCATCCATCCCTCACAGAGCACGATACCTGGGCCATAGTTGAGTGGAGCCGTCTGGAACGTCTTAGTAAGGTCCTCATGTTCCCGCCAGGGACGAGGATACCCGCACGCTTGAATGTTAATCCGTGCGCTCTACTGCTTAAGCCGCGGGAAGGCGTCGACGACGCAGCGCCAGAGGTTGACCGTTGGAAAGCACGCTTGATTCTTGACTTGCGGCGAGGCCGCGTGAACGAGCGGCTTCCCCAGGTTGGGGTCGCTTACGGCACGCTGGACATGGCTGTGTCGCGTCTTCGCCGCGGCAGCTACATGTTCGTCATTGACCTTCAAGATTGTTTTTTCAACTGGCGTGTCCACCCAGACGATGCAGATTTGCTGGGTTTTTACTGTCCAGCCCGGCAGCAATATGGGCGTTACGAGTTTCTCCCGTTTGGTCTTGCACCAGCGCCTGGGTTTAACGATTCAAACATGAAGGAACTTCTTCGTCTTCTCCGGCTTTCGCGGGGGGTTGACTTGCTCGATTTCGTCGACGATCTGTTCGGCGTGGGCGAGTCAGAAGAATTGGCGTGGTCACGTTTGGAATCAGCTGTTGCTTTCTTTGCCGAGGTCGGGATTCCAGTGAGCGGCAAGCCGACTGGCATTCGGCAGCCCAGCACGCGTCAATGTTGGATCGGCTGGATTTTCGATTCTATCGACCAAGTGGTCACCGTGTCACAGGAAAAGTGCGACAAAACATGTCGTGCCATTGTTGATATCCTCGCGCTTGACAATGAACGCAACCTTCGGGCCAAAGACGTCACTTCTGCCGCCGGCTTGATATCCCACCTCGGGGAGTTATATCCACAGGCGCGGCGTCGCTTGCACCCCATCTGGTCGGATCTGAATGCGGCGGGGGTATATTCTCTTTGGAGTAAGTGCCCCCAGGCAAACCCTACAGTGCATCTGACGGAACTCAGCCGCAAGAACCTTACTTGGGGATTGAACGCTTTGGCCATTCCGCCAAGGCGCGTCCTGCACAACTTCGCTGATCAACTCAGCAACTGGGGACACAAGTCGCCGGAGTACGAGCGATGGAGCGACTTGGCAAAAGAAGGTTCCATTCGCATCGTGGAAACGGACGCTTCTGGTCAGACAGGTTGGTCTTACCATCTTTGCCATTCTGGCAGATCTGTTTCTGGTGTGTGGCCGCCCGACCTGGCTGAAAAAGAAGGCGTGCCGCGCGACAAACTTGACATCAACTTTAAGGAGTTGTGGGTTATCGTCAAGTGCGTGGAAGACAACGAGGTGGACCTTAGCGGCTGGCGCGTGCTGTTTCGGACCGACAACACGTGCGCGGTGCACTACACCAATGTGCGTTATGGCGCTATTCCAACTCTTGAAAGGCTTGCCGTGAAGCTGGAGGCGGCAGAGCGCCGCGCCTCTTGCTGGGCCCTTGCTGCGCACATCTCTGGCGTGGCGAACAGGGCGGCCGACCTCGGCTCTCGCGATGTACAGTTTTCCGCCCGTTGGAATTCTGACGTTTTCCGCGCAGCTTGTGTGAAGGATTCGGTTTTCCACGACATCCTCTCTCGCACGGGCGTGTCTTTCACCTTGGATTTGTTTGCTGACAGGGCGGGTCTTACAGCCAAAGCCCCTTCTTGGCGTTCCCCTGAGCTGTCCGCCTTCGAAGCCACCCTGTCCGGTGAAATCATTTGGGCGCATCCGCCCAGAGAGCTGCTGAAAGCGACGCTTGAGTTTCTGAATTCGGCGTTGCGGAGCTCCGATCCACCTCAGATTGTGCTTCTCTGTCCAGAAGACGCAGGGGCCCCATGGTTCCGGCCGAAATTACTCCAGCTTTGGCATCGGGTGCGCTCGTGGCCTGCCAGTTCCGATTTATTCAGATTTCACTCGGGCTCTGCTTTCCGCAGCGGTCCGAAAACTGACTTGCCTTACTTGCTTCTTCAGAGCTGGGCGCCTAATCGGCGCAAGCGCAAGCGCTAGAAAAATCATCTCAGTCACGCTGATGTTCTAGTCGGTCTTGCCCTGGGAATGTCGCTGCATTCGGGCAGTCATGCCAACGCTGCCAGTCCTCGCAGCGTTTCCAGCATCAGTCCCCAGCAACCCATAGCACTCCACGCGGGCGTCCTCGCCTGAGACATTTCCCAGTATTCCGCCGGCGCTGCCTGTCGCCATGGCCGACGCAGTCCAGGCCGCCATCGCCGCCGCGCTGGAGCCCGCCGGTGCGATCCACTCAGCCATCTTGGCTGAGATCGGGAAGGCGTTTGAGCAGGGCCAGCCAGGCGAGCTGGCCATCGCCGCCGGTGCTGCCGCCGCTGTCAACACGCACGCCTGCGCCTGCGTGGCCGCTGCTCTGAAGGACAAGGATTCCGAGGTTTACCAGCTGATCCAGTCCGAGTACGACCGGCGCGCTGACGAAACCTTCCCCTACAGGGCCAAACTGCGCCTGCTTACAGTCGCAGAGTGGGCTGCCGCCTGGCGCGATCTGGTTGTCGACTCGGACCAGGTTTCGTGGACCATGCAGGCGGTGGAGCACAACCCGGTCCTTGCCAACATCATGGCCCTTTCAGCAAGCAATCCCGCGAATTTGGAGCTTCAGGAGTTGAAGCGGGCTACAACGGCACGTTATGCGGCGAAGGTCTCTTGGAAGAAGCTGTGCCTGAGCACCCACGGCGGCTCCTGGCGGCGCTGCCTGGCCGGAGCCTCCTGGACCCTGTCCTGAGGTTCCCTGCCAGGACGCGGCGCCGGCGAAAGCCGCGAGGGTGGTATGTGGGTGGGCAAAACCGCCGCCAGGCGGCTGCTGCCCGCCCTGCGGGCGCCGTCCCACGCGGAGAGCGTTCGGTCACCAGAGAGCCTGAAAAGGCGGCCCCTGCCGACAAGCTCTCAGGCACGTGCCTGCGAGGGAGCGGGCAGTGCCACAGCGCACCAGGCCGTCGCTCGTGCTTTGGCCTGGCTTGGCCCTGCTCCGCGCAGAGACCGAGAGCGCCTCCTGTGGGGCGACCAGAACGGCTGACCCAAGAGACTAGCACCGAGAATACTTCCGCCTCCGAAAACGCAAGCCGGCCCGCCAGGAACCGCTTGCCCGCGAAGCAGGCGCAGAGGCGTGTGAGCGGGAGCAGAGGAGGTGAGGCGAGCACGCTTGGGCCTGCTCCACATGATTTTCCTGTGCCGGAAACGAGTTTACGCTTCATGAAAATCATTTTTGGCAGCCCGGCCCAAGGGAAAGCAGGCCCTCGCCTCTGCGGTGCCCCGAAGCACCTCGGAACACGTTCTCGGGCCCCGGGGCCCCGTCACGGCTCGGCGCCGGCGCCTTCGCGCCAGCAAGGGGCAAAAGGAAAGCGCTGCCTGGCCGGAGCCTCCTGGACCCTGTCCTCAGGTTCCCAATGCACCAGGAGGCGGCGGACCGCGCAGCGGCGCCTGAGGAGAGGACATCGTGATGTGTTTTCCCTTGCCCCAATGCAAACGATGCGAACTCAGTCCTGCTCGCCGTCGCTGGAGTCAGAATGTTCTACTAGCCATTCAGCGGCCGTGAGAGCCCCTCGGCTCTGGGCGCTAGCATAGCCGAAAGCAGCCACGCCTTTCCATCCACCGCTAAAGAACAATGCTGTCGGCCCTCCTTGTTGGAGGGCTTCGTTTGCGAACCCTCTCCTGAACGCATGCGTGCCCCAAGCAGGCGCGCTGCGCAGATGCAGGGCGTTCGCTGCCAGCTTTAGCACAGCGAGAGCGTCGGAGTATTGGATTCCTGAAAAAGGAACAGCGCTTGTTTCTCCTAAGGAGAACAGTGTGCAAGCACCGCACAGGAGCCGACCCTGCTGGTGGCAGATGCAACGCCTCGTCGTCTCGCAGGGTTCATTGTACGACTTCCGGTGAGCAGAACGGATGATGCACGTTTTACGGCCCTCGCCGGTAAAACGAAATGCGACCGCGTGGGTCCCCAGATTTAGTACTTTAGAATATCTCAAGCAAAAATGGCGGGCAATCGCCCACGAGGCCGCTAGTGTCGGATATCCGGCTTCCGAGCACCACTTACGGATGCGTCTGGTCTCCTCAGCTGTGGCACGGATTTTCTCTCTTCTGAATTCATACTTCGTTATCTTTTCGGCGCCTCTCGACAATCTATGCGTATCTGCGAGGACGCCCAGCGGAGCCTGCACCAAGTGCAATACACTGCGCACGTGCGACACGTATCTCTGCAAGGTGTGGCCGTTGCGAAACCAACCAACGAAAGTGTCAAGGATCAGTTCTGTTGGTGGCCACCCAGGCGCCCCGACAGCAGTGGCAGCGTCGCCCCACAGGCGTACTGCGGAAGCATACTGGGAGGCGCTTTTCCTCCAGCTGGCAAATTCCACCAACAAGGTGTGCAAGCTCAGATGGTCGACGCCGCTGGCTTCGCGACGAGCCCGCTTGATCTCGTCCCGTGGCCTGCCATGGGCTCCGCTCCCGGATAGCAGCTGCAATTGGCAGCAGCTGCCACGGCGGCTGCGAGCACTGCAGGCGCAGGAGCGGCCCGCGCCCGAAGCAGCGCGGGCCTTCTCTTCGGCGGGGCGTCCAATCGCTTCGCAGTGGGCGTCTGGTCGCCAGCATAGCCAGCGCCTGCGCCGCCCGAGGCGGAGCCCGCCTTCGCAGCGACGCCCGCTGCCAGAGATGCCGGGCGCTGGGGCTTCGTTCGCCCGCCAGGCTTGTGCGCTTGAGCTGCCTGCTCGCGACTGGCGCTGCTCTGGCAGTGCGACAAGAAGGCTTTGACGAAGCTGCTGTTGCAAGCGGCGAATGCCGGCACGAGCTCTGCAAAGTCGTCGGCTCCAACGTCGCTCAGATCCGACATGTGTTTGAAGCCCGATTCTGTCAACGCAGCGATCAAGCCCGTGACGTGGTGCCCTGGCTCTGCCTGCGCCGCGACGCCGCGGACGACGGCCGCCAGAGGGGACGCTTCCACCTCGACGCGGACCTCCGCGACCTCATCGCTGGCAGTCGGCGGATGCGAGTACTTAGCGGCCCGGCTTTTGTCGATGAATCTCAAAGCCATGCTGGGCCAGAGCTCCGGAACAGAAGACACAGACAATGTGCGCACAAGTAGCTGCGTGGACAACCGATTCTCACGTGATATGACCTCAACACAGGATTACGATGATGTTTTTCCCCTTTGCCGCTCACTGTCTCCGAATCACCAGGGCGCGTCGGCTGGGAAGGACCACGGCATTTCTTGAAACCCGTCGGCGGCTAACTTACGCAGCTGCTCTGACTTGGCTTCTGGCCGGGTCGGAGCGTCGGCCAAATTTAAATGCGATGGCACGTGCCAAAGGTGCAAATAATGACCACGCTGCGCGACTGCAAACCAAAGCTCGCCTATGAGCTCGTTCCAATCAAATTGCCTGGAACAGCCGCGTAAAAGTGCACCCAGCGCGCTTGTGTTATCCACGAAGGCGAGGATTTCAAACTCGCCAGGCAGATAACTCAGCAAAAACTTAAGCGCGCAGAGAGCCGCCATGAGCTCCCAAGTGCCGATCTGATTCTTCCGATGAAGCACCCACTGCCTCGCCTTTGCTGGGACATCAGCAGCAGCCCAAGCCTTTAAACAGGGAGTTTGGATGACCCATGCCATCCGTCCCTGGCCTGTGGCGTCGGTGTAAAGGATGCAACGCTTCTTCTGGCGACGCATCACCGGGACGCTCCTCGATGGCGGTTCCTGTAAGAACCGCAGCCACCAACGCAGACACAATTTGGTGCGCTGGGACAGCCGGCTCTGGTTGCCTGAGCCGTGGTGGTAAATGGCAGCAAGGTAGACGCGCGCGCCTCGGCCGAAGACGGCGGTCGCACCCCAGCTCAATTTGCCTGCTAATTTTAAAGCCCGCGCAGGCGAGAGCGATCTTCGCCGCAGAGCCTCTCGAATTTCTGCGGTCCATTTTTCCAACCTCTCTGCTTCGAGAGAAAACTGGATCAGCTGGTTGTGGTCGTCAAATTCTACGCAGACTCCGAGGATTACGGTCTTAGTGGCCTCCGTGACGGCTTTGCCGGCGTCGAGATCCCAGCCCAGCAGTTCTGACACGACTGCTCTTGCCAGGCGCGCAGAGCCGGCGGGGCCGATTAAGCAGTCACTGCCAATATCGCGCCCCTCCAGGGCCGAATCGCCGGCGAACATATCGTCGACAAAACGCAAATATAACAAGTGAAACAGAGCTGCCAAAATGCCTTGAATGGCGAGACCGAAACGATCCCAACCGGACACTGATGCGGAAGAGCCAAATGGTAGGCACAGCAACTGTAACGCCTTACCGTCTGCCACTGCTTCTGGCCAAGCTGTCACTGCTAGCGGCAAGTGGCCGCTGCAAATCGGCAGTGTCTTAAAAGCATGCCGGAAGTCATCTTTCCTCCACCTCATGGCAATGTGTTGCTTGCCTGCTGCTGTGTGGCGCACTAATGCCACCAAAGTGTCCAGCGTGTCTGGACATGTTCTTTCACTATGTACAACCGCGCCATTCACCGCAGACGCAGTGAAATCGTCTATGCAGCGAATTTTTGGCATTCCGTCTCTCTCCCCCTGCACGATAGGGAAGCGAGCTGTTAAAACACAAGAATTTACGTCTAGGTTACGGAAGCGGGCCTTGCCATCTTCGACCTCTTTTGAGCAGGCCGATAAAAATTGAGTCCTGACCCTCGTATCGCCGCCCTTTTCCGCGGCGATTCTACCGAGAGTCGCCTTATTCCGCTCGCGCGGATGTGCTAAAAGCGACCGCAAAGTCTCGGCTGGTTCCGGAGACGTGACAGCGGGCGCATGGATGCCACTAGCAGGCAGGCGCCCCACCAAAGGGAAGCCATGGCAGAGGTTGTGAAACAAGGTATTATCTGGCCATGCTATAGCCTCGAGCATCTGTTTCAGCAGCAGAAGGTTCTTCTCCGGACCCAGCACTGACTGACAGTGAGCTGGCAAACTTCTAAAGATAGTCTGCCACTGTGGGTCCGTCACTAGCTTCCGATGCTTCTAAAAGGCAAGAGCAGACTGGCGAGCGGTTTGCAGCTCGGCAACCGACATTGAAACCGATCTCGCAAAATGGCCGTTTAAAAATGTTGGCACGCGCGGGCTATCGTCGGCTTCTGGCAAGCCGCTGGCCCAGCGCAAGTGGTCGCTCGGACCCAGGCTATGCAAATCCTCGCGGGCGCTAAATGCAGAGAAAGCTGCCTGGACAGCTTCGAATGGAGAATTTGCTGACTCACTTGACCTTGAACTGGTACCTGGAGGCGGCGACGCCTCCGTGTCGTCTGATGCTTCCTCCGAGATATCACTCCCGGCGCCCTCGACTAGTGGTGATTGGCCCACTCACCACTTGTTTCCCCAACTGTTGTACTGCTGATTGCCGGAGCGGGGGCTGCGAGACCTGTGCTGATAATCGGCGCTTGGCCGGCGACCGGACAAGCCGGTTATCAGCCTCTGTGCCGTCGGAGCTCTTCTTGCTCCCCTTGCCGCCCTTGTCGGCGACGCCCTTGGCGCAGCCTTTGGGCTGACCCTTCGACTGCTGCCCCTTAGCTGTCACAGCCCGGCCAGCCTCCGTGAAGCTTTTGTTTACTTTGTCTTTGGCGTCAGCTAGGTTTTCACGATCGATCTTGGCGAAGTAAGGCGCCAAATCTACGACGTCTTCCTCCAGAGCCCTGGCCATGGCCCTCCTCTGGAGAACATCGCATTGATAAGCTGTCCTGACTCCACCGTGTTCCTCGGCGATTCGCACGATGTTGTGGGCGTACGCAAGGAAGTCAGCCATGCTGCATGCCTTGGTGAGGATCACCTTGAATCCCCACTCGTGCAGGTGGCCCATGAACGTGGCAAAGCCAGCGTAGTCGACTTTGTCCATCCACGCCATGTTCCGCTTGGCGGCAGCGCTCTGCTTCACCCGCTCCTCGTAAGAGCCGTCCCCCACGACAGCGTCGATCATAGGAGTCCGGCTCCAAGTTGGGCGGTGGTGATCGCGCAGATCCTCGCCCTCAGCGGACCCGACCCACGGCCTGCCTTTGTCGTGCGCGATCTTCCCCGCCGCCTCGAACTTCGCGAGGACCTCCTCTGACGGGAGTGCATCCTTGGCGAAATGCTGCATGCCCAGCTCGAGTTTCCGGTCCTGCAACTTGAAACTGAGTCCTTTCGGCTTCCCTTTCTGCAGCGCCTGCGACTGAAGTTCCGCAAATTGCTTCACTGCTTCAGCCATAAAGCTCTTTGTTGTTGTGGGCCACCTCTGGTGGCACCGATGGTCCTGGCGAGGCTTTCTTCGCGCACGCCCCCTGCACCTTGAGTGCCAAGACAATCTGTGCCGGCGAGACTTTCCAGCTCTTCCACGGGTCGTCCTGTTCGGTGGCATACGGGGTGGCGTGAACGGGAATGCTCGCCTTGATCATGTCCCGCATGTGAGGGTCTTCGAAGTCGGCTGGCGCGATGCTGCCTCCCGTCTCGGCCAGCAGCCGCGCGACAGACACGTAGTGGAAGAGATCGTGCTTTTTGGCGGGGTCGACGTCGACATTGATGACGAAGTCCACCCACTCACGCACCTGATCTGCACCTGCGCCGTTGAAGGCTCCACTGGCGGCGGTAGCGATCATCGCCGTGACGTCACTCGGAGAGAAAGACATCTTCCCTTGGACGACGCGTAGAATCAGATTGCTCTGCGTGCTAGGACACAAATCTGCAATTCAGACACCTTGTCTGAGCCATCACGGTTACAGTGGACAGCTGAAGGATCTCCCGCCGCAGGTGGATACCTGGCCTCTCTTCCGACGAGACAAAGAGGAGAGTGGCCTCAGGCATGGTAAGAGCAACCGTACTTCCGATTCCTCAAACATGCAGGCAGGCAGCTCCTCCAAAGATGCCTTCAACCAAGATTTCCCTTCGCAAAATCAGTTCTGACAGCAACCTGTGAGAGGCTAGGCAAGGTCTGAGCTGTGAGAGGGCAGATTGCCTGAGGCGTGCTCGTCTGAGCTAGTGCCGGCACAACGCACGAGACAAGAGACGACAACCTGCTCAGGCGCGGTCTGCACTGCGGGGCAAAACGTAGCCAGCGCTGATTGCGATGCTTATCCCCCTCCGCAGCCTGAGTGCACCACCCAGGCCTCAGGAGGGCGTCATAAGCGCGCCTGCCGAGCGCTGCGTGCGATGCTGCCCCGGTGGAGAACCTTGCCGCGCTGGCTCCCTGCAGCTTGACGGTGCTGGGCTGCCGTCAGAGAAAGGATTCCCCTGACGCCACCACGCCGCCGACGCGATTCAACTTTGTCGCCGCCGCCGCCAGAGGACACAGAGCAGATTTGAATGATGAGATGGATGAGTGAGCGCCCATCTTTGGGGCGAGCGCGTCCGCCTGGACGCGGCGCGAAGGGGCTTACGCTTGCCCTTCGCGATAGAATGCTGTCCGTCGCCGCGGAGCAGGCGAATCCGTCTCCAAACGGTTTCTTTCCTGGTGGATGGTCTGAAGCGTTTTTTCTTAGGAGGCTGTGCATTCGGGAAATGTGGTTTTCGCGGCCACCCCATCTCATTCGTTCTTTTCTACGCGCGCAGGCCTGGGAGGCGGCGCCGCGCGTCTCGCGGTCCTCTTCCGGTTGGGGGTTGATCGTCCCCACGCAGCCGAGATCTGCGTCCTCCGTCGACGCTGCTCCTGTCTTCTATCGAGCGGGAAATTTCTGCAACCCTGTGACCCTCAGGGCCGCCTGTCCACAGCCGATTCGCGCGGAGCAACTTCAATCAGGCTGCCCATGCGGATCCACTTTTCGCGCCAGGGCGCCCGTCGTTGAGCAACCCTGTGACGCTCAGGTGCCGCTCTTCCTGTTCAGGTTGACGCGGAGCTGGGGGGGGGAACGCCCCTCTTGTTTCGTGGTTGTGCAAGCGCGGATCGCCCAGATCGGCGCCTGCAAACCATCGCCGTCCACGCGAGAACGCTCCGTCGTTCAGCCACCCGTCGTCGGGCTTGTCGGACTCCACTTCGGGATTGGTGCATGCTCGCTTCAGCACTACTAGCAACCCTGTGACGCTCAGGTGCCGCCCTTCCACTTCAGGAGGGCGCGGAGCTGGCGGGCAACGCAGATGCTACTCGGGGGCGCGGATCTCCCACTTCCGCGGGCGGCCAAACCCATCAGCGACACCGACTTCGTTGGTCGGATTCCGCGTCGGATTCCCGCCAGCATGCTCGTGACGTTCAGCAACCCTGTGACGCTCAGGTGCCGCTCATTCCCTTCGGGATGATGCGGAGCAAGCGGGTAGCGAAAATCCTCATCTGGGTTCGCTACTCGGGGGCGCAGGTGTTGGTTTCCGGGGGCGACCAACTCTACGCTGGCTTCGCGGCTGACGCCAGCTTCCTCATCAGGATTCGTGGCGCACGCCCCGTGCCGATTAGCAACCCTGTGACGCTCAGGTGCCGCTCGTTCCTTTCGGGAGACGCGGAGCGGGCGGGTAGCGCAAATCCTTTTCTGGATTCGCTATGCGCAGGTGCCGATCTCACGTGTCGGCAGGCGGCCAACCCTATCGCGGTTGTGCCGTCTCGCGCCTTGCCGAACTCCGTTTCAGGATTCGTACCTACGGGACTCGTAGCCGACAGCAACCCTGTGACGCTCAGGTGCCGCTCATTCCCTTCGGGATGTTGCGGAGCTGGTGGGTAGCGAAAATCCTCATCTGGTTTCGCTACTCAGGGGCGCGGATGTCATTCCGCGCACGACCAAACCGACGACAGCCGCACCTTCTTCGCGGCGACGCCAGCTTCTTTCTCAGGATTCGCGCCAGCGCGCCGCCGGGCGATTAGCAACCCTGTGACGCTCAGGTGCCGCTCATTCCTTTCGGGATGGCGCGGAGCGGACGGGTAGCGGAAATCCTCTTCTGGATTCCCTACGCGCGGGTGCTTGTCGACAGGCGGCCATCCCCATCGCGGTTGTGCCGTCTCGCGCCTTGCCAAATTCCGTTTCAGGTTTCGTACCTGCCCATCTCGTAGCCATCAGCAACCCTGTGACGCTCAGGTGCCGCCCATTCCCTTCGGGATGGTGCGGAGCCGGCGGGTAGCGAAAATGCTCATCTGGTTTCGCTACTCGAGGCGCGGATGCTTGTTCCGTGGGCGACCCCATCAGCTGTTGCGCTGGCTCGCGCCTTGTTCGGGGTCGCGCAGACAACCAAAG
This sequence comes from Prorocentrum cordatum, assembly GCA_963575745.1. Classification (NCBI taxonomy): domain Eukaryota; class Dinophyceae; order Prorocentrales; family Prorocentraceae; genus Prorocentrum; species Prorocentrum cordatum. Next base: position 36,982 of record CAUYUJ010021821.1, on the reverse strand, counting down.
TCCTTTTCAGGTGCACCAGCGTGCGCCGTCCACGGTGGCAACCCTGTGACGCTCAGGTGCCGCCCATTCTATCCTGAACGGCGCGGGGCATTAAAAATTGGCCCTGTCGCCCGGTTCGGTCACATTGCGGGCAGCACGTTGCGCAGGATTCCCATCTTGAGTTGAAACGCCCAGGTGCCGCCCGCTCGGTTTGAGCGAACGGAGCGTGCGCAACGCCGCGGTTCAAACAAACTTTCGGTCCAGTTGGGCGCGGGAATCAAAACTCCCAAACTTCTCCTCGCCCTTGCCTGCTCCCTGGTCGGAGGTGGGGGAGCATGGATGACGTTGGTTGCCGCCCGCAAGCCTGGCTGCCGCACGCCGCCTGCGAGCGCCCACCGCGCCCCAGGATCAGGCAGGAGCAGCGGGGACGCTGGCTAACGTTCGCGCAGCTGGCGGGCGGAGGATGGAGAAGGAGGCTCCCCAACCTTGCCCTTTCCCTTCTTTCGCTCCCCTCGGCTCAATGTTGCACCCTGAGTTTCTTCCTGTGCTCCCTGACAGGCCAAGCCCCTGAAAGGAGCTGCTCCTCTGTGCTCCCAGACTGGAGCGGCGCCCGTAGCTCTCTAGCAGGAGTCGCGCCTGTGTGCCTCCTGGGCGGCTCCGTGGCGTGGCGGTGCGCCAGCGCGCTCCCAAGCAACAGCCTGTCGGCTGTCTGCCATGTTTCTGGCGTCAGCACGCCCAGAACGCCACGTTCGGAAAGTGCGACCGGCCCAGACTTGCATTCAAAGCGCAACTGCGCGGGCTCTGGCCCCTGGCGGGCCCAAATTCGCATTCCGACGCGCAGGTCGCGCATTCTGGCGCTACCGTCCTCGGATGCGCAGTCTGTGCATGGATCCGCAGAGTGGCGCCCAGAATTCCATTTGCAGCTCTAATCTGGGCTTTCTGGGGGGCGCCAACAGGAATTGCACATGGAACGCGAATCCGCACATTCCGGCGCACGCGCCTAGATTTCAGCGCTGAATTTGTCAGTGCGTGGAAGATGGATGGCAGTTTGTGCCATTTGGGCGTTGCGAATGTTGTGCTCTGCCCAATTGGGGTTTTCGGGGTCGGATGTGTGCAGGCGGCAGAAGCAAGTCCTTGATGGGGGGGCATTGGCTAACCCCCCACCTGCACACAACGGGGGCGGGTGCGTTTGCCCGCCCCCGACCGACCTCGATACCCTGCGTCCAACAGCGCACGTGGTCTAAAGTCCATGCTGACGCCTTTTCACTAGCGTACTCAGAATTGAATTCTGGTGCGGCTCGTGGAAATCTGGCCCAGGAGGCTAAAAATTGATGCAGATTCCGGCGAGATTTTCTCGATTCGAATTTCGCGAGCCGGCCGTCCAGGTCGGATGATTTCTCGAGGCTGGCTCTAATCAGCTGTCCTGCTGAGCTGCAAGCCGCCCCCGTGGGCTGCAAGTAGCGGGGAACGTGCGTAAGCCTTCCCGCGAACCGTCCAAGGAAAAGCATCGCCCAAAACGGGCGCTCTACCATCCATCATTCAGTGCCCTTCCATCTCCCTTGGGTGACCCGACGGCGAAGGAAGGTTCTTCCGCTCTTTCCATAAACAGCAACTCGCCTCCAGCGCCGGTCACGTGTCGTGCGACGCCAGCGCGCAGAGATTCCTGTCAAGCGTTTTCACACAATAATGTTCAGCCAGAGGGATTGGCCGCCATTGCTGAAGAGTCGTTCCGCGGAGGTCCGGTTCCTGCGCCGCAAGCTATGTTGAACAGTCGGCACGGTTGCATCCCATGACGCCGCTTGCGAGCTTGGACGGTGCATTCAGGCAAAACTGTTCGAAGCATGGCTACGCGGGTCTAGCAAGGCCATCGGCAGTGGTGTCGACTGTGTGGGCTCTTCCCTGTCTGTACGCCCGTGCCCCTATGACGCCGTCTGCCGGCCTGGGTGGTGCACTCAGGTCGCAGACGGGGATAGGAGGCGGGAGGGGCCTCCTGTTTTTCCCTAAACAGCACTCGCCTTCAGCGCCGCGTCACGTTCCCCTTTCCTGCCAGGGTGTTGTCGACAGAGCGAGTGCTTGTCTTGATGGCGAGTTGAAGGGATCGTTCTTCATCGTATACTTGCTCAATAGGTTCACAGATTCTGTGCTACCAGGGTGGTGCAACCCTGCCGCTATCGCTTTGCAGGCATCGCCATCGTGCGTAATCATTTGGGCTCGAATGTGCAGCTGGCTCGGTCACGCCGCGCTGAATGACAGACAGATTTTCGCAACTACTTACACAGGTCCGCCAAGCCAACGACAACCTGTCATGGTGGCAATGCATCCGAGGTCTCACACTGAAGTTGGACAAGCTGAAGCAGCTCGGCGCCACTCCAGATTTCCTCAACAAGTGGCTCCACGGTCAGCCACTGGGCGCCGCGGCAGCAGCGCCCACAAAGACGCCAAATCATCCATCCCTCACAGAGCACGATACCTGGGCCATAGTTGAGTGGAGCCGTCTGGAACGTCTTAGTAAGGTCCTCATGTTCCCGCCAGGGACGAGGATACCCGCACGCTTGAATGTTAATCCGTGCGCTCTACTGCTTAAGCCGCGGGAAGGCGTCGACGACGCAGCGCCAGAGGTTGACCGTTGGAAAGCACGCTTGATTCTTGACTTGCGGCGAGGCCGCGTGAACGAGCGGCTTCCCCAGGTTGGGGTCGCTTACGGCACGCTGGACATGGCTGTGTCGCGTCTTCGCCGCGGCAGCTACATGTTCGTCATTGACCTTCAAGATTGTTTTTTTCAACTGGCGTGTCCACCCAGACGATGCAGATTTGCTGGGTTTTTACTGTCCAGCCCGGCAGCAATATGGGCGTTACGAGTTTCTCCCGTTTGGTCTTGCACCAGCGCCTGGGTTTAACGATTCAAACATGAAGGAACTTCTTCGTCTTCTCCGGCTTTCGCGGGGGGTTGACTTGCTCGATTTCGTCGACGATCTGTTCGGCGTGGGCGAGTCAGAAGAATTGGCGTGGTCACGTTTGGAATCAGCTGTTGCTTTCTTTGCCGAGGTCGGGATTCCAGTGAGCGGCAAGCCGACTGGCATTCGGCAGCCCAGCACGCGTCAATGTTGGATCGGCTGGATTTTCGATTCTATCGACCAAGTGGTCACCGTGTCACAGGAAAAGTGCGACAAAACATGTCGTGCCATTGTTGATATCCTCGCGCTTGACAATGAACGCAACCTTCGGGCCAAAGACGTCACTTCTGCCGCCGGCTTGATATCCCACCTCGGGGAGTTATATCCACAGGCGCGGCGTCGCTTGCACCCCATCTGGTCGGATCTGAATGCGGCGGGGTATATTCTCTTTGGAGTAAGTGCCCCCAGGCAAACCCTACAGTGCATCTGACGGAACTCAGCCGCAAGAACCTTACTTGGGGATTGAACGCTTTGGCCATTCCGCCAAGGCGCGTCCTGCACAACTTCGCTGATCAACTCAGCAACTGGGGACACAAGTCGCCGGAGTACGAGCGATGGAGCGACTTGGCAAAAGAAGGTTCCATTCGCATCGTGGAAACGGACGCTTCTGGTCAGACAGGTTGGTCTTACCATCTTTGCCATTCTGGCAGATCTGTTTCTGGTGTGTGGCCGCCCGACCTGGCTGAAAAAGAAGGCGTGCCGCGCGACAAACTTGACATCAACTTTAAGGAGTTGTGGGTTATCGTCAAGTGCGTGGAAGACAACGAGGTGGACCTTAGCGGCTGGCGCGTGCTGTTTCGGACCGACAACACGTGCGCGGTGCACTACACCAATGTGCGTTATGGCGCTATTCCAACTCTTGAAAGGCTTGCCGTGAAGCTGGAGGCGGCAGAGCGCCGCGCCTCTTGCTGGGCCCTTGCTGCGCACATCTCTGGCGTGGCGAACAGGGCGGCCGACCTCGGCTCTCGCGATGTACAGTTTTCCGCCCGGTGGAATTCTGACGTTTTCCGCGCAGCTTGTGTGAAGGATTCGGTTTTCCACGACATCCTCTCTCGCACGGGCGTGTCTTTCACCTTGGATTTGTTTGCTGACAGGGCGGGTCTTACAGCCAAAGCCCCTTCTTGGCGTTCCCCTGAGCTGTCCGCCTTCGAAGCCACCCTGTCCGGTGAAATCATTTGGGCGCATCCGCCCAGAGAGCTGCTGAAAGCGACGCTTGAGTTTCTGAATTCGGCGTTGCGGAGCTCCGATCCACCTCAGATTGTGCTTCTCTGTCCAGAAGACGCAGGGGCCCCATGGTTCCGGCCGAAATTACTCCAGCTTTGGCATCGGGTGCGCTCGTGGCCTGCCAGTTCCGATTTATTCAGATTTCACTCGGGCTCTGCTTTCCGCAGCGGTCCGAAAACTGACTTGCCTTACTTGCTTCTTCAGAGCTGGGCGCCTAATCGGCGCAAGCCGAAGCGCTAGAAAAATCATCTCAGTCACGCTGATGTTCTAGTCGGTCTTGCCCTGGGAATGTCGCTGCATTCGGGCAGTCATGCCAACGCTGCCAGTCCTCGCAGCGTTTCCAGCATCAGTCCCCAGCAACCCATAGCACTCCACGCGGGCGTCCTCGCCTGAGACATTTCCCAGTATTCCGCCGGCGCTGCCTGTCGCCATGGCCGACGCAGTCCAGGCCGCCATCGCCGCCGCGCTGGAGCCCGCCGGTGCGATCCACTCAGCCATCTTGGCTGAGATCGGGAAGGCGTTTGAGCAGGGCCAGCCAGGCGAGCTGGCCATCGCCGCCGGTGCTGCCGCCGCTGTCAACACGCACGCCTGCGCCTGCGTGGCCGCTGCTCTGAAGGACAAGGATTCCGAGGTTTACCAGCTGATCCAGTCCGAGTACGACCGGCGCGCTGACGAAACCTTCCCCTACAGGGCCAAACTGCGCCTGCTTACAGTCGCAGAGTGGGCTGCCGCCTGGCGCGATCTGGTTGTCGACTCGGACCAGGTTTCGTAGACCATGCAGGCGGTGGAGCACAACCCAGTCCTTGCCAACATCATGGCCCTTTCAGCAAGCAATCCCGCGAATTTGGAGCTTCAGGAGTTGAAGCGGGCTACAACGGCACGTTATGCGGCGAAGGTCTCTTGGAAGAAGCTGTGCCTGAGCACCCACGGCGGCTCCTGGGACAAGCTCAAGAATTTCCTCTTGGAGAAATCCGATTCGCCTCTCGAGAACGTGAAGGCGCTAGCCCGTTCGTTGCTCGTGCTGATCAACCTGATCGAACGCCGCTGCACTGTCGTGCAGTCGGCCAAGAAGAATGGCCCTGAGAAAGCTGCCGCCCAGAGGGCAGCGCTGATGGACACGATCTACCAGACGATCAAGCAATACAAGCGGCGCACGACCAAGACCAGTGCTTCGTCCACCCTTGAGCACGAGGTGCTGCTCCGGGATTTTGCGCAGGACATCATCCTGGGCGAGGCGGCGGCGGCATTCGGGGGGCCAGTGTCACGTTCGCGTGAGGCGCCGGCTTCTTCGGGCACTCAGGCAGCTACGTGTGACACTCCACCGCCGGCAAAGGTTCCCAGGCTCTCCGTCGCCTCCGATGGGCCGGCAGCCTCGGCCTCGCCAAACCCAAGTGGCGACAGGAAGCAGCTGGTGAACCGCCTGCTCCAGGAACTCGTTGGTCTCGTGCAGAAAAAGACGCCCCCCGGCAAACTCCAGTCGTGGAGTGACAAGCAGTACCAGGCGGACGACAGCCGCAGCGCCATGACTGTGGTTCTGAGGGATCACGCTTGCAAGAACTGTCTGATGTCCGGAAAAGGCGTGGCCAAGCACACCCTGAAGCAGTGCCGAGAGATGAAGAATCTGCGCGTCTTGCCGTGCACCAAGTGCACGGCCTCCGGCAGGACCACCAACCTGCAGCACTGGGTGGCGGAGTGCAAGCACTGATTTCCGTCTTCCAGACCAGGCCCCGGCCCTGGCGGCTACCGTTGCGTACCTGGACGTAGCTGTTGCCAGGTCCCAGTCTCCTGCCTTCAGCAGCTTTCGTTGCGTATCTGGGCGTAGCTGCTAGGCGGCCGCGGACTGCGTTGCGCAGTCCGCGCAATCGCTTGCGAAACACCATTACGTGTGCCACTGACAGCGGTGCCGCGGCGTGTCGTGCCCAGCCCGCTTTGCCGATGAAATTTTTTCTTGCCTCTATGGGGTGTCCGCTCATGTCGCAGGCCCGGCTAGCCGAAGCTCGCCTTTCTGACAGTGGTGTCTGCCCACGCTACTTGAGCCTTTGTTCCGTAGTCACGTCGGCTCAAACATGGAGGATTACGTTCACAGAAACGACTTCGGAAAGAATGCCACGGGATCCGCTGAGAGCAGCGTCGCCCCCGTCCCCGCTGTTCCGAAAGAGCCAGCCCCTTTGATGAGGCCACGTGGTGCCCTTGCAGCGGGGCCCACTCCACATTCTGCCCCGCCGCCAGGGCGTTCGCCGCAGGCGCCTGCTGTCGGCTCTCAGGGTCTTTTGGCTTTCTTGGCCAGTAGCCGTGCGGCGCAGGGCGGCCCGCTCGTGGCCCCCGACCGGTTGGGCGATCAGCGACTCCAAGGCCCGCGCCCAACCTTGCCCTTCCTGTCCGAAGACTGCGCGCCGGCCACGCTGGAGGCACGCCGGAAGGCAGCGGCGGACATCCACGCGTGCTTCAACGCGGCGTGGGAGGACAGCACCAGGACGCGCTACGACAACACGCTCCGCGGCGCGGTGAGCGGTGCGGAGTCGTCCACCCAGATGGCGCTTTTGCTTTGCGACAACGAAGTCAAGCTGATGTTGCTCTTCTCGGGGTTTCTCCGGCGCCCGTGGGGCTCAGTGTGCGCCGCCAAAGCTGCAGTCAGGGCTTGGCACCTCGAACGTGATTTGCTGCAGTCCTTCGAGGCCGCGTGGACCCCCCGAGCCTGGCATTTCTGGCGTGGTCTTAAGAAGCTGGCTGATCATTCGCTCCGCCGAGCGAAAAGACCGCTCTCGCTGTTGGAGATCACATCAGTGCAGCGGAGTCGCCTGGCACAGACTTCTGTCGCTGGCGTGAGGGATGCGGCCATGATAGCTTTGGCTTTTTTCGGCATCCGCCGCTTTGCGGAGCTGCAGGCGCTCGTGGTGTCTGACGTGGTGGACCAAGACACAGCGTTCCAGTTCAGGATCAGGAGGCAGAAGAACGATCCGTTCGGTGAAGGTCTGCTCGTCTGGGTGCCCGAGATCCAGGCTTTGGGGCCGCTGTGTCCGACGAAGTTGCTGCGGAGCTGGCTACGTCTACGAGCCGAGACGCGCGGGGACGTCGAGGGTTTTTTCTTCTGTGTGACAGGGGTGGCCGATCTCAAGCCTGTTTCCGCCGACACATTCCGGCGCATGCTCGCTCGTCACCTCAACGACGCACAGGTGGGCAGCCACTCCCTGCGGAAAGGCGGGGCGCAGTGGTGGAAGAACGCAGCGTCCCTGCCCGAAGAGCTTGTGCAGGGCCAGGGCGGCTGGTCTTCCATCGATGTGATGCGGAACTTCTACACGAAGTTTTCCGCAGCAGCTAGGAAAGAGCGCCTGCTGGAAGCCGCCGCCCGTGCTGCGTGCTCGGTTGCACTGCCGTCTGCGAGCCGACCGGCGAATTTAGATGCATTGCCGGTCTGGCAACGTCCAATGTGATTCCTTTGTGCTGCGCAGTGAAAAACATTGAGACGGCTTGGCATCCTGCGCTGGCGTCCCCGTCGGTCCACGCTTCGCGCTATCCTCCCGGACGTGTGCCTCGTGGGGGTAGGTGGCTCTCCTCTTCTGGAGGCGCTGCCGTGGCCTGCGGCAGAAGCAGCACTCCCAAAAGAGCCACATCCGTGGCAGAAGGAGTTTTGTACATTCCTTACGCTTCGCGTCCCTCCCGGCCGGGTGCCCTTGTCTTGGGTTTCCCCGGGGCCCTTGCGGCCTATGGGGGTTGGCAAATATGGCGGTGTAAAGCGGAAAGCGTTTTTTCTTAGCATCTCATCCGTTCCTTTCTACGCGCGCAGGCCTGGGAGGCTTTTTGCTTTGCGGCTTTGCGAGGCTCCTACTGGCCCTAGGGCCACGAGCAAGCACGAGGTCAGGTGTCATCAGGAAGCGAAAGCTCTTATTCGAACCTAAAGTCAAGACAACCCAGAGCAGCGAAGCTGCGATGAATCATCAATCACAAATATGAGCGAACGAGCAAACGCACACAGAAATGAATCAAAGTGCAGTCAACTAAACATGCAAAAGAAAAGAGAGAAGTCCCAGCGAAGCTGAGTATATAATAGTATGAGGAAGCAGCAATGAATTAAGAAAACTGCAACAATCAAGTCTGTGATAACCATAGAACTACCTGTGGGAGTGCAGTCACGATGCACTCCAAAGCACTGAGTTCTGTATCAGTAACAGTTGTGGTCGGAGAAATAAGCCAAGCCCTCTCAAAAACTGACTTCCATATCAGCTGAGCGGGGTCCCGTCGATCCCAATATCGAGGTTTGAGGCCTATGTCAATCCAGCAACCGCACCCACATCCCTCAGACGACACGCCGCCATCGAAACCAGCCCGAATAGCAGCAGCAACGTAAAACTCTGTCTCATAATCATGTGTATACGGACTACATTCAGAACTAGAAATCTGGCCCTCTCGGGCCTGGTGTGTTAGAACGTCGGCACGAGTATTCCACTCCCGAAAATCATGACGAATAAGATCCATACCCGGCGCTGGAGGTCGTATATTATAACTGCTACAAAGCCCATCAAGCGTATTGATTATTTTTGATATTCTATCCGCATATGATTTATTATCTGCACGCCACCGTCCCGTAGCCCAGCTAACAACGAGAAGCGAGTCACCCACCACCTCCAGAGGGATTCCAGGGGCCTCCAGGTTCCAACGGGTTGCTTTCATATTATGAAGAGCGATGCGCTTTGCAAGTTTCTCAGCAGCCATCGGACTATCATCCGTGCTCACCTGAATTTCACCATGCTCAGAGGGCGCCAAATATGCGGGCAAACCCACAGGTCCGCACGTCGACACCTCCTGGAAACATTGAAGCATGCTCTGAGTACAAAGGTGTGTGACGTATTGCATAAATCCAAGCTGGGAGCCTGCAAAATGAATCCACCAATCATCTCCGAAAAACTCAGCCAATGTATATTGCCATGACCTCTGTCCAATACTCTCCGTACCTCGACAGCGAGGTTTGTAAGAAGATGCCTCTGACCAGTTGCCAAAGTGTCTCATCGTCTCGCTCATAAGTGTACGAGTGCGGTCAGTGTACGGTCCAAAACATAAACATGCCATACGGGAATCGCGCCATGTCCTCTCCGTATCCTTCAAGTCAATGACTTTCTCAACTATCATGCCCTTTGCAAAACATGCAATGTCTTTTGCGAAATTCCAGTGCAATATCAGATAACGCTGGACAAGAGAAGAATACCCAGCCTTCAAGAAACGTTCCCGTGCGACACGATATCTCCTCTGCTGATAAGCTTGCTCCGTTTCCGTCGGGCCTTTCTGAGAAGAGATCATCATCTTCAGGCATTTCCCTTCGAATGAATGGAGAAACGAAAGAGTATAAGAATCTGCAGTGGTGGTCTCCATACCATACAGCGCCAAGCTCTGGACTCTGTCCTGGTATCTCCGCAGCTTATCCTTGAGAGGAATACAATGTGACCTGAAATACCCTGCCTGAGAGTAAAATGCGCGACGAGCACAGTCAAGGCGAAAAGAAACATCACGATGTACAGAACAGTTATATTCACTATGCAGCTGCGTGCCCAGTACGTCCATAGAAACAACCCGACGATAACATAACTCATCAATCTGCTGCACTACATTCCTCCCGTCACATGCATCTGAGAAGATCGGTATTTTGAGATCCATCGAACGCGGAATATTCCCGTCCTCATCCAAGATAGCAGGAGTTCCGCACACCATGTACTTCAGCGATGTGGGTTTCCATCGCATGGAGAAGTTGTACAGTGGAAGTGTCAAGTCTCTTACCATACGGGTAAGCTCCTCACGGCTACGACTGACGAGGTACACGTTATCTGCCCAGATAAAATGATTCACCACCGACCGATGCTCCGTACCGAAATCTACCGCATACCCCATGCCCTGAACGTCCCAATTGTGAATAACGTCACCCCACATGGCAGCAATAATGAGGTTAAAGCCCAAGGGCCCTTCTGGGCCTCCAGTCCTAATACAGGTGTCCCACTGGATGTTATCAATCTCCAACCCGTCATAGTAGAGGCAGCCCGTGCTGTGCGATAACGGATCCAGAAACGCGTGCTGTAAATACGCAGGGACACGTGCATGCTCAAGACCCTTATGGACATTCTGTATCGTGCAGTTGTCAAAGGCCTGGTATATGTCCATGTCCGCAACGTACAGACACTCACGCTTCCCCCACTTGTCCCCGTGCATGCACATATTGGTAAGGCTACTCGTGATATGGGATGTGCTGTGACCCTGACGGAACCCATAGAGGCCCAGAGGGTGAAAAAGCTTAGACTCCTCCACATGCTGCTCAACCAGGATAACTACGCACGCCGAGAACCAGCGAGTTATGCTATTCTGTAAGCACAAGAGTCGGGCATCCGCCAAGTTCGTGATCCCTTTTAGTTTAGGCATGTATGCAATGAGAATGTCCCTCCATCGAACAGGGTACTGGACAGCCAGCCTCAGAAGAGAGTCAAAGATCTGTTGGATGTGCCGAACTGTGCACCATGGGAGAAGCTTGAGCATTTCACAAGGTACGCGATCAGGTCCTGTTGCCCGTCGCGTTCGAAGACGAGCTCTCGCTGCACAACATATCGACATCGTAATACTTCGAATGATCTGGCCACCCTTGATCTCCTCCTCCGCCTTCCTCCTGATTCCCTCCATCAAGTTGCAGTTCTCCTCCCTCCTACGCTGTGATGTCACCTTCCCCTTAACATGCTCCTCCAACTTCTCCTTCAAGATATATCTATCCTCCGTCTCCCATCCATCAACCACCACATGTTTGATACGATGCCGAATCTTACGACGGGTCGGGGGTACAGCCCATTCAAGGAGATCACGCCGATACTGTCTCCTCCAAACATTGGCAGCTGCTCTGAGTCTCTTTTTCTCTGGACCATTCTGAAGGGACCGAATCCGCTCCTCGAGACGGGTGAGCTCGGGCGGGCGAGAAGGCGCCCGAGGCCGGGCAGCTGAGGTCGTGGAGTAATCCACATCCTCCTGCGTGAATGCTTTCAAAATGACAGGAGCGGTCTCTGTCACGTCCTGCGGTCGTGTCGACACAGCTGGAGGGGAACCACATCCAGCAAACACGGCACCGCAAAACTCGAGGTCAACCCTTTCCCTCCCTATCATCTCGTCCGCATACGTCTGAGCCCGCCATCCCACCAAAGAAGGTTCCCTATGCACACGCTCGACCGTCCAATCAGTCCTGTCAGGACTGGGCTGTCGTACTGTGCACATAACTAGAGCATGATCAGCAAGTCTACTACGATTATGAGTTCCACCGCAGCGATACTTGAAATCGATCTTACACTCCTGCACCTCCCACCCCATCGGTACCATCACATAGTCTAAGACTCTCCTCATCGATCTAGTCCGAGAACGATTCCGCTCCTGTCCCCAGGGCTCCCAGGTCGGGCGACGACGATCGAAGGTGTTGGCAGCTAACAAACCCCAAGTCTGCATAAAGGTCAGCAAGTTATCCGTCAATATCTGCCTCCTATCCTTCCTCTCCCTCTCCGCCTTCCCTTCAGATCCCGTCCTCCTCCATGATTTCGTACCCGTCCCAGTGGCAGCATAACCCTGACCTGCAACCTCAAGCTGAACAAGTGGTGGCAACTCAACATTGGCATCCGCAAGCAAACAAAAGCTGGCCTGACGATATTTCTGCTTCAAGAGACGGATCTGACCCTCCAACTCCCCCAGCATTTCCGCCGATTCAAGATCACACTGATCACGATCATGATGTGGAAAATAAGCCGAACATATGATCACCTGAGACGCCTCCGTTCCAAACACACCCAAGACAAATCTATCGCAGTCTGTGACACACTCGCGCAGGAGCTGGGCCCACCCATGGGCATACAACAAGCCTGCACGTCTATCCCTGGAAGGTTTAAAATGCCAACCGAGTCTATCTAATTCAGCTGAGTCAAAGAACTCACACTCTTGCAAACCGAAAATTGAAGAGGCTCCCATCTTCCTCAGAGATGTTAGAACCTCGGTCCCACGTGAGTTGGAAACACCCGAATTACCTACATTCCATGTTCCGATACGAAGTCCCTTGCTCCAATATCGTTTTTGTCATTGGCGTCTGTTGACCTCACTCTCTAGCATCTGCTTAGTGACAGCCGCCACCGCAGGAAAAGCATTGACAACCTGCTGCCACTGTGGCTCGTGCACCTCCCAAGTATTACGAGCTGAAGTGAATGTGGCGATATTGATGGGACGCAAAGCACCCTTGGCGACGGTCCATATCAACGATCGCGGTGGTCCAATTTCTCCTCTCACTTCGATCTGAGCGTGCTGTTGCGTCATCGTCCTGAACGCACCGCAAAACCTCGCCACAGCTTTAACGTGATCCCTTTTCCAAGGTGCGCACTCGATTTGAACACGTAAATTTGATCCTGGGAACTGAATCGCAAGGCCCTCAGTCAAGACTGCAGGTAAAGGTAGACCATTGTGCCCATCAACCGTATTCCTAATGATTGCATCCCACTTCTTTTTAATCGTCCAGAGCAGGTCCCTACTCGTATCGGGCTTGAAACTTATCTTAACACTGCCAAACATATACCTGCCCGAATTGATACGTTCAGTTGTTTCACGATCCACTGCGTCCTTCTCGAGTTGATTGCATCGCTCCAAACAATTATCAATAAGTTTTTGGCAATCACCCCACGTTAGAAGTTGCTCTGCCCGCGCGCCATGATCTGACCAATTCGTCACCCACCCTTTCAACTCAATGTATGTCGGTTTGAAGTCCTGGAAACGCGAACTGGGAGATAATCCAGGCGGCCCACCGCCTCCAATACCACCACCAGCAGTAGTACGAGAAACATCTGATCCAGCACCACTTCCATTATGTACTTGACGCAGGGCCTCTTCAAACTTATTCATCCTCTCCTCCATCTTGTTAGCTCTGTCATCGTGCTTCTGCAATGTACTCTCCACGGCTTTGATATGATTGTTCGTGTTCTGAATGGTCTGTAAAATCTCCTCCTTGCTATCCTCTGCTTTGAAGAAATGGTCCATGACGAACCTCTCAAACCCAGTGGTGGCAGTTTTCATCATCTCCTCACGTTGTTTTTGAATATCACCTCCATTCCTCGGTCTCTTGTTTTCTTTATTTGTGTCCATAGCAGCGTTCATATTTGCATCAACCGAAGAGGATGCACCCGACATTATTGCTTCTGAAATCTGTGATGGAATACCCCACTTATTAAGAAATGCTTTGTCGTCTTCACGCTGTCGTTTCCCTGATGCACGCTCCAAGGATCTTAAATCAGCAGCGTCCCAAGGTTCAAATTGATCCAAGTAATCGAAATGATCCACACGATCCTCTCGAGGCGTCAATGGGCAGTCAAGATCTTGACTTGTATTCTGATGCCACTGAGCAACTGTCTCGTTCCAGCGCCCCAATCCAATTGCTTCCAACAAAGCTTGTCTCGACTCGGGTGTGTCGTACGACGTGGTCCCAAATACTTGCACGAAGAATTACGATATGCTCCTCAGGCTCTGCTGATCACTACCGCTGGCCTTGGCGGAGGTAGCCCAGGCAGGACAAAGTCAGCGGCTCCGTGACCTTGAGCCGACACCTTGGGCCTGGGAGGCGGCGCCGCGCATCTCGCGGTCCCGCCCTCCCTCCCTGTGTGGCGTGACGTGCTGGTCGCAATCCGCTTCCCTTCGGGGGGGTAGGTGGCTCTCCTCTTCTGGAGGCGCTGCCGTGGCCTGCGGCAGAAGCAGCACTCCCAAAAGAGCCACATCCGTGGCAGAAGGAGTTTTGTACATTCCTTACGCTTTGCGCCCCTCCCGGCCGGGTGCCCTTGTCTTGGGTTTCCCCGGGGCCCTTGCGGCCTATGGGGGCTGGCAAATATGGCGGTGTAAAGCAGAAATGACCCCATTCTTAATGTGAGGCGCGCCGTCTTGGCGGGCAACGCCGTCAAGGCGACTCGCTAGAGGGCGCGCGCAGCTCGACTGCGCGCTATTGCAACGATGCTTGCTGAGGCGCTTCCGACCCACGCTTCTTTGGCACCCATTTTGGGGCCGAAAATCTTCGGAAATCCGATGAGCCGAGCTCCCATGGGAAATCCGCCCAGTTGCAATCTCAGCCGCCGTATTTTCAGCAGCCACACCAGAATTTAATTCTGAGCTCGCTGGTGAAAGGGCGTCAGCATGGATATTCCGATTACGCGCCGTTTGGGACGCAGGCCCCCCGGGGTCGGTCGAGGACGGGCGTGCTGCACAAATGCAAAGCACCCCCGCCCCCGTTGTGTGCAGGTGGGGGATTAGCAAATGCTCCCCCATCAAGGACTAGCTTCTGCCGCCTGCACACATCCGACCCCGAGTGCCCCAGAGTGTGTCCGTAGCCCCTGCTTCTGGCTTGCGCGGTCGAGACGGCCAGGTCACTGCATTTTGGCGCTTGGGCACCACAATGCAAAAAGAAATTAAGAATGCGATATTCTGGCGCGCGAACGCCCAGGAGCACTAAGTCGCACTCAGGTTGCGAATCTGGGTGCGCAAGGGCACCAGAAAGCAAAAGGGGGACTCACAATGCAATTTCGCGCGGACGCCCACGAGCGCTAATGTGCGCTGAGCTTGCAAATCTGGGCACGCCAGCGCAGTAGAACGCAGAAAGGCGTTCAGAATGCCATTTTGGGCGCGCGAACGCTGAGGAGCGCTTTGCTGCGCTGAGATTGCGAATCTGGGCGCGCCTGCGCTCCAGAACGCAGCAGGGACACAAAGTGCAATTCTGGGCGCGCGGACGCCACAAGCGCTCAGATTGCGAACGTGGGTGCGCCTGGAATCAAAACCCAGAAAGGCGCTGAGGATGCAATTTTTTGGGCGCGCGAACACCCAGGAGCGCTAAGTCACGCTCAGATTGCGAGCCCGGGTGCGCCTGGGCACCAGAACGCAGAGAGGAGCTCAGCATGCAATTCTGGGCGCGCGGATGCCCAGAAGCCTCCAGACTGCGAATATTGGTGCGCCTGGTCACCAGAACGTAGAAAGGAGCTCAGAATGCAATTCTGGGCGCGCGGACGCCCAACAACGCTAAGTCACGCTCAGATTGCGAGCCCCGGTGCGCCTGGGTACCAGGCCGCCGAAAGGCTCAGAATGCAATTCTGACGCGGACGCCTTCAGACTGCGAATCTTGGTGCGCCTGGCCACCAGAACGCAGAGAGGAGCTCAGCATGCAATTCTGGGCGCGCGGATGCCCAGGAGCGCGAAGTCGCGCACAGACTGCAAAACTGGGTGCGCCTGGGCACCAGAACGCCGAAAGGAGCACAAAATGCAATTTTGGGCACGCGGACGCCCACGAGCGCAAAGTCGCGCTCAGACTGCGAATCTGGGTGCGCCTGGGCACCAGAACGCAGAAAGGAAGGAGCATAGAGTGCAATACTGGCACTCGAATGCCACCCCAGTGCGCAGTCGCGCTCAGACTGGCCGGCACAGATCTGGGAATGGCAGGCGGCGAGGGCCAGAGAGAGAGCACGGCCCCCACGGGGGCAGCAACGACGCACTCTACATTTCACCACAGGCGGCAAGGACCAGCGAGAGAGTAGCCCTCACGGCGGGGTGCGAGAATGGCGCTCAGCGGCACCAGAAATGCACTGAGGACCGCACCCACTGGAAACCAACAAGGAGCCTGCGCCCCGGGACGCCCGGTCCTCTGGCGAAGAGGGCCAGAGAGCGTAGCTCGACAGGCCTGGGTTTGCCGCTCGCGAGGAGGCAGGGAACCTCCACGTCGCACGAGGTAAAGCCCGCGAGAAGGCAGCGACCCCAAAGTGACTTCTGGGTGCCCGCGAGAGGGCTTTGCCCGCGAGAAGGCAGCGAGGTAACCTGCACGCAGCATGCCACACGGAACCCGGCAGAGCCCGGGAGACGTGCGGCCTGAGTTTGCCCGCGAGAAGGCAGGGACTCTGGGTGTGCCCGCGAGAAGGCAGGGACCCTGGGTTTGCGCGCGAGAAGGCAGGGACCCTGAACTTGCCCGCGAAGGCGGAACCAGAGAAGGAGAAACACGGTGGTCTGAGTTTGCCCGCGAGAAGGCAGGGACTCTGGGTATGCCCGCGAGAAGGCAGGGACCCTGGATTTGCCCGCGAGAAGGCAGGGACCCTGAACCTGCCCGCGAAGGCGGAACCAAAACCGCCGCCAGGCGGCTGCTGCCCGCCCTGCGGGCGCCGTCCCACGCGGAGAGCGTTCGGTCACCAGAGAGCCTGAAAAGGCGGCCCCTGCCGACAAGCTCTCAGGCACGTGCCTGCGAGGGAGCGGGCAGTGCCACAGCGCACCAGGCCGTCGATCGTGCTTTGGCCTGGCTTGGCCCTGCTCCCCGCAGAGACCGAGAGCGCCTCCTGTGGGGCGACCAGAACGGCTGACCCAAGAGACTAGCACCGAGAATACTTCCGCCTCCGAAAACGCAAGCCGGCCCGCCAGGAACCGCTTGCCCGCGAAGCAGGCGCAGAGGCGTGCGAGCGGGAGCAGAGGAGGTGAGGCGAGCACGCTTGGGCCTGCTCCACATGATTTTCCTGTGCCGGAAACGAGTTTACGCTTCATGAAAAATTGCCTCCATGGGGTGTCTGCCCACGTGTGCCGCTTCGTTCCCTCGTGAACGTATTTATATCGCTTCTCCGTAGCCAGGGAGGCTCGAGTTATGGAAGACCACGTTCACAGGAATGATTTCGCAGACAATGTTCCGTGGGCTCTTTCACCGCTCGAGAGCTGATCCTGGCGCCCGTGGCTGTTGTGCGCGCACCGGCGTCCCCTCGGCAGGGCGCGCGCCCGGAAGCGGTCGCCCTGGTGCACGCCGAGCCCCCTGACCCGCCGTTGCCTTCGCGGCGGCAAGCGGGAGTTTGCAGCGGCGGCGGCGGCTCGCAGACGCTCCTGGGTTTCATCGCCAACAGGGCCGCACAGGGCGGTTCTCTTGTCCCACCGGACAGCCATGGCGATCGAAGGCTTCAGGGGCCTCAGCTGGAATTACCTTTTCTGGCAGGGACTGCGCCCCGGCCACGCTCGTGGCGCGCCAAACAGCTGCTGCGTGCATACGCGAGTGCTTGGAAGCCGCTTCGGAACAGATCCCAAGGGTTCGCTACGACGCTACACTGCGGGGTCTGGTGAGCACGCGGGAGTTGGACACCAAGTTGCCGTTGCTCCCTTGCGATTCGGACAAGGAACTGATGCTCATCTTCTCGGCGCTCGTGCGGCAGCCCTGGGCTCCGTCGCCGCAGCAAAAGCAGGCGTCCGAGCATGGCATATCGAAAGAGATCTTTTGCATACTTTCGAGCGGGCGTGGACGCCTCGGGCATGGCAGTTCTGGCGCGGATTGAAAAAGCTTGCAGACCATTCTTTGCGCCGTGCTAAGCGGCCAATCTCTCTTGCAGAGTTGGGGGTAGTACAGCGCAAGCGTCTCGCACAGGCCTCTCCTGCAGGCATCCGGGACGCTGCTATGGCGGGGTTCGCCTTCTTTGGTACACGGCGTTTCGCAGAAGTCCAGGCTCTTCAGCTCGAAGACATCGAAGATCAAGGCACGGCAATACAATGCCGGATCCGGCGCCAGAAAAACTACCCCTTCGGCGAGGGCTTGCTCGTCTGGATCCCCGAGCTACCGCCGCTCGGGCCCCTGTGTCCTGCGAAGCTGTTCCGGGCTTGGGTGTCCCAGAGGGCGGCGCTGCGGCAGGAGGACACCAGCGTGCTGTTTTGTGTCACAGGCATAGCGGCCTTGAAACCAGTCTCTGCGGACTCATTCAAGCGCACGCTGTCCCGCCACATGCACGATTCGCAGATCGGCACGCACAGCCTGCGCAAGGGCGGCGCCCAGTGGTGGAAGCACGCCGCCTCTCTGCCGGAGGAACTCGTGCAGGGCCAGGGCGGCTGGGCATCTCTGGACGTGATGCGGAATTTTTGCACAAAATTCTCCGCACACGCTCGGAAGCAGCGCCTCCTGGATGCAGCGCAGGCCGCGTGTTCAGCCACGCCTCGGCCGGCAGACAGCTTGCCTAATCTGAGCAGGCTCCCGGTTTGGCAGCGCCCGTTATAAAGAACTGCCTTGATCGATCAGGACTGAAGAGGAAAATCTCCTGTCGAACTCCCGGCAGGTCAGGTGACCATATCTGCGTCGCGCTTCGCGCTTGCACTGTGCGGCGCGCGCCCGGAAGCGGTTGCCCTGGTGCACGCCGAGCCCCCTGACCCGCCGTTGCCTTGGCGGCGGCAAGCGGGAGTTAGCAGCGGCGGCGGCGGCTCGCAGACGCTCCTGGGTTTCATCGCCAACAGCAGGGCTGCACAGGGCGGTTCTCTTGTCCCACCGGACAGCCATGGCGATCGAAGGCTTCAGGGTCCTCAGCTGGAATTACCTTTTCTGGCAGAGGACTGCGCCCCGGCCACGCTCGTGGCGCGCCAAACAGCTGCTGCGTGCATACGCGAGTGCTTGGAAGCCGCTTGGGAACAGATCACAAGGGTTCGCTACGACGCTACACTGCGGGGTCTGGTGAGCACGCGGGAGTTGGACACCAAGTTGCCGTTGCTCCCTTGCGATTCGGACGAGAAACTGATGCTCATCTTCTCGGCGCTCGTGCGGCAGCCCTGGGGCTCCGTCGCCGCAGCAAAAGCAGGCGTCCGAGCATGGCATATCGAAAGAGATCTTTTGCATACTTTCGAGCGGGCGTGGACGCCTCGGGCATGGCAGTTCTGGCGCGGATTGAAAAAGCTTGCAGACCATTCTTTGCGCCGTGCTAAGCGGCCAATCTCTCTTGCAGAGTTGGGGGTAGTACAGCGCAAGCGTCTCGCACAGGCCTCTCCTGCAGACATCCGGGACGCTGCTATGGCGGGGTTCGCCTTCTTTGGTATACGGCGTTTCGCAGAAGTCCAGGCACTTCAGCTCGAAGACATCGAAGATCAAGGCACGGCAATACAATGCCGGATCCGGCGCCAGAAAAACTACCCCTTCGACGAGGGCTCGCTCGTCTGGATCCCCGAGCTACCGCCGCTCGGGCCCCTGTGTCCTGCGAAGCTGTTCCGGGCTTGGGTGTCCCAGGGCGGCGCTGCGGCAGGAGGACACCGGCGTGCTGTTTTGTGTCACAGGCATAGCGGCCTTGAAACCAGTCTCTGCGGATTCATTCAGGCGCATGCTGTCCCGCCACATGCACGATTCGCAGATCGGCACGCACAGCCTGCGCAAGGGCGGCGCCCAATGGTGGAAGCACGCCGCCTCTCTGCCGGAGGAACTCGTGCAGGGCCAGGGCGGCTGGGCATCTCTGGACGTGATGCGGAATTTCTGTCGCCCCTAAATTGCGCAGCGATTTGGGGGGCAGTGAAATTCGAGGAGCACACGGACCCCATGCCTCTTGGCATCATGGCCTCTGTACCTCTTAGCAGCAAGCTCGCGGCAGCGAGCGCTCCCCCCTGGGAGTTCCCGAGCTTGGCTCCTCGGGATGTCCTGTGGCCCCAACGTTTGTTGTTTTTCCCACGCTTCGCTGTGGGGGGCGTCGGACAGTCGGTCGGTCGGTCTGTCTGTCCGTCCTGTCGTCTGTCTGTCCGTCTGTCTGTCCGTCCGTCCGTCTGTTTGTCTGTCTGTCCGTCTGTTTGTCTGTCTGTCCGCTCGGCGCTCGGGGGCTGCGAGGTCCGTCTGGCAGCAGTTCTCCTCGGTGGCGATCACCAGAGAGACGTTCTGGGCTCAGAGTGAGGGGCGACCTGGGGCAGGTGTGCTCGGTCCAGTGGTTGCCCTGAGGATTCTTGTTGGCGGCGTGCATTCGCGCGCCGGAAGGCCGCCTGCACACTGTTTGGCTTTCTGCGCGGAAAGCGCATGGTCGCGGATTTGCGCGCCGGAAGGCCGCTTGCACGCTGTTTGGCCCTCTGCGCGGAAAGCGCATAGTCGCGGGTTTGCGCGCCGGAAGGCCGCCTGCACACTGTTTGGCCCTCTGCGCGGAAAGCGCATGGTCGCAGGTTTGCGCGCCGGAAGGCCGCCTGCACACTGTTTGGCCTTCTGCGCGGAAAGCGCATGGTCGCGGGTTTGCGCGCCGCAAGGCCGCCTGCACGCTGTTTGGCCCTCTGCATAGACAGCGCATGGTCGCAGGTTTGCGCGCCGGAAGGCCGCCTGCTCGCTGTTTGGCCCTCTGCGCGGAAAGTGCATGGTCGCAGGTTTGCGCGCCGGAAGGTTGCCTGCACATTGTGTGGCCCTCTGCGGGGGAAGCACGTGGTCGCAGGTTTGCGCGCCAAAAGGCCGCCTGCACACTGTTTGGCCTTCTGCGCGGAATGCGCATGGTCGCAGGTTTGCGCGCCGGAAGGCCGCCTGCGCACTGTTTGGCCCTCTGCGCAGAAAGCGCATGGTCGCAGGTTTGCGCGCCGGAAGGTCGCCTGCACGCTGTTTGGCCCTCTGCACAGAAAGCGCATGGTCGCAGGATAGCGCGCCGGGAACCGCCTGCACACTGCGTGGCCCTCCGCGCCGAAAGCGCACGGTCCCAGGTTTGCGCGCCGGAAAGGCCGCTCGGCCTTTCGCGCGGAAAGTGCATGGCTGCAGGCTGGCAGGCCGCCTGCACATTGTTTGGCCCTGTGCGCAGAGAGTGCATGGCTGCAGGTTTGCGCGCCGGTAGGCAAGCCGCCTCTGCACGGCCATTGCAACTCTGTGCGCGTGGGCGCCAGAGGACCCTTCGAGCCCAGGCTGCGTTCCCGAGCACGGGCCACGCTCGGATTGCAAATCTGGGCGCGCGGGCGCTGGGCTGCTCGGGGCCGCTTCAGGATGCTATTCCGGGCGCGCCGTCGCCGGTGAGCACGAAACCGTGCTTGAGTGCGGGCGCCGGTAACTTGGAACCACGCTTGCTATCTTGATGCCCTTGCGTGCTCAGGTTGCGGATTTGGGCGCGCGAGCGCTGGTCGGCGTCAAATTGGGCTCAGAAGGTCATTCCGGGCGCGCTGTCGCCTTGGAGCACGAAGCCGTGCTTAGATTGCAAATCTGGACGCGCGGGCGCCAGCGACCGGAAATCGGTCCCGCAGGGGGGCATGGCAGACGAGAAGCTGCCCGCTTCGTTCAACGCCGCAGGAGGAGCGGGCAGATGGGAAGCTGCCCCGAAGATTCGTCCAAACAACCTCGGACACGCAGGAGAGCTGCAGATGAGGGCGGCCCGCTGGGAGGGGGGGCGGCCCGCTGCGAGCTCGTTGCGTTTGCGTGTGTGTCTGGGCGGCCCGCGAAGAGCTCAGTACGCAGTCGGGGCGGCCCGCTGGGTGCCCGCGTGGGTCCAGTACGCATTCGGGCCGGCCCGCTGGGAGTCCCACGAGCGGCCCGCTTGCTCGTTACGTCTGCGTGCGTTTTGGGGCTGTCCGCGAGGAGCCCGGATGAGTATTCGGGGCGGCCCGCCGGGAGCCCACGCGCGGCTTCTTTGGGGCTAGTTCTACAGTTGCGTGCCTTGCGGGGCGGCCCGCGAGAAGGTCAAATGCGCTTCGGGGCGGCCCGCTGCGTGCCTACGAGGGGCTCGCTGGTTGTTTATGTGCGTGCGCTGCAGCACCGCCCGCAAGGTGCCCAACTGCTCATTCGGGGCGGCCTGCTGCTGGGAGCCACGACCCATCTCGTTGTTGTTGCGTGCTCTACAGAACGGCTCTTTTGCAATCTGGCCGCGGGTCGGGCCGCGTTGCTTTCGCGTAGGGGCGCAGGAGCGCTTGGAAAATCATTTCTGGCAGCCCGGCCCAAGGGAAAGCAGGCCCTCGCCTCTGCGGTGCCCCGAAGCACCTCGGAACACGTTCTCGGGCCCCGGGGCCCCGTCACGGCTCGGCGCCGGGGCAAAAGGAAAGCGCTGCCTGGCCGGAGCCTCCTGGACCCTGTCCTGAGGTTCCCTGCCAGGACGTGGCGCCGGCGAAAGCCGCGAGGGTGGTATGTGGGTGGGCAAAACCGCCGCCAGGCGGCTGCTGCCCGCCCTGCGGGCGCCGTCCCACGCGGAGAGCGTTCGGTCACCAGAGAGCCTGAGAAGGCGGCCCCTGCCGACAAGCTCTCAGGCACGTGCCTGCGAGGGAGCGGGCAGTGCCACAGCGCACCAGGCCGTCGCTCGTGCTTTGGCCTGGCTTGGCCCTGCTCCGCGCAGAGACCGAGAGCGCCTCCTGTGGGGCGACCAGAACGGCTGACCCAAGAGATTAGCACCGAGAATACTTCCGCCTCCGAAAACGCAAGCCGGCCCGCCAGGAACCGCTTGCCCGCGAAGCAGGCGCAGAGGCGTGTGAGCGGGAGCAGAGGAGGTGAGGCGAGCACGCTTGGGCCTGCTCCACATGATCTTCCTGTGCCGGAAACGAGTTTACGCTTCATGAAAATCATTTTTGGCAGCCCGGCCCAAGGGAAAGCAGGCCCTCGCCTCTGCGGTGCCCCGAAGCACCTCGGAACACGTTCTCGGGCCCCGGGGCCCCGTCACGGCTCGGCGCCGGCGCCTTCGCGCCAGCAAGGGGCAAAAGGAAAGCGCTGCCTGGCCGGAGCCTCCTGGACCCTGTCCTGAGGTTCCCAATGCACCAGGAGGCGGCGGACCGCGCAGCAGCGCCTGAGGAGAGGACATCGTGATGTGTTTTCCCTTGCCCCAATGCAAACGATGCGAACTCAGTCCTGCTCGCCGTCGCTGGAGTCAGAATGTTCTACTAGCCATTCAGCGGCCGTGAGAGCCCCTCGGCTCTGGGCGCTAGCATAGCCGAAAGCAGCCACGCCTTTCCATCCACCGCTAAAGAACAATGCTGTCGGCCCTCCTTGTTGGAGGGCTTCGTTTGCGAACCCTCTCCTGAACGCATGCGTGCCCCAAGCAGGCGCGCTGCGCAGATGCAGGGCGTTCGCTGCCAGCTTTAGCACAGCGAGAGCGTCGGCGTATTGGATTCCTGAAAAAGGAACAGCGCTTGTTTCTCCTAAGGAGAACAGTGTGCAAGCACCGCACAGGAGCCGACCCTGCTGGTGGCAGATGCAACGCCTCGTCGTCTCGCAGGGTTCATTGTACGACTTCCGGTGAGCAAAACGGATGATGCACGTTTTACGGCCCTCGCCGGTAAAACGAAATGCGACCGCGTGGGTCCCCAGATTTAGTACTTCAGAATATCTCAAGCAAAAATGGCGGGCAATCGCCCACGAGGCCGCTAGTGTCGGATATCCGGCTTCCGAGCACCACTTACGGATGCGTCTGGTCTCCTCAGCTGTGGCACGGATTTTCTCTCTTCTGAATTCATACTTCGTTATCTTTTCGGCGCCTCTCGACAATCTATGCGTATCTGCGAGGACGCCCAGCGGAGCCTGCACCAAGTGCAATACACTGCGCACGTGCGACACGTATCTCTGCAAGGTGTGGCCGTTGCGAAACAAACCAACGAAAGTGTCAAGGATCAGTTCTGTTGGTGGCCACCCAGGCGCCCCGACAGCAGTGGCAGCGTCGCCCCACAGGCGTACTGCGGAAGCATACTGGAAGGCGCTTTTCCTCCAGCTGGCAAATTCCACCCACAAGGTGTGCAAGCTCAGATGGTCGCCGCCGCTGGCTTCGCGACGAGCCCGCTTGATCTCGTCCCGTGGCCTGCCAGTGGGCTCCGCTCCCGGATAGCAGCTGCAATTGGCAGCAGCTGCCACGGCGGCTGCGAGCACTGCAGGCGCAGGAGCGGCCCGCCCGCCGCGCCTCTCCAAGCACTGGAAAAGCAGCGCGGGCCTTCTCTTCGGCGAGGGCGTCCAATCGCTTCGCAGTGGGCGTCTGGTCGCCAGCATAGCCAGCGCCTGCGCCGCCCGAGGCGGAGCCCGCCTGCGCAGCGACGCCCGCTGCCAGAGATGCCGGGCGCTGGGGCTCCGTTCGCCCGCCAGGCTTGTGCGCTTGAGCTGCCTGCTCGCGACTGGCGCTGCTCTGGCAGTGCGACAAGAAAGCTTTGACGAAGCTGCTGTTGCAAGCGGCGAATGCCGGCACGAGCTCTGCGAAGTCGTCGGCTCCAACGTCGCTCAGATCCGACATGTGTTTGAAGCCCGATTCTGTCAACGCAGCGATCAAGCCCGTGACGTGGTGCCCTGGCTCTGCCTGCGCCGCGACGCCGCGGACGACGGCCGCCAGAGGGGACGCTTCCACCTCGACGCGGACCTCCGCGACCTCATCGCTGGCAGCTGGCGGATGCGAGTACTTAGCGGCACGGCTTTTGTCGATGAATCTCAAAGCCATGCTGGGCCAGAGCTCCGGAACAGAAGACACAGAGAATGTGCGCACAAGTAGCTGCGTGGACAACCGATTCTCACGTGATATGACCTCAACACAGGATTACGATGATGTTTTTCCCCTTTGCCGCTCACTGTCTCCGAATCACCAGGGCGCGTCGGCTGGGAAGGACCACGGCATTTCTTGAAACCCGTCGGCGGCTAACTTACGCAGCTGCTCTGACTTGGCTTCTGGCCGGGTCGGAGCGTCGGCCAAATTTAAATGCGATGGCACGTGCCAAAGGTGCAAATAATGACCACGCTGCGCGACTGCAAACCAAAGCTCGCCTATGAGCTCGTTCCAATCAAATTGCCTGGAACAGCCGCGTAAAAGTGCACCCAGCGCGCTTATCCACGAAGGCGAGGATTTCAAACTCGCCAGGCAGATAACTCAGCAAAAACTTAAGCGCGCAGAGAGCCGCCATGAGCTCCCAAGTGCCGATCTGATTCTTTCCGATGAAGCACCCACTGCCTCGCCTTTGCTGGGACATCAGCAGCAGCCCAAGCCTTTAAACAGGGAGTTTGGATGACCCATGCCATCCGTCCCTGGCCTGTGGCGTCGGTGTAAAGGATGCAACGCTTCTTCTGGCGACGCATCACCGGGACGCTCCTCGATGGCGGTTCCTGTAAGAACCGCAGCCACCAACGCAGACACAATTTGGTGCGCTGGGACAGCCGGCTCTGGTTGCCTGAGCCGTGGTGGTAAATGGCAGCAAGGTAGACGCGCGCGCCTCGGCCGAAGACGGCGGTCGCACCCCAGCTCAATTTGCCTGCTAATTTTAAAGCCCGCGCAGGCGAGAGCGATCTTCGCCGCAGAGCCTCTCGAATTTCTGCGGTCCATTTTTCCAACCTCTCTGCTTCGAGAGAAAACTGGATCAGCTGGTTGTGGTCGTCAAATTCTACGCAGACTCCGAGGATTACGGTCTTAGTGGCCTCCGTGACGGCTTTGCCGGCGTCGAGATCCCAGCCCAGCAGTTCTGACACGACTGCTCTTGCCAGGCGCGCAGAGCCGGCGGGGCCGATTAAGCAGTCACTGCCAATATCGCGCCCCTCCAGGGCCGAATCGCCGGCGAACATATCGTCGACAAAACCGCCGCCAGGCGGCTGCTGCCCGCCCTGCGGGCGCCGTCCCACGCGGAGAGCGTTCGGTCACCAGAGAGCCTGAGAAGGCGGCCCCTGCCGACAAGCTCTCAGGCACGTGCCTGCGAGGGAGCGGGCAGTGCCACAGCGCACCAGGCCGTCGCTCGTGCTTTGGCCTGGCTTAGCCCTGCTCCCCGCAGAGACCGAGAGCGCCTCCTGTGGGGCGACCAGAACGGCTGACCCAAGAGACTAGCACCGAGAATACTTCCGCCTCCGAAAACGCAAGCCGGCCCGCCAGGAACCGCTTGCCCGCGAAGCAGGCGCAGAGGCGTGCGAGCGGGAGCAGAGGAGGTGAGGCGAGCACGCTTGGGCCTGCTCCACATGATTTTCCTGTGCCGGAAACGAGTTTACGCTTCATAAAAGGCCGTCTGCACTCCAGCTTGGCGAGTTGGGCGCGGAACGCGTCTGGCGCAGGTTTGCGCGCGGAAAGCCGCTTGCACCTCCAGTCTCGCTGTTTGTGCGCCAATAGCGCTAAAGGCAGGATTGCGAGCCAGAAGGCCGCCCGCATTCTAGTTTGGCGGGCCGAGCGCAGAAAGCGTTTTGTGCAGGCTTGCAGGCGAAAAGCCGCCTGCACCTTCAGTCCCGCAGTTTGTTGTCAGCTTCAGCGCAGAAGGCGCAGTGTGCAGTTTGCGCGCCAGAAGGCTGCCCCCTGGTCAGGGGTTTGGAGGCCGTGGGGCGCTCACGAAGCGCTGTGGACGCTCGCCGCGTAGCGCTGTCATTGCGCGCCCGCGGGGCGCCAACGGGATGCGCCCGCGGGGAGCCCGCGAGCTGTTCGCGGGGCGCCCGCGGACCCGTGGCGCTCGCGGGGCGTCTGCGGGCCGCTCGCTGTGCGCTTGCGAATCGCCTGCGGGTCGGTCGCGGGGCCGTCCGCAGGACGCTCGCGGGACGCCTGCGGCGCGCCCGCGCTCGCAGGACGCTCGCGGGGCACGCGCGCAGCGCGCGCAGTGTTTGTGGAGGCGTCCCGCAGGGCGCTCGCGGGGCACTCGTGCTGCTCACGCCTGGCGTCCGCCTCGCGAACCTCTCCCGGGGCAATCGCAGGACGCTCGAGGGGCGCTCGGGCGCGCCCGTGGGACTTATGAGGGCGCTCGCAGGACACTCGCCAGGTACTCGCCGGGGCGCCTGGGGGTGCTCGAAAGGCGCTGGCGGCGCGCTCGCGGGACGCCTGCGGGGCAATCGTGAGGCGCTGGCGGGACGCTTGCGGGGCGCGCGCGTGGCCGTCATTCTGGAAAATGCGCCAGCTGCGCGTCGTTTGTGCCAGGAACGGTGGGACGCAGCTGCCTGTCAGCAATCTTAGCGCGGAATGCGCCGAAGTCCGCGTTGGTGCCATGACGGCGGAACGCGGCCAAATTTTTCAATTGGACGCGGAATGCGTCGGTTAGCACGTTTGCTCCGACACGGCGAATCGCGGCGGGGCGTGCAGTTTGAGCGCAGAATACGACAAAGTACATGCTGGCGCCAGGACGGGCGAGACGCGCCCGCATCTGTAATTTTCAGCGCGGGATGTGCCGGATTTCGCGTGCATCCCGGCGCGGCGCGCCCAACCCGGGTTTGGAATATCTGCGCGGAATGCGCCGGTCTGCGCGTTTGCCTGGGGATGGCGCATCGTGCCGAACGCGCAATCTGAGCGCACATGCGCCAATTACGCGTGCGTGCTGGGGTGCACGCAACTGCGCTGGAATCAGCTAATTGCGCCCAGCTCGGCGGTGCGTTTTCGCCACAGCGGCAGCGATAGATTCGCAATCTGGGCGCGAAGCGCATGGTTGGGCGCAATCTCGGCGCGAAATTGCAAGCCGAAGAGGCGAACAGCTCGGAATGCGCCAGATTGCAGAGGTGCTGGAACCAGTGCAAGCGCGCCAAGCTGCGGAATCTGGGCGTCGAATACTTGAGTTCGCAGGTGGACGCGATTGCGCGGCCGGATTGCCCATTGGAGCGCAGGATGCACTGGGCGAAATCGCGCCCGATGGTATCGAGGCGCGCATTGCGCTGCAAGCGCGAATTCTCAGTGCAGCGGCGCGGAGACGCGCACATCGGTTCAGGCGAACAGGCGATCGCCTGAGCAGCGCGTCGAGCGCGAACGCGCCCACAAGCAGGCGGCAGAAAGTCAACGCAGTTGCGATTGCGTCTGGTCTGTGCGATGGGGCCGCTTCCTTTCAGACACTTCCGCAATGCAGCTGTCCAGACCACCTGTGTGCATTGGGCGTCTGGGTGTATCCCAGGATGGCCCCTGCCAGCTGCACGGAAGATGGCTGCCCATTGTGCGTGCGGAAACGCAACGCCAGGGAGGGGTGACGCTGAATTTTAGTCGCCCCTAAATTGCGCAGCGATTTGGGGGGCAGTGAAATTCGAGGAGCACACGGACCCCATGCCTCTTGGCATCATGGCCTCTGTACCTCTTAGCAGCAAGCTCGCGGCAGCGAGCGCTCCCTCCTGGGAGTTCCCGAGCTTGGCTCCTCGGGATGTCCTGTGGCCCCAACGTTTGTTGTTTTTCCCACGCTTCGCTGTGGGGGGCGTCGGCCGGTCGGTCGGTCGGTCTGTCTGTCCGTCCTGTCGTCTGTCTGTCCGTCTGTCTGTCCGTCCGTCCGTCTGTTTGTCTGTCTGTCCGTCTGTTTGTCTGTCTGTCCGCTCGGCGCTCGGGGGCTGCGAGGTCCGTCTGGCAGCAGTTCTCCTCGGTGGCGAACACCAGAGAGACGTCGCCCCTAAATCGCGAAGCGATTTGGGGGGCAGTGAAATTTTGAGGAGCGCTAGGGCTCCTTGCATCCTGGCCTCTTGGCCTCCTTGCCTCCATGCCTTTGGCTCGCTGGAGCGGGCGCTCCCTGGTGGGAGCAGCGGATCCCCGGGAGGGGAGTGAGTTCGTTCCACGCGCTTCGCCCGTTTGGGTGGCGGGTGTCTGTTGTGTCGTCTGTTGGTCGGCGTCGTCTGTTTGTTGTCTGTTTTGTCGGTGGGCCCGGAAGGGCATGTGGGGGTGCCGTCTGTGGCGAGCGCTGCGCCAAGTCAGCGCTTCGTCCAGGCAGACGCCTGGCGGTGCCAACGGGGCGCCCCTGCCAAGGTGCCGTGGCGGTTGGGGCTTGCCGCGGGGCCACGGTTCTCTGGAGGAAAGGCTCAAAGAAACGCTGGATATGAAGAAAGCCCGCTCCTACGACGACAGGGTGCAGTTCCCTGGTTTCGCCACGTTTTTGAGGCATGTCCTCACATGGGGGCTGAAACTTGTCCTCACGAAAACGTGCACCCAGACGCACCTTCTCTCCTACGTGTTCCTGCTTACCAGGGTCGCAGAGGAGCATGGTGGCGCGTTCACGGCCTACCACTACGACCTGCTTGTCAGGAAAGCCATGGCGCAGAAACTAGAGCACGAGGAGGGAGACGTCTTGCACTTCCTTTTGAAACTGAACATGGATTTGGTCGGTGAGGCCAAGGCCAAAGCCTCGGCGGGATCAGCCAAAGCTGCTAAGTTTGTTCATTCCAAGGCGAGTGCTTCTGGGTCGTCGCAGACCGCCCCCAAGGGTGGCGGCAAAGGCAATGGTAAGCAGGGCGGCAAGGCCGGTGGCAAAGGTGGCGGCGGGACCAAGAGCCCTGCCCCCAGCACGCCTCCGCGGATGAGGTCCCGGAGCCGCCCGAAGGCGGACCAGAAAAGCAGCTGGGACAAGAGCGGCGGCTGGTATGGCAAGAAATGGGCTGATCGGTGAAGCCAGGCTTCGAGTGCTGGCTCAGAGTCTGGGGCTGGCAGTACCTGTTCTAGGATTTCTGAGGAGAGCGAGGGTCATCAGCAGCAGCTGCTTTGCGGATTTGCCGCTTTGAGCGCTGCTGTGAACGACCTTCTGGCCAACTCAGTTTTGCTTGGGTCCATGAGCCCATGGACTCATCTCGAGTGGTCCCTCTCCCTACCTTCCAGCGAAGAGCCCATTGCAGCGCCAGCAATAATAGTTGAGGCTCTGCGAGGGGCGGAGTCCTGCACGGATTCCGAGCTCGAGGCGCGTCGGGCAGAGAGGATTCGGCACTGGACCGAACGCAAACGCGTTTTGGAACCCTCTTGGAGAGAGGAATTTTCCCGGCTGCCAGTTCACTGCCAATACGTACTTGGGCCTAATAAAAATCTTTTTCTCTTAGCGGAAATGGTGCAGGCCATACAGTGGCCTGACGATGAACTCGTCCACGACCTCTCTTTCGGCTTTCCGCTGCTGGGAACAGTTCCTAGAGCTGGCATTTTGCCAGCACTTCCGTACCGCGCGATGCAGCATTCCGAAGAGACGCTGCTCGCGAACGCTCTGCAATACAATGCGGCTACGCTCCAGCGCATTCGTCAGCCAGTGCACGTGGAACGCGAAATTCGCGAAGCTTTCGAATCGAAGTGCGTGCAGGAAGTAGCTGACAAGAAAGCTTGGTGGACCAAGCTGGATTGGCAGTCATCTATCATCTCAGCCCGTTTCCCCGCTTTCGAGGGGTGGAGGGACAGCGGCGGCGGAACGCGGGTTCCAAAAGTCCGCTTGATTGATGACTTCTCCGCTTCTTTTGTCAATGCCGCTACGTCGCTGGGCGAGCCCATGCCAGTGGACACGCTGGACACGCTTGTTCAGATTGCCCGCGCGCTCGCCGGCAACAGTGCAGACGAATGCGAGCTCCTTTTTAGGAAAGAAGACTTTAAGGGAGCGTTTAAGTCTTTGCCACTGCGTAGTGGCCACTTGGCCTTTGCTGTGGTCTCGTGGCAGAGCGCCGCGGAGCAGGGCAGAGGATTGCAATTGATTTGCTGTCCTTTCGATTCGTGCGCGTCTGTGTACAGCTGGCACCGGCTTGGATCCTTCTTCCAAGCGCTTCTGGCGCGAGAGTTGTTGGTCGCTTACCCTCGTTTCGTCGACGATTTATTTTCTGTCGACTGTGTGCGCGCTGGCGCGCGTGCCGACGCAGCGGCGCAGGACGCAGGGGCACGCGCTCAGGAGCTTCTCGAATTGACCGGCTGGGAGCTTGAGCCAGCTAAGCGGGTGAGGTGTGCCAACGAAGCCACCATGCTCGGTGTCGAATGTTCTTCGCGTCCGGGCGAATTGGTTTTCGAGATAGGTTGTGCCAAGCGTGAAAAATGGCTGATCACAGTGCAGGTTGCGCTCCAGCACGATTATTTACGGCCAGCTGAAGCTCGCAGACTGGCTGGCCGGCTGACTTGGGCAGGGAGCGCTGTGTTTGGCAAGGGCGCTCGTGCGTATTTGGCAGCATTGCATTGGCAAGCGCATCGCCGCACTGGCTCCTTGACCACGCGCGTCCGGACGGCGTTGCGTTGGTGGGATCGCTTTTTACGGGAAGTGCCTCAGAAAAGCATTCCTCTAGCCCCTAAGGTGCTGCAGCGCTGCGTTGTTTATACAGATGCCGCGCGCGACGGCGCAATAGCATTTGGTGTCGTGCAGCCGCGTTTTCGATTCTGGAGCGCGGCCTGGGTCCCTCGAGAAGCGTGGGCTTGGGCACATCCCAGGCGCACGCAGATTGTGCTCTGGGAGTTAGTGGCGGCAGTTTGCGCTGTCAGAAGTTTAATCGAGCATGGTCTCGAAGAGTGCGAGATTATTTTGTTTGTCGATTGCAATCCGGCCCTGCAAGCGCTCGTGCGCGGCGCAAGTAGGCAAAGTGATCTCAATGAGGTGATCACGGATTTCTGGTTTCAAATTGCGAAGCGCGCCATTGCGTTGCATGCGTTCCGGGTGCCCAGTAGATTGAATATTGCTGACGGTCCCACGAGACACGAGAGCTGGGACAGTGCCGTAGCTGAATTTCAAGCAAGAGGTTTCAATGAGATTGAGTGGCTTTGGCCATTCGGACTGCCTTGGTCGGGAGAGTGAGCGCTGGAGGAAATTAGCAGAAGGAAATGCGAAGCGGTTCTAGGCCGACCCCCAATGGGCCCACCAATTCACCAGGACCTGGGCAAATGTGCCCAGAAACACGGATCCCTGGGAAACCGTGCCCGGGCCACCGGATTCTTGGCTCCCGGGGCCCTTGAGAGGACACAAGAAGCGCGAAGGCCACAGGAGAGCTGCCATCACGGCCCTCGGAGATGCCATGTGCCCGAGACTTCCCGAGGCAGCTGCGTTGGATTTCATTTGCGCGTTCCAGGTGTTTCGTAGCCAGCCTGGCTCAAATGCTGAAATTCATTGAGCAGAGCCGGTTGCGGGCAGCAGATGACAGCACTGTCTCGCGAGATGTGCGCCCTCGTCGGGGGTCTCGTGCCACGGGCAACGCTGATGCGTCAGGTGCTGAGCCTGGACAGGCAGATGTTGGGGAAACGTCAGAAGTGGGAGCGCTTCTACGCGCAAGAGGCATCTTGCAATTGGAGCTCGCATTTTCGCGAATTGCAGAACAGCTAAAGATAGACGGTGGCTGTTTTCCTTTTGATTTCGCTGGCACCTCGGCGCCGGAAGCGCAGGACCTCTGGGAAGCGCTAGCGCCTCAGCCCATTCAATTCGTGGAGCTTTTTCTGGTGCTGTGCAAGCAACATTCCGCTAAAACCCCAGTACGCTCAGGTGAAGCGGGAGCCGGCGAGAGCGAACAGGAGATTCCGCGAGGGCCAGTGGTCAGTTCGTCTTCATGTTCGGCTCCGGCGGTTGTGCGTCCACCTGTTCGTGGGCACTCCGGCGCAGTATCAGCCAGGGCTGCCTTGAAGCTGTGTGCTGCCGCGCGGGCTGCGGAGCAGGTCCCAGACCCGGACGTTCTCGCAGATGCTATCTTGGCGTTGGCAAAAGCGGAAGCGACGATGTTCGCGACACCCCGCTTACCTCCTAGGCAGGAGGCCTTGCGCCGGGATGCTGCGAGCGTGGATGTGTCTACCATGGCAGAGCAAGCAGTATGGTTGGAGTTCTTTGGCTGGAAGGCGAGTGCCCGCGGATACTCTTCGGCTGTGCGGCTGCATGGAAGAGTCGCCGTCCTGTGTGCGGTGGCTGCGTGGCCGCCCACTCACGCCATCATCGACGTATACGTTGGCCTTTTCAGGAGTGCGGCCACTCTGGCGCGCTATCTGTCTCATCTTCGTGCGGTGCTTCTGCGGCTACGGGCTCCCCTTGGGCCCCTGGCGGATACGGCGCGGGTGATCCGGGGAGCAGAGAAGGCCGGTAGATCGCTAAGGAGGCCCCGGATGCGAGCGACAGCTGCGGAAACCAAGGCGTTGGTGAGATGGTGCTCAACGTTCGGCTTCGTCGACGTGGGCGCGTCCTGGGTGGTTGCAAGGCATTTTTGCTTGCGTTATAGTGAGGCATTGCAAATTGGCTCCGCGGCGGCGCCAGTTGTCATCGATGCACCGGGTACTTCACGGAAAGAGGTGACAATAACGTACATAAGCAGAAAGTGCTGTTCTGAGCCGGTGCAGGTAATCAGGAAATGCATTTGTAGCTTGCAAGGTAAGGCCTTGTGCGGAGTCTGCGTCCTGTGCTCCAGGGAAGCCGGCGACAACGGTCTTTTGTTCCCAGGGGTCAGCTACTCTGAAAGTTTAGCGACGTTGAAACTGGCGGCCCAGGCGCGCGGCCTACCCAACGCGTCTGCGTGGGGAACGCATGCCTTCAGGCGCGGCTGGGCCACGGAGTGCTTGCAGGCCAATGGCCCTACGGCGTTGTTTTACTCGGGCGGATGGCGTGGCCTTTCCGCTTTCGCTTACGCCTCTGCCAGGGCTCGTGGCGGTATCGCTGCGGCGGAGTTCCTCATTGAGCATTCAGAATCATCGGAGGCTGCGGAGTAAAAATGCTCCTGCTTGCAGGGGGTGAGCTCGGTAATCAGTTGCATTTCGCTTCGCGCAGCCGTCCGGGCCACCTGGGTGCATTGGGGTGCTCTGGGGGCTTTCCCAGGATGACCCCCAGCCAGCTGCGCGAAGATTGGCTGCCCATCGTACGTGCGAGAACACAACGGCACAGAGGGCGACGAGAAATTTTAGTCGCCTCTAAATCGCGAAGCGATTTGGGGGGCAGTGAAATTTTTGAGGAGCGCTAGGGCTCCTTGCATCCTGGCCTCTTGGCCTCCTTGCCTCCATGCCTTTGGCTCGCTGGAGCGGGCGCTCCCTGGTGGGAGCAGCGGATCCCCGGGAGGGGTGAGTGAGTTCGTTCCACGCGTTTCGCCCGTTTGGGTGGCGGGTGTCTGTTGTGTCGTTGGTCTGTTGGTCGGCGTCATCTGTTTGTTGTCTGTTTTGTCGGTGGGCCCAGAAGGGCATGTGGGGGTGCCGTCTGTGGCGAGCGCTGCGCCAAGTCAGCGCTTCGTCCAGGCAGACGCCTGGCGGTGCCAACGGGGCGCCCCTGCCAAGGTGCCGTGGCGGTTGGGGCTTGCCGCGGGGCGTGGTTTTCGTTTTCCCGCCCGCCCTCCCTGTGTTCTGCTGGCTGGGGTGCTCCGGGGGCTTTCCCAGGATGACCCCCAGCCAGCTGCGCGAAGATTGGCTGCCCATCGTACGTGCGAGAACACAACGGCACAGAGGGCGACGAGAAATTTTAGTTCTGGGCTCAGAGTGAGGGGCGACCTGGGGCAGGTGTGCTCGGTCCAGTGGTTGCCCTGAGGATTCTTGTTGGCGGCGTGCATTCGCGTCGCTTGGGTGTGGTTTTTCCCGTCCACCCTCCCTGTGCGTCACGTTTCGCTGGCTGGGGCGTCTGGGTGTATCCCAGGATGGCCCCTGCCAGCTGCACGGAAGATGGCTGCCCATTGTGCGTGCGGAAACGCAACGCCAGGGAGGGGTGACGCTGAATTTTTGCACAAAATTCTCCGCACACGCTCGGAAGCAGCGCCACCTGGATGCAGCGCAGGCCGCGTGTTCAGCCACGCCTCGGCCGGCAGACAGCTTGCCTAATCTGAGCAGGCCCCCGGTTTGGCAGCGCCCGTTATAGAGAACTGCCTTGATCGATCAGGACTGTAGAAGAAAATCTCCTGTCGAACTCCCGGCAGGTCAGGTGACCATATCTGCGTCGCGCTTCGCGCTTGCACTGTGCACTGTGGGCCTGGTATGGGTTGGTGGCCGCCCCTCGTCGGGTGCGCCGCCGTGGCCTGCGACAGACGCAGCACTCCCGACGAGCCACGGCCAGTGGCGAGCGGATTTCCCTTACGCACGCTTCGCGTCGCCCTGTCTGTGTTCCAAGGGTTTCGGGGGTTCGGTGGTCCCGGGGGCTCCACGAAAGCTGCCAAGGGATTGTGGTGCGAAGCGGAAAGCGTAGTTTCTTAGGAGGCTATGCATTCGGGAAGCGAGGTTTTCGCGGACACCCATTCTCCTCCTAAATTCCTCCTTCTCTTCTCCTTACCTCAACGCGCGCAGGCCCGGGGGGTGGTGCCGCGCGTCTCGCGGTCCCTCCCGCCCACCCTGTGTGGCGTGTCGTGCTGGTCGCAATCCGTCTCCCTTCGGGGGGTTGGTGGCCGCCCCTCGTCGGGTGCGCCGCCGTGGCCTGCGACAGACGCAGCACTCCCGACGAGCCACGGCCAGTGGCGAGCGGATTTCCCTTACGCACGCTTCGCGTCGCCCTGTCTGTGTTCCAGGGGGTTCGGGGGTTCGGGTGTCCCCGGGGCTCCACGAAAGCTGCCAAGGGATTGTGGTGTGAAACAGAAAGCAACGCCTCGTCGCCTCGCAGGGTTCATTGCACGACATCCGGTGGGCAAAACGGATGATGCACGTTTTACGGCCCTCGCTGGTAAAACGAAATGCGACCGCGTGGGTCCCCATATTTAAATCGTCAGAATATCTCAAGAAAAAATGGCGTGCAATTGCCCACGAGGTCGCTAGTGTCGGATATCCGGCTTCCGAGCACCACTTACGGATGCGTCTGGTCTCCTCAGCTGTGGCACGGATTTTCTCTCTTCTGAATTCATACTTCGTTATCTTTTCGGCGCCTCTCGACAATCTATGCGTGTCTGTGAGGACGCCCAGCGGAGCCTGCACCAAGTGCAATACACTGCGCACGTGCGACACGTATCTCTGCAAGGTGTGGCCGCTGCAAAACAAACCAACGAAAGTGTCAAGGATCAGTTCTGTTGGTGGCCACCCAGGCGCCCCAACAGCAGCGGCAGCGTCGCCCCACAGGCGCACTGCGGAAGCATACTGGGGGGCGCTTTTCCTCCAGCTGGCAAATTCCACCCACAAGCTGTGCAAGCTCAGATGGTCGCCCCCGCTGGCTTCGCGACGAGCCCGCTTGATCTCGTCCCGTGGCCTGCCAGTGGGCTCCGCACCCGGATAGCAGGTGCAATTGGCAGCAGCTGCCACGGCGGCTGCGAGCACTCGGCGGGGGCGTCCAATCGCTTCGCAGTGGGCGTCTGGTCGCCAGCACAGCCAGCGCCTGCGCTGCCCGAGGCGGAGCCTGCCTGCGCAGCGACGCCCGCTGCCAGAGATGCCGGGCGCTGGGGCTCCGTTCGCCCGCCAGGCTTGTGCGCTTGAGCTGCCTGCTCGCGACTGGCGCTGCTCTGGCAGTGCGACAAGAAGGCTTTGACGAAGCTGCTGTTGCAAGCGGCGAATGCCGGCGCGAGCTTTGCGAAGTCGTCGGCTCCAACGTCGCTCAGATCCGACATGTGTTTGAAGTCCGATTCTGTCAACGCAGCGATCAAGCTCGTGACGCGGTGCTCTGGCTCTGCCTGCGCCGCGACGCCGCGGACGACAGCCGCCAGAGGGGATGCTTCCACCTCGACGCGGACCTCCGCGACCTCATCGCTGGCAGCCGGCGGATGCGAGTACTTGGCGCAGGGCTTTTGTCGATGAATCGGGTTCCTCGGCGTAGCTTCTTAGGAGGCTATGCATTCGGGAAGCGAGGTTTTCGCGGACGCCCATTCTCCTCCTAAATTCCTCCTTCTCTTCTCCTTACCTCAACGCGCGCAGGCTCGGGGGGTGGTGCCGCGCGTCTCGCGGTCTCCTGGTTGGGGTTTTGATCGCCCCCGCGCCGCCGAGATCAGCGCCCGCCGTCTGCGCAACCAAGCAACCCTGTGACGCTCAGGTGCCGCCCGCTCGCTCAGAGCGGCGTGGAGCCAGCACTTTCGGGTGGCGGTGCACGGCCGGCCCGTGTTCCTCATCGGGGGGTCCGCGCCGGCGCGCTGCGCACCCAGATGTGCCCAGCAACCCTGTGACGCTCAGGCGCCGCCCGCTCGCTCAGGGCGGCGTGGAGCTAGCACTTTCGGGCACCCCTGTTTCAGTCGGCCCGCGCTCTCTCGTCTGGGGGCCCGTGCCGACGCACTGCGCATCCAGATGTCCCGAGCAACCCTGTGACGCTCAGGTGCCGCCCGCGCGCTCAAAGCGGCGTGGAGCTAGCACTTTCGGGTGGCGGTGCACGGTCGGCCCCCTCGGCTGGGAATCTGCGCCGGCGCACTGCGCACCCAGATGTCCCGAGCAACCCTGCGACGCTCAGGTGCCGCCCGCTTGCTCAGAGCGGCGTGGAGCTAGCACTTTCGGGTGGCGGTGTTTCAGTCGGCCCGCGCTCCCTCGTCTGGGGGCCCGTGCCAGCGCACTGCGCATCCAGATGTCCGGAGCAACCCTGCGACGCTCAGGCGCCGCCCGCTCGTTCAGAGCGGCGTGGAGCTAGCACTTTCGGGTGGTGGTGCACGGTCGGCTCCCTCGGCTGGGGGT
>CAUYUJ010021820.1:92942-132956 GCA_963575745.1 Prorocentrum cordatum | reverse complement strand
AGAAAGCGCCCGCCACGACACATATACCATAAGATTTCTCGTTGCGCGCGTCTCCCCTGGGGGGGCGACGCACATATAGTATAAGTATGTTGGGGTGACGCCGAGGGTACCCCGAGCCATGGGGCCAGTGCCGCCCGGTCTGGCGACGGAGCGCGTCGATCTGGCGTGGGAGCGGGACCCTCTTCCAATCCCCACGCCTTGATCCATGCTCTCACTTCCTCGGCACCGCTCGAATGTCCTCACCTCCTCGTCCTCCTCACCCTCCTCCTCCTCCTCCTCCTCCTCCTTCTCCTCCTCCTCCTCATTCTCTTCCTCTTCCTCCTCCTCCCTCCTCCTCTTCCTCCTCCTCCCCCTCCTCCTCCTCTCTATCCTCTCCTCCTCCTCCTCTTCCTCCGACCCCTCCTCCTCCTCCTCCTCCTCCTCCTCCTCCTCCTCCTCCTCCTCTTCCTCCTCCGCCTCATCCTCCTCCTCCTCTTCCTCCGCCTCCTCCCTTCCTCCACCGGTGGGCGCGCAACAGGGTGGTGTCCTTGATCGCTTTCACCTGCGCAAGGCTGGCCTGCTTCACCGTCCTGGACTTCGTCTTCAGGTACGCGATCGCACGCTGCGGCAGGCGGGCCCTCCCCGCTCCTCCTCCTCCTCCTCCTCCTCCTCCGTCCTCCTCTTCCTCCTCCTCCTCCTCCTCCTCCTCTCCTCCTCTTCCTTCTTCTCCTCCTCCTCCTCTCTCCTCGCTCCTCCTCCGCCTCCTCGCTCCTCCTCCTCCTCCTCCTCCTCCCGCCTCCTCCACTCTCCTCCTCCTCGGCCTCCGCCTCTTTCCTCCTCCGCTTTCTCCTGTCCTCCTCCTCCTCCTACATCTCCCCTCCTCCTCCTTCCTCCTCCTCCGTCCCTCCTCCTCCTCCTCCCCATCACCCTATTCCCTCCCCTCCTTTCCGTGCTCCCCTTATCCTCCTCCTCTCCCCTCCTCCTTTTCCTTCTCATCCTCCTCATCCTCCTACTCCCCCTCCTCCTCCTCCTGCTCCTCCTCCTCCTCCTCTTCCTCCTCTTCCTCCTCCGCCTCATCCTCCTCCTCACTACTTCCCCCCCTCCCCCTACCCCTACCTCCGCCACATGCTTCCCCCTCCTACTCTTCCAACTCCTCCTCCTCCTCCTCCTCCTCCGCCTCTTCCTCCTCCTCCGCCTCCTCCTCCTGGTCATCATCCTGAACCTCCTCCTCCGGCCTCCTTCCCCCGCTACGACATTACATACAATCTCCATACTCCTCCTCCTCCTCCTGCTCCATCCTCCTCCTCCTCTCGTCGTTCATCTTCCTCCTCCGCCTCCTCTTCCTCCTCCTCCTCCGCCGCCTCCATCTCTCGTCCTCCTCCTCCTCCACCTCCAACTCCAAGTCCTTCCCCCTCCTCTTTCTTCCTCCTCCTTCTCTTCCTCTTCTTCCTCGCGTCATCCTCCCCATCCCTCCTCCTCCTCCGCCTTCTCCACCCCTCCTCCTCCTCCTCCGCCTCCTCCGCTCCTCCGCCTCCTCCTCCTCCTCCTCCTCCTCCACCACCTCCTCCTCCTCCTCCTCCTCCTCCTCCGTCTCCCCCTCCTCCATCCTTCCTCCCACCCGCCCTCCTCATCCTCTTCCGCATCCTCTTCTCCTCCCTCCTCCTCTTCCTCGTCTCCTCCTCCTCCTCGTCCGCAGCGTCGTCTAGGTCCTCCAGGTCCTCCTCCTCCTCCTCCTCGTCCTCCTCGTCCTCCTGTTCCTCGTCCTCCTGCTCCTCTTCCTCCTCCTCTTCGTCCTCTTCCTCGTCCTCCAGGTCTTCCTGCTCCTCCGCCTCCCCCTCCTACTCTCCGTCCTCCGTCCTCCTCCTCCTCCTCCTTCTCCTCCTTCTCCTCATCATCATCTTCCTGTTCCTCCTTCCCCTCCTGTTGTTCTGTCTCCTCCTCCGCCTCCTCCTCTTCCTCGTCCACTTCCCCCTCCTCCCCCTCCTTCGGATGCTTCTCCTCCTCCTGTTCCTCCTCCTCCTCCGCATCTCCATCTTCGTAGTAGTATGATTCGTGGCCGTCTCATGTGTCTCCCTTATATTGTTCGTATTAGTATGATGCGTGGTCTTCTGATTCGGATTACTAATATCATTAGCGTTATGCTTCGTGTTAGTATTAGTATTGGTATGGGCATTCGTATTAACACTACGAAAAGTGTTACTACTACCAGTAGCAGTAGCGGGGTTACCACCATTAGTGGCAGGTTTCGATGGCTTATTCTTCATAGTATGAACTGGCTTGTTGGTAGTAGTCCGTCTTCCTCTCCTCCTCCTCTTCCTCCTCCTCCTTCTCCTCCTCCTCCTCCTCCTCCTCCTCCCCCTCCCCTCCCCCATCCCCCCCTCCTCCTCCTCCTTCTGATTTTCCTCCTCCTCTCTCTCCTCCTCCTCCTGCTCCTCCTCATCCTCCTCCTCCGCCGCCTCTTCCTGCTGCTGGAGGTGTCACTCATGAGGGAAGATCGGTTGTGGGAGAAGCTGGCCCCCACAGCCAAGGAGACGGAGGAACCTGAGGGGGAGTTCGTGTGCGGCCTGATTGACTCGCAGGGCGCTGTTTGCGGCCTGTGCTTTGACTCCTTGAAGAAGTTGGTGGCGCATATGACTAAGGCCCGCGGTGGGTCTCACGGCGTTCTGTGCCCGCTTAGATGCCGCGTGATTGCGAACCAGTGCCTGAACTGTGGCAGTTTGTTTGCTTCAAAATATAGTGCAAAACAGCATGTGCAAGCGTCTTGGAGTCTTGGGAGGTGTCGGCCTCGAGGGGGCCACCAAGCATGGGGAGTTGCAGGCTCCCTCTGAGATTATATGTAAAATATGTGGGCTCGAGTTATACCACTTACCTGACTACTACACACACACACACACACACACGCTCGCGAAGAACATTTGCCTCGGCCTGCCCCGCGCCTCGTGGAGCGACATCCGCTTCGCCATGCCCGCGCTGCTGCAGGTCGCCGCGGACGACAAGAAGGATGGAGGCGCCGACCCCCGCCGCGTCAAGGCTCGCACGGACGGCGAGAAGGACAAGAAGCTCAAAAGCGTCAGCGACCAAGGGCTACGTCGGTTCCTGCTCGTGGTGGTCAAGCAGCCCCTGAGGGTGGCGCAAGGGATGCGAGAACTCGGAGGGTGCCTATTCGACACGTTTCTCTGCACTGCGGACGGGGAGGAAGCGCTGAAGATGGCGGAGCAGACCCACAACTACGCGGAGGCGGTGAAGCGTGACGGGAAAGGTCACCCTCACGGAGCACCTTACATATGGGCGTTCGCGGGCCTGCAGGCGGGGCTTCGAGAACGTGGAGAAGCAGTGGGGGCCCAGGACGCGAAGGCGCTTCAGGACATGATGGAATGGCTCGACGCGCATGGCGTGGAAGACAAGATGGAGATGATACGGATGTGCCGTCTGGACAAGACGTACGAC
This sequence comes from Prorocentrum cordatum, assembly GCA_963575745.1. Taxonomy (NCBI): domain Eukaryota; class Dinophyceae; order Prorocentrales; family Prorocentraceae; genus Prorocentrum; species Prorocentrum cordatum. The sequence goes on along the minus strand of CAUYUJ010021820.1, from coordinate 129,530 downwards.
AAAGAGAAGAAGCGGATCACATTCGTGCTGCGAGACGAACGTTGGCGCCAGACGGTGATCGCGTGCTGCGTTCAGGCGGGGATGGAGCGCAAGCAGGGGAAGGCTCCAGCGTCGTTCATGGAGCGGGAGCTTCAGGAGTACGTCGCGCAGCTGGTGGGCAGCTGAGAGCTCGACGAGCTCGCGCTCGTGAGCCTGCTGATGTACCTGAGAGCGTACGCGAGCCTGCTGCTGATGTACCTGAGCTGGTACGGGAGCCTGCTGATGTAGCTGTGCGGGTCCGTGAGCCTGCTGATGTACCTGAGCTGCCACGTGAGCCTGCTGTGGTACTTGAACTGGTACCGGAGCCTGTCGCCGCAAGCGACCTTGCTGTAGCTTTGCCTGTCGGCAACCCCGCCGTAGTGCTGAGTGTTTCGTCTGAGAATAGTTCTCTCCCCTCTCCTCCTCTGACCTCGGGGCTGCCTGGGACTTCTCCTGACCTGCGTCGTGCCGCGTCCCGCTGTGGCTCCTCGGTCCTCGCCTCGTCCTCTTCTTCCTCGTATGCGTTGGGAACCCAGGTGATTTCTGAGCTCACCGCGACAGTTGCGGAGGCCCCCCAGGGAACCTACGACTCCTCAGGCTCTTTTGATTTCTCTCGGGGTAGAGCGGGGCAGTTCTCGCTGGAACACTTTAATGGGTAGTGAAAGGTTGCGCTCGATGTTGAAACGTACGAGGCACTGATTCGTTTCCTCCAGTCGGCCGTAGCTCTCGAGTCGGTCGGCGGGGCCAACCGTGGGCCACGTCGGCCTTAGGTGCGGCCCCCTTGCCCTGCGTTCTTCGCTGGTCGTCTCGATCGAAGTCACCGCACGCCGCCTCTTTCCGATGTCAGTGTATATCAGAGTGACGGATAACGATTCCTCGGCAGAAGTTTCGCGGGAGCACCTCACAAAGACACGACACACATAGGGGCCCACGGCGCTGAATGAAAATCATCATACTCGCCATCATCGTACTCATCACCATTATCACCAACACCACCATCTTCAACATCACCACCACCACCACCATAACCGTCATCATCATCAGGAGCGGCATCATCATCAACATCATCGTCGGCAGAATCATCACGATCCGCATCAGCGTCCTCATCTTCATCGTCATCGCCGTCGTCGTCGCTATCATCATCACCAGCAGCAGCAACCTTATCAGCATCATCGTAATCGTCATCGTCATCGACCTCATAATCATCAGCCTTATCATCGTCATCCTGATCGTCAGTATCATCATCCTCAACATCATCGTCAGCATCAGCATCAGCGCCATCATCAACACCATCAGCATCATCAGCACCAGCATCAGCATCATCATCTGCCTCATCACCACAACTACCACCATCAGCATCTTCATCCTCATCCTCATCCTCATCAGCATCATCATCCTCATCCTCGTCATCATCCGCATCATCCTCCTGCTCCTCATCAGCATCGTCATCATTCATCATCATCAGCATGCTCGTCATCATTATGATTACCACCGTCATAACCACCAACACCACCATCTTCAGCATCACCATCACCACGATAACTATGATCATGATCATGATCATCATCATCACCATCGTCAGAAAAATCATCATGATCCTCTCCATCATCCTCGTCTTCATCGCCTGCGTCGTCGTCGCCATCAGCATCACCAACAGCAGCAGCATCATCAACATCATCGCCATCGTCATCGCCTTCGTCATCGACCTCGTAATCATCGGCTTTATCATCGCCATCCTCATCCACATCATCATCATCCTCATCATCATCGTCATCATCAGCAACAGTACCATCATCAACACCATCAGCATCATCAGCACCACCATCAGCATCATCATCTGCATAATCACCACAACTACCACCATCATCATCATCGTCATCATCGTCATCATCACCCCCTTTGGCATCATCGTCGTCATCAGCATCAGCATCAGCACCAGCATCATCACCATCACCAACCTCGTCACCATCACCAGCAGCATCATCCTCGTCGTCATCAGCCTCATCATCAGCATCAGCAGCAGCGTCAGCAGCATCACCAGAAGCACAAGCATAGCAGCATCATCAGCATCAGCACCAGCACCAGCATCAGCATTATCATCAGCATCAGCACCAGCAATATCACCATTGTCATCATCACAATCATCGACATCGTCGCCACCATCATCAACAGCATCTGCAGCAGCGTCAGCAGCAGCATCATCGTCATCATCATCAACATCGTCATCGTCGTCGTCGTCATCATCATCAGCAGTAGCATCATCCGCAGCATCGTCAGCCGCAGCATCATCAGCATCATGAGCAGGAACATAAACATGTGCATGGGCATTAGCACCAGCATCAGCATCCGCATCATAATCATCATCATCATCATCAGCATCAGCATCATCATCGGCATCATCGTCGCACTCATCAGTATCATCGTCATTATCAGCATCAGCATCAGCATCGTCATTCTCCTCCTCATCATCGTCATGGGCATCGTCGCCATCGTCGGCATAATCAGCCTCGGCAGCATCACCAGCATGATCAGCATCAGCATCAGCACCATCATCATCACAATCAGAACAGCCCTCATCATCATCGCTATCATCATGGCATCCTCAGCCTCATCCCCACCTCCATCGCCGACGTTGCAAGCATCACCACCATCACCAAATGCATCATACTCATCATCAGCATCAGCATCATCACCATCATAAGCATTACCACCACCACCATCATCAACATCAGCATCAGCATCATCAGCATCATCAGCAACATCATCATCACAATAATCAGCATCCTCAGCATCAACATCAGCAGCATCATCACCATCATTATCAGCATCATACTCGTCAGCATCGCCATCGTTATGGTCGTCATCGGTAGCATCCTCGACTGAAGCAGCATCATCAGCATCAGCATTAGTATCATCATCATCACCACCATCATCGTCATCGTCATCGTCATCATCATCATCATCATCATCATCATCATCATCATCATCATCATCATCATCATCATCATCATCATCATATACACCACCATCAGCAGCAGCATCAATATCACACGCATGAGCACCATCGCCATCTACAGCATCAATATCAGCAACATCAGCAACATCATTAGCATCATCGCCATCGTTACCATCCTTACCATCCTCATCCTCATCAGCAACATCATCATCATCATCAGCATCAGCATACTCATCATCATCATCATCATCGTCGTCATAGTCACTGTCGTCGCCTTCGTCGTCATCGTTTACCATCGTCATCATCATCAACATCAGCATCAGCAACAACATCAGCATCAGCAGCAGCATCGGAATCATCCGCATCGTCATCGTCATCGATATCGTCGTCATCGTCGTCATCATCATCAACATAATCAGCAGCAGCATCATCATCAGCAGCATCACCATCATCATCATCAGCATCATCGTCATCATCATCAACATAATCATCACTATCATCATCATCACTATCATCATCAGCATCAGCATCATCGTCATCATCCTCGTCAGCATCATCCTCATCCTCATCCTCCTCGTCAGCATCATCCTCGTCAGCATCATCAGCACCATCATCCTCGTCAGCATCATCATCCTCGTCAGCATCACCATCATCATGATCATCATCATCGTCATCATCATCCTCATTATCATCATCATAGTCGTCGTCGTCAGCCTCACCACCACCACAACCAGTATCAACACCATCAGCATTATCAGCATGGCATCATCATCAGCATCATAATCATCACCATCATCACCACCACCACCACCATCATCATTGTCATCATCATCAGCAGCATCATCAGCCATCACCACCATCATCAACATCCTCGTCATCGTCATCGTCGTCAGCATCAGCATCAGCATCAGCATCAGCATCCAGCATCCAGCATCCAGCATCCAGCATCTAGCATCTAGCATCTAGCATCTAGCATCATTATCATCATCATCATCATCGTCGTCGTCGTCGTCGTCGCCGCTGCTGCCCCGAGCGCAGACGCTACGCAAGGGCCTCTCCCGCCACGCCCATGCACCGCAGCCCCTCCTCCTTTCCCAATTATCCTCCGCCACCCCACCTCTGCCTGCTCAGGGAGGGGCGAGGCAAATGGGGCGGAGGAGGGCGGGAGAGGGCGTTTGGAAAGCTTACAGGGTTTTCCTGCTGTTCCGCCTCCATCGTTGTTCTCTCCTTCTCCCGTTCTCGCCCCTCCTCTGCCTACTCCACTGCCTACTCCTCCTCCTCGGAGGAGGAGGTGGAGCAGGAGGGCGGGGGATCAAGAAGAGGAAGGATAGGTACGGCGTTCCAGGGGGATACAGGGATTCTCTTATTCCTCCATGGAGGAGGAGGAGGAGGAGGAGGAGGAAGGAGAAGGGAAAATAGCTTCAGATGATGAAGAAGAAAAAGAGACAGGGCGGAGGTCGAGGAGGGCGAAGGAGGAGGACAAGGAGTGTGGCGGAAGAGGAGGGCTAAGAGGGAGAAAGGACGAAGAGGAGGAGGACGAGGACGACGACACAGAGGTGGGTGAAGGAGGAAAACGGCGAGGGGGATCGAGCGACGGTGGCGGGGACGCCTGGCCTGCAGGGCGTCCACCGACTCGGAATAGTCCGTGTGCAGGGCCTGGCATGGCGGGGGGGGGCTGGCCGCACCTCGGCAGGTGCCACAATCGATCACTCGTAATCCTTCTCCTCGTCAACCAACCCTTCCTCCTCTTCCTGATCGTCCTCCACCTCCTCCGCCTGCTCCTCCTCCGGTCCCTCTCCTCCTCTACCTGCTCATCCTCCCTCCCCCCTTCTCCTCCTCCTCTACCTTCTGCTCCTACCCACCCTCCTCCTCGTGCACGTCCCCTCCGCCGCGTCCCTTCCTCTCATCTCCCCCCCTTCCTTCCTCCTCCTCATCCTCCTCCTCGTCCTCGTCCTCCTCTTCGTCCTCCTCCTCCTCCTCCTCGTCCTCCGCCTCCTCCTCATCCCCCCCTACCCCACAAGGATCACACCCAAGGCTCACGCGCAACACGCGAGCAGCGCCAAACACCGCTTCGCCGCTGACAGGAGTCACACTCAGGGTAACGGAGGCTATCCCCACCCAGCCAACCTGCTCAGCGCCTGCTTTTGGGAGTAGACCCTGGCGCCAAACAGGTGCGCGTGCTCATGTTGTCTCTCACATCTCCTCTTCTCTCCACCTTATCATCATTACCACCACTTCTTGACTATCACAATCACTATGGCCATCGCAGTCACCATCATCATCGATATTATCATCATTATCACCATCGTCATCAGAATGCTCACTTTCATCATCATCCGAAGCATCAACTTTATCATCATAATCATCATCATCATCATCATCATCATCGTCGTCGTCGTCGTCATCATCACCAACATCAAACTCACAACCAACATCAACAACATCATCACCATCGCCACCACCACCACAATCATCATCAGCATCCGCAGCATCAGCAGCATCATCATCACCAGCAGCAGCAGCAAAAACACCAGCACCATCATCAGCATCAACATCATCCTCATCCTCATCACAGCCATCATCATCACCATCATCACCACCATTACCTTCACAATCACCATCGCCAGCATCATCCTCATCAACATCAGCATCACCATCGTCATCAATCCCGTTCCGAACACCATCCTTATCAACATCATCAGCTACATCTGCCTCGTCCTCATACTCCAGATCATCAGAACGAGGGGGCCGAACAGTCATTCACTGTCCCTGGATGCGTTCCTGGTGGGACTCCGCGGCGCGGAATCTGCGGTGTTGGTGTTGTTAGTGTCGTTGCTGTTGGTGTTGTTGTTGGTGTTGTAGTTTTGGTGGTTGGTGTTGCTGTTGTTGGTGTTGGTGTTGTTGTTGGTGTTGCTGTTTTTGTTGTTGGTGTGATTGGCCGTATTGGGTTGTTGTGTTATTGTGGTTGTTGTGTTTGTTGGTGCTGTTGCTGTTGCGCTTGTGATGCTGATGCCGTTGGTGTTGTTATCGTTGTTGCCGAACTCTCGCTACGGAAGAAGAAGTGTTGTTGGTCCTCCCTCCCGTGACCATTGCGTTTTTCAATTGAAGCGTGTTTTATTATCAGGGACAATCACTCGGCTCAAACTGCGTTGTTGGTGCCCTGATTACAAGAACAACGGCTCCCGCCTGAGAAGTCCTCCGAATTTAGCCAATACCCCCGCTCCCGCTTGAGACTTCCTCGCATTTTACTGAAAAATCGCGCTCCCGCTTGGGACTTCCTTGCGATGTTTTCAAGCATCGCTCTCTCGGCGCTCTGGAGTCGCGCTCTGGCTGGAGACTTGCTTGCACTTTACTAAAGAAGCGCGCTCTTGCGCTGGAATTTCCTACAATCTACTCTAGCGCCGCGCTCCCGACACTCAGGCAGCCAGGAGTCGCGATCACATTAGGACTCCCTCACCGTTTACTATAGCTTAGTTACGAATCGGGATATCGCTGCCCTTCTTGGCCCCGTTGCAGCCTTTCGTGGCCCCCTCGCTGCCCCTCGTGGGCCCGTTGCAGCCCTTCGTGGCCCCCTCGCTGCCCCTCGTGGCCACGTTGCAGTCCTTCGTGGCCCCCTCGCTGCCCTTCGTGGACCCCTCGCTGCTCTTCGTGGCCCCTTCGCTGCCCTTCGTGGCCACGTTGCAGCCCTTCGTGGCCCCCTCGCTGCCCTTCGCGGCCCCGTCGCAACCCTTCGTGGCCTCCTCGCTGCCCTTCGTGGCCCCGTTGCAGCTAGCTCTTCGCGGCCCCTCGCTGCCCTTCGTGGCCCCGTTGCTCCCCTTTCGTGGCACCGTAGCTGCTGTTCGTGGCGCCATTGCTGCCCTCCCTGGTCCCCTCGCTGCCCCTCGTGGCCCCATACGCATGCCCTTCGTGGCCCCCGCTCGCTCGCACCCGTCGTGGCCCCCATCTGCATGCGCTTCGAGGCCCCGTTGCTACCCTTAGTTGCTCCGTCGTTGCCTTCTGTGGCCCCGCATTATCTGCCCTTCGCGGCCCCCGCTCGTTCGCGCCTTACGCATGCCTTTCGTTGCCCCGCTGTCGCCCTTCGGTGCCCCTCTTTCCTGCCCTTCGTGGACCCGCTGTCGCTCTCGCTCTCGCTCTCGCTCTCGCTCTCGCTTTTGCTCGTCGTCGTCGTCGCCGTCGGTGTCGTCGTCGTGGTCGGTCCCCTGTCCGTCCCTCTTGGGGTCGGGCTGCCGCCGATCAGCGCTGCCGCTGGCCAGGCCGACGGTCCGCGGCCGCCCCGCCGCTTGCCAGGGCCCGGCCTGCAGGGAAAAACGATTTACGACCCAAAAGGGGTATGATCGAAAATGATAGGGGCGGGCATCGAGGGTCTGGGAAATACGCGATGAATGACACTCGAGCAGATACGAGTGAACAGTATGAAAATGATTGGCGTTGTTGTTGCTGTTGTCGTTGTCGATGTCGTTGTCGTTGTCGGTGTTGGTGTTGTTGTTGGTGATGAGTTCTCATTTCTGAAGAATAATGATTGTTGATCCCCCCGTCTGGTGCACATTGTTTCTTCGATTGAAGTGCCCTTCCCGGGGCTCGCACCCTGTTTTTTATCAAAGAAAATCTTGAAAGTCAAACTGTGTCGTTGGCCCCCGGCTTACAACAACAACGGCTCCCGCCTGATACTTCCTCACAATGTATTGAAGAATCGCGTTCTCGCCTGGGACGTCCTCGCAATTTACCACCGGATCGCGGCTCCCGTTTGATACTTCCTCACAATGTATGAAAGAATCGCGCTCTCGCTTGGGACTTCCTCGCAACTTACCACCGAATCGAGGTTCCCGCTTGATATTTCCTTACAATTTATTCAGATGCCGCTCCTCGACACTCAGGAATCGCGCTCCCGCTGCATATTGCCTGGCGGTTCAAGCAGAATTTACGCTTCAACGACCCGCCCGCTCGACCCGCCCGTCTGGGCCTGCCCGCCCGACCAGCCCGTCAGGGACTGCAGTCGCCGCTCGCTGCCCCTCGCCCGCCTTCGATGCCCCTCGCTGCCCGTACTGGTTCCGCGGTCGCCTTCGCTCGCTGCCCTTTGTGGCCCCGTTGCTGCCCTCGGTGGCCCCGTCGCTGCCTTTTGTGGCCCCGCATTATACGCCCTTCGTGGCCCCCGCTCGCACGCGCCCGTCGTGGCCCCATACGCATGCCCTTCGTAACCCCGCTGTCGCCCTTCGTGGCCCTCTCGCTGCCCTTCGTGGCCCCTTTGCTGCCCTCAGTGGCCCCGCCGTCGCCCTTTGTGGCCCCGTATACGAATGCCCCGAGTCAGGCTAAAGGACGGGATGGCCCCGTATACGAATGCCCTTCGTGGCCCCCGCTCGCTGGCGCCCGTCGTGGCCCCGTATGCATGCCATGCCCTTCGTGGCCCTGCTGTCGCCCATTGTAGCCCCCTCGCTGCCCTTCGTGGCCCCGGTGCTGCCCTCAGCGGCCTCGTCGCTGCACTGCTGTGTGGCCTCGGATTTTACGTCCTTCGTGGCCCACGCTGGCTTTTCTCACGATTTACTTGGGAATCGCGCCATCGCTCGAGACTTCCCCGCGATTCACGCAGGACCTATGCTTCAGCAACCCGCCTGCTCGACCTCGTCGCCTGGGCCTGCCTTCCCGACCTGCCCGCTATGGGTCTGCCCACCCGATCTGCCCGTCTAGTTCTATCACTTGCTTTCTGCTCCATGCTCCCCTCCTGCTAATCCCACCAGCCCTTTGGGCGTGAGTGGTTTAGAGAGCCCGCTCTGTCCTCAACCCCCCTTCTTCCCCTTCGGGGAGGGGTTTACCCCTCCCCCTACCCCCTCCCCCTGGACCTGGAGAGGGGGTTTCGCGGGTCGTTGGAGGGGTCTTTTACGACTCTTGGGAGGGCTAAAAAACGACGACCCTCACGAGGAGTCTGGCCCCGACGGGGGGACGGAGATAAGTCCCTCTCCTCTTTTTGAAGCCAAAATCCTTGATTTTACTAGGGTTTTGGCCCCATGTTGGCCTCCTGAGGGGGCCGCGCTCATCTTCCTTCATAGCAAAATTATTGATTTTACATAGGTTTTGGGCTCATTTTGTCCTTCTCAGGAGGCAGCGCTTATTTGCGCTTCTGAGGAGGTCGCAAGAGGCCCCAAGATGGCCCCAAGAGGCCCCCAGGAGCCTCCCAAGAGGCCTCCAAGAGGCCCCCAAGAGGCCCCCAAGAGGCCCCAAGAGGCCCCCAAGAGCTCCACGAGGAGCCCTAACGACTCACAGGACGAGGGGCCCGAACCACACACACACCACCGAAGAGCCCGAACGACTCACACCAGGAAGAAGGGCCCGAACGACTCACACCAGGACGAGAAAGCCCAAACGACTCAAACCACGAGGAGCGCTTTCTCTCCCTCCTCCTCCGCCTCGTCCTTCTCCCGCTCCCCCCACAAGGAGGATGTACAAGGAGGCGGGAGGAAGGAGTAACAGGGGAGATATGCGGGGCCAAGCGGACACACGCCTGCAAAACACGACTGTCGGCATGCTTCGCAAGAGTTGCTGTTGTGAGATGGGCTGGTGGGGATACGCGAAGCGTAAAGAATTTCTCTCGTGTTCCATTATCCTTCCTCCCCTTACACCCGTCCTCTCTTCTCTTGTTTGAGGGACTGCAGTAAATACACGTGGCAGGTAAGGAAAATATACCCCCAAGGGGATACGATCGAAGACGACGAGGGCGGGTACCGAGGGTTTGGGATATACGTATTGATTGGCACGTGAGCAGACAGGAGCGAACAAGATTAAAATGATTGTTGTTGTTGCTGTTGTCGTTGCGTAGTTGTCGTCGTCGTCCCACCCGCGACCCGCCTGCAACCCACCGGCGACCCAGCCCGCAACCCACCCGCGACCCACCCGCGAGACATCCGCGACCCACCCGTGACCCACCCGCGACCCACTTGCGACCCACCCACGACCCGGCCTACGACCCATCCGCGACCCACCCGCGACTCACCCGCGTCCCAGACCGCAACCCACCCGCGACCCACCCCGCGACCCACCCGCGACCCACCCGCGACCCACTCGTCCTCTGCGAACCACCTACAATGCTTTGACAAACAAATCGGCGCCTGCGGCGGACTCGTCGTATAGTTTGTAGACAAAATTCGGCGCCTGCGGCGGGCTTCTTCGGAGCCTCGCAGACTGCCGACGACTCCGCCGCCCCCTCACTCTTATTCGCACATGCGGAGTGCTACGTATTCATCCTCATTATCATTCTCATCCTCGTCCGCATCCTCCTCATCGCAATCCCACTCCTCCATCCTCCATCACGTCTACTCCCTCGATCATCCCTCCCTCCTGCATCCTGCCTCATCCAGCCTCCGACTTCCCGCCACTCCTCCACGGGATATGCCCAGCACCATCCTCCGCCTCCTCGTCTTCTTCCGCCTCGTCCAATTCACCCTCCCCCCTCCACCTCCAGCTCTGGCAGCTTCCCGATCAGCTCATCCTGTGTTCTTGCTCCCTCAACCTCGTCCTTCTCTGTCCCCCCTTCCCTCCGTTCATCCTCGCTCTCCGACTCCAGGGGGCGGCGAATGGCTTCCGCAGCGCCCCCTCCCCCCCCATCCTCCCAACCCGCCGTACTCTAAGAGGAGGAGGAGGAGGCGCCCTCCCTTCCCCCCCTCGTTCTCCCGTTCTTTCCCTCTTGCTCTGGAGCGGCAGCTGGCTGACGTGGCGCCGCCTCCCCCTCCTCCTCCTCCTCCTCCTCCTCCTCCTCTTCCTCCTCCTCCACCTCCGAGCCCCCCCCCAACCCCCTGGCGAGTCTCCTGGTAGTCCGCCTTCTCGAGCTCGCGAACCTTGGTGGCAGCCTCGGGAGGGCAGGGCACATCCGTCAGGAGTTCCTCCTCCTCCTCCTCCTCGTCGTCCTCCTCCTCCTCCTCCTCCTCCTCCTCGTCCTCCTCCTCCTCTTCCTGCTCCTCCTCCTCCTCCTCCTCCTCCTCCTCCTCCTCCTCCGCCTCCTGCTCCGCCTCCGCCTCCGCCTCCGCCTCCGCCTCCTCCTCCTCCTCCTCCTCCTCCTCCTCCTCCTCCTCCTCCTCTTGTGCCCATCTCCCCCCGTCCACCGCATGATTCTTCTTCTCTTCACCTTCCTGGAGGAGGAAAAGGACGGGAACGGCAGCGGGATGGGCCTGGCATCAACGAGAGGGATTGGGGGGATGGGGAGAGGAACGGGAGAGGAAAGAGGGGAGGGGGAGGATGGAGGAGGGGAGGGAGGCAGGGAGGCTGGAGAGAGGAGGGATGAGAGGGGAATAGAGGGGGAGGAGGAGGGATGGGGAGTGGGACAGTGGGATGGGGAAAATGGGGGAAGGAGACAACGCATCCATTGGTGACCGGGACCGGGAACGGGAGGAGGAAAAGGACGGGGAGCAGGATGGGGGGGGACGAGACGGAGGGGAGGCGGGGGGGAGGGAAGAGGGGAGGGGATAGGGGAGAGGAGGGGGGGAGGCAGGTGAGAGGGGGAAAGACGGGAAAGGGGAGGCGGGGGGGTGCGGAGGGGGATCGATGTGCTGTGCTGAGCGCAGTAGGAACTGCAACGCCCGTCAAGACAGCAGTGGGCATCGACATCGACGTGGGCCACGCGCCGCGGGGATGCCGCCCTCGCGGCGCAGTGGGGAGCCGAGCGAGCGGGGGCTGCGCAGCGGAGCGAATGTCCGGCGGGAAGCTGTCTCTGTCGCGCCGGGGACTGGAGCCCGTGCCTGGTCTCCTCCTCCTCCTCCTCCTCCTCCGCCTCCTCCTCCTCCTCTCTCCGCCTCCTCCTCCTCCTTCTCCTCCTCCTCCTCCTTCCCCTCCTCCGCCCCCTCCTTCTTCTCCTCCTCCTCCTCCTCCTCTTCTCCTCCTTCTCCCTCCCCCTCCCCCTCCCCTTTCCCCCTCCCCGTCCCCCCCCCCTCCTCCTCCTCCTCCTCCTCTTCCTCCTTCCCTCCCCCTCCTCTTCCTCCTCCTCCTCCTCCTCCATCGTCCTCCTCCTCCTCCTCGTCCTCCTCGTCCTCCTCGTCCTCCTCATTGTCCTCCTCTTTTTCCTCTTTACCTCTCGCCTCCTCATTATCCTCCTCCTCATATCCTCCTCCTCACTCCTCCCTCCTCTCCTCCTCCTCTCCCCCCTCCCGCCCCTCCCCTTTCCCCTCCCCTCCCCCCCCTCCCTCCTCCTCCTCCCCTCCTCCCTCCCCTCTCCTCCTTCTCCTCCTCCTCCTCCTCCTCCTCCTCCTCCTCCTCCTCCTCCTCCTCCACTTCCTCCTCCTTCTCCCCTCTCCCCGCCCCTCCCCTTTCCCCCTCCCCGTCACCCCTCCTCCCTCCTCCTCCTCCTCCTCCACCTCCCTCCTCCTCCTCCACCTCCTCCTCCTCCTCCTCCTCCTCGTCCTCCTCGTCCTCCTCGTCCTCCTCATTGTCCTCCTCGTTTTCCTCTTTATCCTCCTCGGCCTCCTCATTATCCTTCTCCTCATTATCCTCCTCCTCCTCCTCCTCCTCCTTCTCCTCCTCCTCCTCCTCATCCTCCTCCTCATGATCCTCTTCCTCATTATCCTTTGCCTCCTCCTGCTATTCCTCCTCCTCCTCCTCCCTTCCTGCCCTCTTTCTGTCCCTCCTTCTCAGAAAACGGCGGGGTCTCTCAGAAACCGTCGCGCCCTCTGAGAATTGTTCCGTGCCTCCGGAAGGGCTCAGGTTTTTCAGCACGAGGAGGCACGCCAACTCGAGTCCGAGCGCGCCGAGACAGGCACAAGATATAGAAGAGCGGATGGAAAAGAAGAGCAAGCGCAGCTCTACGAACGAACAAAGAGATGAAACGCTAAGCGAAACATCGAAACAAAACGCCAAACGAATTATCGAAGACGAAGCCAGAAGGTGGCGTCGTCAGACGCGAGGAGCGGACGGGCGTGTCCCTTCCACTCACCAGATATGGGGTCTTTGCCCTGCTCGAGGGCCTTTAAAAAGTAGTGTCCTTACTGGATGCAATACCCGAGCACGGCCCCCAAAGCCTCGAGCGCGGGGCCGACGGCTGGGCCCTGGCACCGCACGGACGACAGAATGCAAGGGTAGCCCCAGCAAGGACGATGTGATGACCCCGAGCGCAAGCTGGCCCTACGGGGCCTTGAGCGGGGAGGGGACAGTCGGGCGGGGGGGAGCGTCCCGAGCGACCCAGGAGCCCCGAGGCTCGAGGCATCCCGAGGCCCTCGCGCGCTTGTGAGGCGGAGGCCCACAAGCGCGGCTGGAGGCAGGAGGCTCATTGACCAAGACCAGGGGGGCCAACCGCGGCGCCTTCGGGCGCGGGCCCTCAAGGGCCTGATGCTCCTTACGACTGTCCTTCTCCTTCCAGCCTCCTGGGTCGACGACGGAGGGCGAAGGGCGATGGGGGGAGGACAGGCGACGGCGTCGAGGGAGCATCGGCACGACAGCCAATGTCGCTACCGAGCGAGGGCCGAGAAAGCTTGGCCCGCCTGCAGGCCTCCCCAACATCGTCGTCCACCCGCTCCTCCATCTGAAATCTCACCCTCTTGTAGGCCAGAGGCCGCTCAAGGACCCCAAGATCCAAGGACGGCGGCTCCTGAAGATCCTCCAACACATTCCTGGCCTCGGGAGGAGGGCCATCGAGGGGCTCCTGAGCGTGCGTATCCCCCGAGGACCCAGCACCACAGGACGGCACCGACCCAACACCACAGGACGGAACCGAACCCTCAGGGGCCGCACCGCAGGGCGAAGTACCCTCGAGGCCCCATCGGGCCGCCGCCTCGGCTACAGGACAAGTGCGGAGCCCGAGGGCCCTCGCACCTCTAGCTGACAATGCACATGCGGAACAGCGATCACAATAATACTTGTGTCCCGATCTCGGTTGACCACACGCGCCTGCGGCGGCGGGGGTGCCGCAGGGCCCCCGTCTGCGGGCGGCGGCACAGCGCCCACGGCAACGCGAGCCCCCCAAGCGCGGCGCAGCTCGGCGTTCCGCCTCCGCGGCGGCACCACGCGGTCCGCAGGCACGCTGCCCAAGAACTGGAGCCGCGCCGCGGTGCCTATCCAGGAAGCCACCTGTCTCGTCTGGAGCAGCGCGGAGGAGTAGCTGGCCACCACGGAGGAGGAGGAGGAGGAGGAGGAGGAGGAGGAGGAGGAGGAGGAGGAGGAGGCTCAGACTCCCCCCCTGGGCTCGCCGCCGACGGTCACCCATGTCGGCCAGCTCCGCGCACGGCGCCCCTTCGAAGCGCGGTGCGCGGTCATCTTCGCGCCCTCTCGCGCCCAAGCGCCGAACCCTTGGGAAAAAACGACCCTTCTGGCCTAGACCGCGACGCGCGGAGCGCGATAACAGTCAACCATTCTCATAAGGATGCGTGATAAGGGTGCAAAGGCCTTGGAAAGGCCATTTCGAAGCCTTTCGAGCGGGGGGCTGCCAACGAAAGTGACCAAGGATGGGCCGACGAGGCAAGGACGCAAGGACGCAAGAGTACCCTTTGGAAGGGTGCCGATCCCTACGATGCGGGTTGAATGTATGTTCGCGCCCCTGAGGGCGAGCTATGTCGCCTCTCTCCTCTCGTCCTGCTCCTCCTCGTCCGCCTCCTCCTCCTCCTCCTCCTCATCACCATCACCATCACCACCACCACCACCACCACCACCATCACCATCACCATCACCATCATCATCATCATCATCAGCATCATCATCATCATCATCATCATCATCATCATCATCATCATCATCATCATCATCATCATCATCAGCATCATCATCATCATCATCATCATCATCATCATCATCATCATCATCATCATCATCATCATCATCATCATCATCATCATCATCATCATCATCATCATCATCATCATCATCATCATCATCATCATCTCATCATCATCATCATCATCATCATCATCATCATCATCATCATCCTCATCCTCATCCTCATCCTCATCCTCATCCTCATCCTCATCATCATCAGCATCAGCATCAGCAGCATCATCATCATCATCATCAGCATCGTCATCATCAGCATCATCATCATCATCAGCATCAGCATCATCATCAGCGTCATCAACATCAACATCATCATCATAATCATCATAAGTATCATCATCATGATCATGATCATGATGAAGATCATCATCATCAGCATCATCATCACCACCACCATCATCATCATCATCATCATCAGCATCAACATCATCATCATCATCATCAGCAGCATCATCATCGCCGGCACCATCAACAACATCAGCACCATCATATCAGCATCAGCATCATCATCATCACCACCACCATTATCATCATCATTATCAGCATCATCATCGTCGCCACCGCCGCCGTCGTCGCCGTTGTCATCCTCCTCATCATCACCACCATCACCATCACCACCACCACCACCACCATCACGACCACGACCACGACAACCACCACCACCACCATCAACATCAACATCATCATCATCATCATCATCAACATCATCAGCATCATCATCATCATCAGCATCAGCATCATCATCAGCAGCATCATCAGCATCCCTCTCCTCCTCCTCCTCCTCCTCGTCCTCGTCCTCGTCCTCCTCCTCCGCCATCTCCTCCGCTTCCTTCTCGTCCTTCTCCTCCTCCTCTTCCTCCTCCTCCTCCTCCTCTTCTCTCTCCTCCTCCCCCACCCCTCCCCCTCCGCATCTGCGTGCGACCCCACTGTGCTGCGCACAGCAGCAGCCCTCAAAGCTGCGACAATTCACAATTCGCAGCCCCCCCCAAGGGATGGCAAGGTCCTCGAGGTCTACGTGGGACCCCACTGTGCTGGCCCCCTCCCGCAGCCCTCAGAAGCTGCGACAATTCCACACTTCGCAGCCCTCCCCCCAAGGATGGCGGCAAGGGTACCTGGCACCTCCAGCAGCCCTCGAAAGCGGCGACCGTTTCACACTTCCCAGCCCCCCAGGGATGGCGAGGTCCCGTTTGGGCCCGCGTGGGGCCCCACTGTGCTGGCACCCCCAGCAGCCCTAAGAAAGTTGCGACAGTTTCACGCTTCGCAGCCCACCCCCCTCAGGATGGCGAGGTCTCGTTTAGGTCGTGTGGGGCCCCACTGTGCTGGCTCATCCAGCAGCCCGCTAACATGGCGACACATTCACACTTCGCAGCCCCCCAGGGATGGCGAGGTCCCGTTTGGGTCCGCGTGGTGCCCCACTGGGCTGGCTCACCCAGCAGCCCTGGAAAGTGACAATTTCACATTTCGCAACCCACGAGGTATGGCGAGGTCCCGTTTTGGCCCACGTGGGTCGTGATAAAACGAATGCTGAACTATCCCAGTGCGACCCTACCTAGGAGTTGGAGCCTCTAGGAAAGCAGCATTCGTAGGAGCGGTAAACGCCGTCCTCCTCCTTCTCCTCATCGTCGTAGTTGTAGCAGTAACGGTAGTAGTAGTAGTAGTAGCAGCAGCAGTAGTAGTAGTAGTAGTAGTAGTAGTAGTAGTAGTAGTAGTAGTAGTAGTAGTAGTAGTAGTAGTAGTAGTAGTAGTAGTAGTAGTAGTAGTAGTAGTAGTAGTAGTAGTAGTAGTAGTAGTAGTAGTAGTAGTAGTAGTAGTAGTAGTAGTAGTAGTAGTAGTAGTAGTAGTAGTAGTAGTAGTAGTAGTAGTAGTAGTAGTAGTAATAGTAGTAGTAGTGGTAGTAGTAGCGCCAGAACCGCCGACTCCACGCCGTAAGTGAAGCAGCAGCAGAAGCAGGCAGCAAGTCGCTGAGACAACAGCAAAAGCAAGCAGGCACGGAGATGAGGGCGGGGCACTGGGGAGTTCTTTACACCTACATCTATATCTACACCTACATCTACATCGACACCTACATCTACATCTAGACCTACATCTACATCTAGACCAGCAGCAGTAGTGGATGATGTGCTGCCCCATGCTATGCTATGCTCTGCTATGCTCTGCTATGCTATGCTATGCTATGCTATGCTGCGCAATGCTATGCTGGGCTAGGCTAGGCTATGCTATGCTATGCTGCGCTATGCTATTATATGCTATGCTATGGTATGCTTTTGCTTTGCCTTCGCTTTTGCCTTCACTTTTGCCTTTGCTTTTGCTTTCGTTTGGCACCCAGGGAGCGCAAACGGGGGAACCGCGCGTTTGCTTTTACCTCTGCTGTTGCTTTTGCTTGGCTCCCAGGGGACTGGGGGAACCGCCCGGGGCGGTTTGCACTGCCCGGCCCCTTTAAGCCAAGCGAGTAAGAACCCTTCTAGGCAGAGCCTAGGTAGGAAAAAACAACGTTTACTTCGAAATCCAATCGGCGACCGTTGAGGGAACACTGTGGTTGGTTCCCAGGCCAACATGGTGACTTTTCTATTCTGGGCACTACAGAAACGCTCCACGCGCGCCGGCGCGCGTTCGGCTTTCTGTACAGCACGTACGACTAAATACCGAAAGCTGTGGCATCCAAATTCAAATCGGCCGCTGCTACTAGTTACTAGTGCAACAAATCAGCTCCCAAGCCAACATGGTGACCTCTCCATTTCGAGCAATACGCGGACGCTCCACGCGCGCACGCGCGCGGGTGACCATGGTCACCGGCGCGCGCCCGGGCGTTGGGCGCTTTCTGCTGCACATCAACAAAATTATCCCAGTGCGACCCTACCTAGGAGTTGGAGCCTCTAGGAAAGCAACATTAGTAGGAGCGCTAAGGGCCGTCCTCCTCCTTCTCCTCATCGTGGTAGTCGTGTAAATATATTTATATATCTATATATATAGCAGCAGCAATAGTGGATGCTGTGCTGCGCTATGCTATGATATGCTATGTTATGCTCTGCTCTGCTCTGCTCTGCTCTGCTATGCTATGCTGTGCAATGCTATGCTATGCTGGGCTGCGCTAGGCTAGGCTATGCTATACTATGCTATGATATGCTGCGCTATGCTATGCTGCGCTATGCTATGCTATGCTATGCTATGCTATGCCTTTGCTTTGCCTTCGCTTTTGCCTTCACTTTTGCATTTGCTTTTGCTTTTGCTTGGCACCCAGGGAACGCAACTGGGGCAACCGCCCGAATCCAGGGAAACAATGTGTCTGCGAGTGTCCGGACACGGAGGGCGCGTGGACGGAGAGATGGGATGAGGCGGAAGATCGGGAGGGGTGGGAGGAGGGAGGTAACTGGAGGAACCAATGAAACGAGGTGGGAAGGGTGGGATGAAGATGGGACGGGGCGCAGGGGCAAGGGACGCGAGGTGGAAGGGAGAGGCCGGGACGGAGAAGAGGGCAGCCCTGCGGTAGGCCTAGGGGAAGGCCTGGAGTAGGCCTTCCCGCAGGTTCTAAAACAAACGGCGGCAATTCTGGAGTTTGCGGTCCCTGGGAAACGCGAGATCCTACACGACTCCGCCAAACGCGCGCCTCCACTGCACCCCTGGGAGCCCACCAAAGTGAAGCCAATGTAGAGGGACGCTGATGGTGCGCTCCTTTTGCGCGCCTCGCGACCTTGGCCCGGATTTCTTGGATCTGCGCCAGAGGCGCCGCCGGGAAGCCGCGGATCGAAGAAATCCGCGCGGAGCGCCACAAGTTTACAGTAGGGGCCCGACCACAAGAAACCTTCCACAAGAAACCCAACCCTGAGACCCCAGGACGTCCCCTGATTCTTGGTGCGGGAACGTCACGCTCTCCAGAGCGAGACCATCGAGACCAAAGAAACCCAGGGCACCCTGGAGGCGAATAGTGTTTCTTGGCATGAGCCTCCACTGTACGATTCGAGGACACACGGGGATGAGGAGGGGGAGGTGGATCAGGGGGAGGTGGAGGGGGAGGAGGAGGAATAGGAGGGGGAGGAGGAGGAGGAGAAGGAGGAGGAGGAATAGGAGGAGGAGGAGGAGAAGGGGGAGGAGGAGGGGAAGGAGGAGGAGGAGGAGGAGGAATAGGAGGAGGAGGAGGAGGAAGAGGAGGGGGAGGAGGAGGAAGAGGAGGAGGAGGAGGAGGAGGGGGAGGAGGGGAAGGAGGAGGAGGAGGAAGAGGAGGAGGAGGAATACGAGGAGGAGGAGGAGGAGGAGGAGGAGGAGGAGGGGGAGGAGGAGGAGGAGGAGTTGGATTGTATATGGTTTCCTGAGTTCGGGGTAAGAGGCTTCAGAACCATCAGAGATGTTTGAATGTGTATTTGAATGTCTGTAATAATTATGGCTCAAGCCATTCCATGGTTCGATTGCATATGCTGGAAAACCAACTTTGGTAGCGCTGATGTGGTGGCAGGTCCTTTGAGACTAGCCGTTTCCCTGCCCTCAGCTTCGCCTTTGGATTCAGGCAGAGCGCCGAGATATACATGAACAAGCAGCAGCAACAGTACGCGAGCTTCTTCAGGACGCTCATCGTGCGCGCCCTCGCAGCTGCGACCCTCATCCACTTCAACACCCGGACGGCCTCGTGGACGCACGAGACCATGGCAGACGGAGGACCTTCTGGCGATGGTGGCGGTATCCCTCTCGACACGTTCAACAAGAACACGCCGCTGGGCTGGCGGCCAGGCAACGGCAAGTACCCGTTGCGCCGCTATGTCCAGCTGCTCAGGCTTTGGTGGAAGCAGACGGAGTTGGCAGAACACGCAGCAGGTCCAGCGATGGCCGGGCGCCTTCGAGGCTCGGCCTTCCAGATAGCGATGAATCTACGACGAGATCGTTTGGACCTGAATGCAGGAGTGCGACGAGAAATGACAGGAGACGAACTACTCGCACAGCCTTCGCACCCTGAGTGGCAAGACGCTGGAGGTATCCTACACGCCCCAGAACCCGCAGGAGCCTCGGTACTCATGGACGCGCTTGTTCAGGAGTTCGAGGTCCAAGATCAAGACATGTCTATCGTGGCCCTTTCGAGTTTCTTCTCCCTTCATCGTGGCCACTTACCGATGAATGACTTCCTCACGATGTTCAGGTTGTGCTTCGACGAGGCGGCCGACAAAGGAGGTCTACAACTCAACAACTTTGGCAAGAGCTTCCTACTACTACAGATGGCAGGCCTCTCAGAGAAAATGCGCACAGACCTCAGAATGCAGATTCAAGGAGATCTATCACGTTTCCCCGAGCTCATAGCATTGATGCAGAGAATGGCAACGCATGAGTTCTCAGGCACATCGTCCTCGATCCCATCGATGGCCGCTCAATACTGGACAGATGAAGGAGCCTGGTGGGAATCAGACAGCCCAGAGACCTGGGTATCAGACGGTTCACGGATCAACGTCCGCTATCCAGGCGACGAGGACTGGTACGAGAGCACCTGGTACGATGACGGCACGGACTGGGAGCAGTACGAAGAGGACGATGGTACAAATTACGAAGATGGAGAACACGCAGAGGAAGGCTACTACGGTGGCCAAGGCCGTGGCGGTGGCAAATCTCGAGGCCGCAACGGCAAGAAAGGACGAGACAACAAGAAGGGCAAGTCATCCGACGGCTGTACAACATGCGGCTCGCCCTTGCACTCGAGCACGGACTGCCCGTTACAGAAGACACAAGGCTCCTCGAGCAAGCCTAGCGACTACTATGGCAAGCAGGGTAAGTACCGCAGCAACAGCAAGGGTAAGTACCGTGGTGGCAAGTACAGGAAGGATGGACGATCTGGCAGCAAGGGCTTCGGCAAGCCCTGGAAGAGCACGAACACCAACAACAAGGGCAAGAGGAACGGCAAGCAGAGTAGCTACTACGAGGATGATCTATCTTGGCAGTATGCAGAATACGATGGAGAAAGCAGCTGGTTCACTGGTGTGACAGGCACCTACGACGGAGAAGCTGTTGCGCCACGTGGTGAGCTCTTCAATCTTGGCTCACCTGCACATACTATCACTTCAGGTCCGAAGATCACGTTGCCAGTCAAGCAGAGCATGGAGCTGGGCATGAAGTTCGACTCGAACAAGTCTGTTGTTTCACCGACCGAGCAGGCGACGGTTTTCAATTTCCCGACGGAGACAGAGGAGCCACTGGCGGCGACGCCTGGAACAGCTTCGAGCTCGTCAAGGCCAGCCGCCGGGCCGGTACTCAAGAAGTCGATCTTCCTGACGATGGCGACCATCAACATGGCCTGCAACTACCCGGCGACGGGCGAGACTTTCGGTACGATGCACGTGGTTCAAGGTGTTGAGCGGCTGGGACTCCTAGTGGATACAGGAGCATCCTCAGCCTTGATGGGCAAAGACACGTTGCGCGTATTCTTGGGCAAAGTCGTAGAACCGATGAATCTCATGAAGGAAGTGACCTACGGCCCGCCCACGTCGATGTTCACAGGAGTTGGAGGCAAGCCAAAGCCAGGATTCAGTGTATGTACCATGCCTCTTGGCATACCAGGCCTACCAGGAGCAACGTTCTCGACAGATCTCACTGGTAACAAAGGTTCATCATGTCCTGGTCTGATGCCTCTTCCGAGTATGGTGGATTGCAGTGCGTTGGTAGTTTGTGGAATCTTCGACAACCGCGACGGGATCATGATCATATCGGCTCCTGGCGAGCGTCCCCGCGATCCGCCTCAAGTTGCACTGGTGCGCATCCTCTATACCGACTCAAATCACTACCTTCTGCCGACGGACAGGTTCATTCAGTCGGGGCGCGAGATCGCACAGGAGCAGGCTGAACTTTGGAAGGCACTTCAACATCACTGGTCAGTGAAATATCAACGATGAGTTCAAGCCAACATCGAGTGGGCGTTCAATCACACCACCAAGACGGAGTTGACGGAGTTGGAGATCGAAGGCCCGCCACCTCAAGAGGCTGAAAGGACAGGTATCGGACTCGTTCAGGACTCTCCATCGTCAAGCAGTCAGGTGAACCAGACGGACAAACAGGTATTAACGTCGATTTCAAACGGAACTGGAGGTAGGCTACTTAGCCAGTCTCCAGGTCCAGCAGCGGCAGCATTATTCGCTCCAGATCTTCCAGGTTTTCGCAGGTTGAAGCAGAACCAGAGCAAGGAGTTCACCAAGGTCTGGATGAGCGTGCCAGGGCAGAAGTACTCACAGGATGTGTGGCCGCATGGCATGGACGAGAAGGAACGGCAGCAATTGGAGAAGTATTACGTCTGCATGCCCGAGGAGTTCTACTACTTCAGCGGCCTCACGGTCATCACGCCCGAGAATGCAGAGAGCTGGTGTCAACACGTATCCAAGTACTGTCCCGAGCTGGAGTTCATGGAAAGTATGAGTGGCTCAGGATGGTTATCTCTATATGCTTACATGTCAGGCTTATTGCTGAGTTGTCCAAGAGATTTCAGATACGGATGGGATCTACGTCGCAAGGCGCATCGAGACCTCCTGGACAAGATTGGCAAGGCTTTACCCAGTCTGGTGGAGTTCTGGTCACCAAGATGTTCACCATGGTCGGTAGCCACTGTCATGAAGGAGATCTCGAAGCTGCAGGCATCACGTCAAGCTGAATGCCCTGATCTTCAATGGGTCGCTCAGCGGCTTCGCAAGGTCAATAGAGATGGACGTGCAGGTGTTCTGGAAGTTCCAAGAAGTTCATCCAAAGAACTCGCCGCTGAAATCCATCGTGCGTTTGGGTATCCAGATAAATCTTGATGAGTGCCAATACGGAGCAACGGATCCATCCACAGGAGTGGCAGTCAAGAAGCCGACCTTCCTTCACCTGATCGGCGTCACTCTTCCTCGACTTCATCTGAAATGTCAAGGTGATTCAAAATGCAATGAACACTCTGTGCTTCAAGGATCGTTTCCAGGCACCAGCAGCAACAAGACTGCAGCAGCCGCTGTATATCCATGGCCTATGGTGACGGGCCTTGTTCACGATTTTCATGATCATATATTCACGGGAGTTGTCAAGGACGGCGACGAGTCATCCTTGTTCTACACGCACCTTTGGAACTGCGAAAGGTGCAAGCACGGACTACACAAGAAGCTGCCTGACGGCACGAGCGAGGCGACGGCGCCTCACACACGCGTTGCAGGATGCAGGTTTTCGCCACACCGCGCAGGTGCGCCGCCGGGAGGTGTACCAGACGCAGCAGCTGGCGCGCCTGCAGCTCCACCAGGACTACTTCCTGCTCTGCCTGGCGTTGCCCAGGCCGCAGCGGCAGGAGCAGCAGCAGCTGCAGCGGCTCCCGCAGAACCTGCAGAACCAGATCCACCGGCACTTCCTCCAGCAGCTGGGCCAGGTGCAGGAGCTGCGCCTGCGGCAGCAGCGGCTAGTGTCGGGGTCGCCGGCCCTGGCCCAGCGGAAGCCGCAGCCCCAGCAGCAGCAGCAGCAGCTGTCGAGCCTCCGCCAGAACCTCATCCAGAGGCCGTGGCTCCATCTACGTATATCGAGCCGAGCTTCGACCTCAAGGCAGCCAAACGTGTGCTTCGCGACCCCAATGCCTCGGTCAAGGAGAAGAAGGCCATCATCATGGGTATTCACGTGAAGTTCAGGCACGCAGCGGCCGTGGAGCTCAAGAAGATGCTTCATAGGGCCGGCTATGGCAAGGAGGTGCTCGACCTGGTCGACAACGTCATCGAGCGCTGCAAGGAGTGTGCCATGTGAAAGCGAAAGCTCACAAGGCCTCAGGTGAAGGCTATGCTGAGCGAGCATTTCAACTACAGGGTCCAGACGGACCTGTTTTTCATATTCGACAAAACGTTCATCATCTTGGTCGATGAATGTATCCGTTGGTGTCTGGTCGAGGAGCTTACTCGCAAAACGGCGGACGAGTGGATGTCGGTGGTGTTCAAGAGCTGGATCAGGTACTTCGGTCCCATGGTCTACCTGGTCACCGATCAGGAAGGCGCCATCACGAGTGATCTCGTCGGAAAGTGCTGCGAGAAGTTCGACATTACCAGAGACTTTGGCGGATCTCAAGGTCACGCGGCCGCGCCTATCGCGGAGAGACGAATCGAGATCGTGCGGACAGGAGCTCAGAAGCTGTGGGGCACAGTCCAGAAGACAGGGCTGAACACCACGCAGGAGCAGGTCGTCTGCGAGGTGGCCATGTCTACCAACAGCATGCTGAGCTACAACGGGCATACGCCTCACCAAGGTCTTCTTGGAGCACAGCCGCGCGAGCTCTACGATCCCGAGAACAAGTCGATCTCTGCAGCCGCCGGGGCTCTGGAGACAGTGCCCGACGCCATCGAGGTAGGCATGCGCCTACGCATGTTCGCGAAGGAGACGATCTTGCAGAGCATCGTGGAGGGTCGCTTGGCCGTGGCTCAGAACACCAAGATGCAGAAGTTCAAGCCTGAGGATCGCACGAAGATCATTGACGGTGCCAAGGCAGACCTCTGGCGCGAGCCAGACACCAAGGACGATGCAGGATGGCGTGGCCCTTGTGAAGTCATCAAGGTCTACCAGGACGGCTCCAGAGCAGTGGTCGACTGGAGAAGTCACATCATGCTGGTACCCATCAGACATCTTCGCCCGCACATTGGCTTTGTATGGATGTTACACCAGAAGTATCATCACCAAGACGTGTACGCCGTTCAGCGAGAGTTTAATGACACCGTAAAGGAGATGATGGAGATTGTTGAAACTGGAGCGGCTTTCTCGTCATGCACGTATGGTCTGGTATACTCGAGCGCGGACAACACCTACGTTATTGTGCCGCCCGACCTGGAGCAGAATCCGCCACCGTTGTGGACGGCAGCCCAGAAGGTCTACACCGGCGTACTCAACGGGGTCAAGTTCGATGGCATCCAGTTTGGCAACAAGTGCAAGAGGACGAGTGCCATCTCAGCGGCACAACGTGGCTCATCACGTGGAACAACAGTCGGCGTGAGAGCTACATGATACGCGACGTGGTACCAGACAAGGCTCTACCACTATCATTCTCAGGGCCTTGGAAGGACGAGAGTTACATGCTCTACTTCAGTTACAGTAAGCCGGACGACAACGATATCGACGATACTCCAGAGGTGGATCTCAGTGGTGTTGGAGGTCCTTCGCCTATTCCATGGATAGCATCGCCATGGGCGTCGTTTGGTGGCTCATGGCTAGAAGCAGACGAGGAGGACAACAATCAACGACAGACAGGAGGCCCTGGAGCTCCTCCAGGACTTGGCGGACAGCAGCCACTTCCTCCGCAGCCTCCAGTTCCAATCAAGGCGCCACCCGTCGAACGTCGACCGGTACCGGATCAAGTTCAACAAGCTCCAGTACCCAAGCAGATACCACAGCCAGTGGTACTATTTCCACGCGAGCCGAAGACACCTTCACCAGTCAGGCGAGTATCAGTCTCTCCTGACGACGTCACGCTGGATGTCTCGGCATGTACTTTACCAGAGGTCGCGGCTGGCGTACTGCAGCCACCGCCGCCTCCTTCAGGAGGAGCAGGATCAGTGACAGTACCCAAAGTCCATGCAGCTGAATTTGTTCCTGTACCTCCTGTCGCTTCACCAGCGAGGTTCGAGATACACGCCACCTCCTGGTCCAGGAGAAATAGATCCAGATGATCGAGCAAATACGGACATCGGCAAGATACCAGATTCACCCGTACGTTCACCAAATACGGCAGATCGTTCAAGATCCCGACTTATGAGTCCACCGCTTCCGCCTCCAGCGTCACCTCCACCAAAGACCTCGCCAGGAAGGGTTTCAGTCACTTCATCGCCAAAAGGCGCACCTGGATCACCAGCGCCATGGTATGACAAGCCTGTGCCAGGTTCTGTTCCGCCGACACCGGCACCTGCGACGACGCCTCCACTGGATCTTCATGGAGTGCCGTTTGGAGTGGACCTAGAGAGTCCTGAGGCTACGGTGGACTATGGACAAGCGAAGTCGGGAGCTGCCTCGCCATTGCCGAATGCACCACCTATGCCAGGAATGGAGAACGAAGGACCAACGCCTACTACGTCAGAGTTAGAACGGTCTCGAACAAGAGACTACGGACCTGCTAAAGATCCACGCGAACATGAAGGGCAGCATGATCGACAAGTGCGACAAGAAACACTTCGGCATAAACCACCAGTATCACCGATCGCGCCAAGGGCTCCTCCTCAAAAACGAGATGCTTCAGCAAGCCCGGCAAACGATCGCCCGACGCAATCATCAAGGAGCTCTGGGCCGCCAGCAACTGCAAGTGCGGAGCCAATCTTACCTATTGTCGAGCCGGTCGACAACGAGGAGACCATCGACTACGGCCCGACCGAAGGCGACACGATCGAGTTAGACAAACAGGAGCTGCTTGAGCTGCACAGTTATCAGGTATGGCATGGCGCCCAACATGCAGAGCATCAGTCGTCCAAACCTCTTCGGCGTCTGGCAGATGGAAGCTTTACTCCACGCTATGATGAGGACTATTTCGCTCACGCCATTGCAGATGCAGAACAGATTCTACATTTCAGTCAGCAAGCTGAACGAGGTGAACTACCATGGAGTGCCGAAGATGCTTTCGCGGTTCTATCGGGGCCAGTGACCAGGCCCATGTGTTTCTACTATGATATCAAAGAGGACCAATGCTTTTCAGTTTCATCAGATGATCTGCTCACACCACAAGAGGTGATCGACAACTGGGATGCAGTTGAGATCGGCGACTACGAGGAGGCAGTATCTTTGTACAGCCACGACGTCTTCGAGATCGACCTATCGGCGAACGCGACGAACGTGGTAGATGGTATATGGGTTCGCAAGTGGAAGAGTCGTCAGAAGCGCATCGTCAAGTCCAGATGCTGTGGTCGTGGTTTCTTGGATCGACAGAAAAACTCAGTAAGTCGCCACTCATCGACAGCATCACGTCTCAGCCATAGGCTGCTTTGCTCATTGGCCGTCCAGTTCGAGCTGACCATGGAGAGTTTCGACATCTCGACTGCCTTCCTCCAGGGACTGAAGTTCTCAGAGGTTGTTTCCAAGGCCAAGGAGCTTGGTCATGAGGTGAAGGAGGCACGCCAAGTATGGTTTCGCCCACCAGCGAACTTTTGGAGACATTGGAGAAGCATTCCACGGAGCAACATCGTTGTGATCGATGGCGACATCCCGCTCTTCATCCTGAAGTGTCTCAAGGCTCTATATGGATTAGTGGATGCTCCTTTGTTGTGGCAGCTGGCTTTGCTTCACTACCTCAAGCTGGACATCGGCTACAGGATGAGCACGCATGACGAGTGTTTCCTGATGATCAATGATGGCTGGAAGGTGGTTTCTCTGTGTATTATTCATGTTGACGATTTACTTCTTGCAGCCACGAAGAAGTTTCTCGATTATATAGCACAGAAGCTTGGACAGAAGTTTGGCAGCCCCAAGAGGACTAGCTTGCCATTCGTGTACCTGGGTATGAAGCACGAGATGCTAGCGCCAGGCCACCTGCTGATTCACCAGCAGCACTACCTCGAGAAATTGCCAGAGGCCAGGTTCACGAACGCGTTCAACATGAAGAAGGATTTCCAGGAGCTGGACGAGCACGAGCACCACCAGTTCAGGCCGCTGGTATGTAGTTTACTGTGGCTGTGCCTTACGCGTATCGACATTGCACACGACGTCGTGGCTCTTCAATCGGAGATGGTGTGCCCACAGACTCAGCACCTGAAGCAGGCGAATCGAGTCCTTGCCAGGGCAAAGAAGACGAAGGAGATGAATGGGTTGCACTACCACCAGATGGAGTTCCCAGTGCGTCTTTGCAGTATTCACGACTGTGGACATGCTAGCAAGAAGAGTGTTTATCCATACGAGGGCAAGTTTGTGATGATGATGCACGACAGCCTGAAGAACGACACGCCCGAGTGGATTACCGGCCAGGACCTCGCGAGAGTTGGTGGATATGCGCACGCCTTATTCTTCAGTGCTCGGAAGGCCTCAAGAGTATCTCATTCGACATCGCATGCAGAGACCTTATCGGCAATCGGTTTTACACAGATGGGCCAACTGGTTGCGGCACGCATCACGGAGCTATTCTGCCAACAGGTTCTTCCTCAACGGAAGGTGATTACGGCTCACGACATGCTCGACCTCAAACAGCGCGATATCACGATAATCTCCCACGATTCTATGACGGACTGTATGGACCTCTTTGAGTTGATTACTGGTGGCCGTGGCATACCATCAGATAAGAGCCAACGCGTTGCGATCATGGCGCTCAGAGAGGACCGTGTACATCATCGTATCCGCTCTGTTCTACACGTACCCACGAGGACGATGCTGGCGGACGGATTGACC
The DNA here is from genome assembly GCA_963575745.1 of Prorocentrum cordatum. Taxonomy (NCBI): domain Eukaryota; class Dinophyceae; order Prorocentrales; family Prorocentraceae; genus Prorocentrum; species Prorocentrum cordatum. Next base: position 101,515 of record CAUYUJ010021820.1, on the reverse strand, counting down.
AAGGAGGGCTGGTACGACCAGCTCATGACATACTGTACGACCGGCAAGATCAAGATGGTCTTGTTGAAGGACCAGGCCGTGCGCCACAAGAGATCGAGCCTCCAGCCAGAGGCCAGCGAGAAGGATATCGAGAACATCAAGGAGTAGCTGAGGCTCCCGAAGTACTACAACGAGCGTTGCTGTTGTGGATATTAAGACATGAGTTTCATGTACTGAAAACAAGAAATGTGAGGTGCCTGCTCCTTCTCCTCCTCTCGCCTCCAGCTTCCTCTATCCTCGAGTTTTGATCTTCAGATGTCTTTGGAATTGTTAGTTCTAGAGTTGTTCTGGAGTTCGTCGTCCTGGAAATCGGTTTCACGGTTCTTAGAAAGCCAGCTGTATGATAGAAAAGCATTGTTGCACGTCTTTCTGTAAGCTAAGCTTTAAGCCTAGCTGTATATTCAAAGCAGTATTGGTTTCAAGCCCAAAGGCCGTGGATCGCTCCACGCTCCGCTAGTTGATTTTCGGTTCTGTAAAGGACAGGCATCGGAGTTGGATTGTATATGGTTTCCTGAGTTCGGGGTAAGAGGCTTCAGAACCATCAGAGATGTTTGAATGTGTATTTGAATGTCTGTAATAATTATGGCTCAAGCCATTACATGGTTCGATCGCATATGCTGGAAAACCAACTGGAGGAGGAGGGGAAGGAGGAGGAGGAGGAGAAGGAGGAGGAGGAATAGGAGGAGGAGGAGGAGGGGAAGGAGGAGGAGGAGGACGAGGAGGAGGAGGAGGAGGAGAAGGAGGAGGAGGATGGGGAGGAGGGGAGGGAGGAGGGGAGGAGGAGGAGAAGAGAGGAGGAATACGAGGAGGAGAGGAGGAGGAGGCGGAGGAGGAGGAGGAAGAGGCTGGGCTTCCTTCTTCGAGGCGCTGGGCACGCACAGGACGGGCAGGGCGTGCCCCGCTGCGCGGGGGCGGCCCCGCAAATCGGCACTCCGGTGGTCCGCGCACGTAGGCCGCGGCCGCACGCCGGGAGCGTCGCGCCGAAGAGCCGCCGACCCCGTGGGGTTCCTCGGCCCGCGAGGTGCTTCCCCCTCCCCAAGCCCCCTCCCTCGAGTCCGAGGAAGGCGCGGCCCTGATCCGCCCCCCCCCCCTTCCTCCTTCGCTTCCCCCACCTCCTCCTCGTTATACCCTTGTCATCTTCTTCCTCCTCCTCTCCTCCTCCTCCTCCTCCTCCTCCTCCTCGTCCTGCTCCTCGTGGTTCTCCTCCTCCTCCTCTTCCCCCTCCTTCTCCTCCTCCCTGGGGGCCATCAGGAGTTGAGCGAGAACGTGCTCCATCAAACTGCTATTGCTTGTGCTCGCCTTCTTATTTCTCCTCTTCCTCCTCCTCCTCCTCCTCCTCCTCCGCCTCCTCCTCCTCTTCATCCTCCTTTTCTCCCTCATCCTTCCTCGTCCTCCTCCTCCTCATTTTCCTCATCCTCCTCTTCCTCTTCCTCCTCCCGCCTCGTCCTTGTCCTCCGCCCCTCTCATGTTTCTGTTCAGGCTGGTCTTGCTTGAAATCGATTTGACCCGCTTCCTCAGCTCTCTGTTCCACTGCCCCTGCATGCTCCGTCCACTTCCCTGATCAAGACAATTTCCCCGGAAATAGTTTTGGAAGGGCTGGTGGGGATACGCGAAGCGCCAAGTGTAACGTCCACCCTCCACTTCTACCTCGTGCGCCTGCACCACCCCCCCCTTCCCCCCCCCCCCCGCGAAGCCTTCTTATCACCATCCCAGGCGGCGATGTCGGCGTCGTGCTGCGCGATCTCCTTCGCCAACTGTGCGGCGTCCTCAGCCAAGGCCGACACGACCCTCACTGCGACGACCCTCTCGCATTTCCCTCCTCCTTCGTATCCTCCTCCTCCACCCACGTGGAATGCGATGAGACGCTCCCCTCTTTAGCCAGTCCGCATCATCCCGTCGCCATTCCCTCCACTCCTTCCTCCCCTCGCCTTCTCAACCCGCCCCTGCCTCCCCCCCCGCATCCCCGTCTCTTTCGCCCCTTTTCTTTCGCCCTCGCACACCCTCCCTTGTCGTCCTCGCCTTCCCCTTCCCCTGAAGGGAGAGGAGGACAAGGACGACGACAAGCAAGACGAGAAGGACGATCATCCTCTTGATTGCTATCCTCCTCTTCTTCCTCGGTCTTCTCATCATTTTGCTCCTCCTCCTCCTCCTCCTCCTCCCCCTTCCGTCATCATGTGTACTTCTTGTCGTCGTTGCCTTCCTCCTCCTCCTCCTTCTCCTCCTCCTCCTCTACCTCATCGTCATCAGCTACATCATCATTATCATCATCATCATCACCACCACCACCATCATCATCATCATCATCATCATCATCATCATCATCATCATCATCATCATCATCAGCATCAGCATCAGCATCAGCATCAGCATCATCATCATCATCATCATCATCATCATCATCATCATCATCATCATCATCATCGTCAGCATCAGCATCAGCGTCAGCATCAGCATCATCCTCATCAGCATTATCATCATCAGTAGCATCTGCATCAGCATCGTATCATCATCATCATCCTCATACAATCATCATCAGCATCATCATGATCATCATCATCATCATCATCATCATCGTCATCACCATCCTCAGCATCCTCATCACCACCGTCATCATCATCATCAGCATCATCATCATCATCATCATTATCAACATCATTATCACGATCAGCATCCTCAGATTCATCCTCGGTATTCTCATCATCATCATCACCAGCATCATCACCATCGTCGTCAGCATCATCACCGTCATCATCACCAGCAGTATCACCATCTTCATCCTCATCCTCATCCTCATCACCAGCATCAGCACCAGCATCAGCACCATCATCATACTGTCATCATATGTGTCATCAGCATCGTCAGCCTCATCATCATCGCCATCATCAGCATGATCATCAGCATCAGCATCAGCATCAGCATTATCGGATTCATCATCATCATCATCATCATCATCAGCATCGTCATCATTGTCGTCATCGTCATCGGCATCATCATCAGCATCATCATAATCATAGCCATCAACATCAGCATCAGCACCATCTTCTTCATAATCATGATCATCAGTATCAGCATCAGCGTCAGAATCACCAGCAGCATTATCATCAACATGTTCATCATCATCATAATCATCATCGTCAGCACCATCATCATTATCATCGTCATCACCACCACCACCATGATCATCATAGTCATCCTCGGTATCATCATCATCAGCAGCATCATCATGGTTGCCACCATCATCATCATCATCATCATCATCATCATCATCCTCATCCTCATCCGCATCACCATCCTCACCATCAGCATCATCATCACCATCACCATCACCACCACCATCGCCATTGCCATCACCACTATCATCATCATCAGCAGCATCAACATCATCATCATCATCATCAAGAGCACCATCATCATCATCACCACCACCACCACCATCATCATCATCATCATCATCATCATCATCATCATCAGCATCATCATCATCATCATCATCATCGTCATCATCATCATCATCATCACCCCCCGTCATCATTAGCATTATCATCCCCCTCACCATCCCTATGCTTTGCGCCTGCGTGTTTCTGTTCCTCCACCTCCGTCCTCCTTCCTCTTCCTCTTTCTCCTCCTCCTCCTTCTTTTCTTCCTCTTCCTCGTCCTCGTTATCCTCATCATGTTCTTTCTCTCCTCCTCCTTCTCCTCCTCCTCCTCCTCTTCCTCCTCCTGTTCCTGCCCAATCCCCACGTATTCCCCATCGCGGGTTTGCAGTCAGCCAGCGTCTCGTAATGTCGTTGTGCCCCGAAAACGACCGTGGCCAAATCTGGAATCCCTGTCTCCGCGCGAACTGCTTCATCCCGATGGTAGTTCCATTCTGCTGTTTCCCGTGACCCCTTGAATTTTAGGTCGGGCATGTCCCCCTACAGGCGGATTTGGACGAAAAATGAAAAGTACACCCGAAATGCTCCAAAAATAACCAAAAATAGTCAAATGATACCGGAGAAAAACCCCAATCAGATTTTTGTTAGGGCTATAGGGCTATAGGGCTATAGGGCTATTGGGCTATACCGCTATCGGGCTATAGGGCGGTGGCTATAGGACTGTGACCTATAGGGCCACGGGGCTATAGGGCTATGGGGCTATAGAGCTATATGGGCTATGGGGCTATAGGGATATAAGGCTATTAGGGCTATAGGGATATAAGGCTATAGGGCTACAGGGCTATAGGGCTATGCGGCTATAGGGCTATAGGGCTATAGGGCTATAAGGCTACTGGGCTATTGGGCACCCCCGGGCACCCGGGCCCGGCCACCGAAATCGGCCACCCGGGCACCCCGGGGCACCCGGGCACCCGGCCCCGGCCACCGAAACCGGCCGCCGACCTCACCTCAGCTTTATATCCGCTAGGACCCCTACAGAAGCAAACTCTGATTGGGGAACAATCGTCCCCAGACTACTTTCTGACTATTTTTCAATATTCCCCTGTAGAGGGACAAGCCCGATTTAACTTTAAGGTTGTGCATATCTCTCCATGTCCCCCCCCCTCGACTCCTTCGCCCGCCCCTCGACCCCCCATCTCCCGCGAGAGGAAAAGGGCAGCGCGGGGACGGAGGGAGGATGATGGGCAAACTTTCCACCACCACTACCATATGTAGGACGGGGGAGAGGGGAGGATGAGGAGGTCCTCCTCCTCCTCCTCCTTCTCCTACGCATGGTAGCTGGTGGTGGTGGAGAACGGGCCCATCAGAGAGGAGGGGAAAGTCAAACAGCGCAAGTGCGTGACGAACGGGGGCGGGCTGCGGGGGGGGGGCGAGAGCGGCGCGCCGAGGGAGGGGAAGCCCCACCCCCCTTCGGGGGCGGCGAGCGCCACAAGTTCTTAGGTCTATGGCGTTCTGTTTTTCTTCGAGGGGGCGCGAGGCCGCGGAGGAGGAGGGAGGGCGCGGCGGGCGAGAGCGGCGGGCAGGGGGGCGGCGGGGAAGGGGAGCTTCCCTGCTGCAGGCTCCTGGGGGGAGGGCGCCCCTGCACGGCCCTGTTGCCGGATGCCTTCGGACGTGCCCTTTTGTTTTCTCCGTGCCAGGACCGCCCCCGAGGAAGGAGCCCCGCACTTGCCCATCGGCCGGAAGAAGTACGTAGGTAGAAGCATGAGGTAGGAAGGCGTTGAGAGTAGACCGGGTTCCGTTCGCCCCGAAGGAGGACGGAGAAGGTGAAGAAGCCACTCGATCGCTGAAGCAGGAAGGCGCTCCAGGCAGATTGGAATCTGGCAGTCCAAAAACCCAGGCCTCCGACGTTGCGATTTTTTCACAACGTCGACCCCCAGAGGTCTGGACCCTTTCCCCAGGATCGGTTTTTCGTCCTGAGTCGTTTTCTGACGGCCCCGAGGCCCGGGCAGGGCCCCCGGAGGCCGAAAATAGCGAAAAGCCTCCCGTCGTGATTTTTTCACGACGCGAGGGGGTCTGGGGATGGGTACACAGCGTCGGGCCCTGGCCCTGTGCCCCGGAGCCGCGGCCCTCCATGCTGGCGCTCCCAGCGAGTGCCTCGCGTCGCTCGGCACGGGCGCAAGCGCGCCGCGGGCTCCGCGCCGCGCACCTGCACCTGTGGGTTCTGCGCGGCTTCGGCACGCCCGCGCTGGTCCTCGCCTGCGCCAGGCCACGAGAAAAGCAGCAGAAGTCAAGTACGGGATCGACTACAGAATTGGCTTACTCCAAAATTGATTTTCCCGCCGAGTGTGCAAGAAACGTGTCGAACGTTCGCAGAGCTGCTGGACAGCATACGTAGCTGTTCCGTAGATCTGGCGGGAAAATCAATCTTGGGGTAGATCAATTCAGTAGTCGATCCCCTACTCGAAGAAGAGGCCTCCGAACGGGGCGATTTCAGGGTCGAGCGCTTCCAGCAGCGCGCGGCCGCTGTCGGAGTCCGGGGGCGACGCCAGTCGCGCGCGGAGGCCGCCGCCCCTGGGACGAGTCGTCGGGTGCCGGTCGCCTCCTCGTCTGCTCCGCTGAGGTGGGCCTGCGGTGCACCGGCGGCACGTCTGCTCCGCTGCGGTGGGGTTGCGGTGCACCGGCGGCAAGGCGGCTTTCTCTTCCAAGAGCCTGAAGGGAACGGTTAATGAAATCGGACCTGTCCCTCCACATGAGGAATAATCAAAAATAGTCAAAAATAGTCTGGGGACGATTGGTTGACTACTTTTAACCTTTTTGGAATATTTTTGGGGGTGTTGCTTATTTTTCGTCCAAACTCCCCCTGTAGGGGGACATGCCCGACCTAAGGGCACGGGCGTCGTGGACCACTTCGAGGGGGGACTGCCCTGGGCAGCTCATCATTGGAAGGTTCTGACGGGGTGGGCGTTCTCGAGTCCGACGACCTGAGCATACATTCGACTCTCGTGGCGATGATCGTGCCGCTGAGGGCGATGACGTCGGGTTTCTGCGGCCTCTTCGCCCGAACTCTCGGCACCCTCGTCGCCGCTCGCCGGGCTGCCGAGCGGAAGCGGCTTCTGCGAGACGCGGATGCCTCACGGGATCCACTCGGAGTGCGTCGTGCTGCGCTGCCTGTGGCCGGCGACCCTTCGCAAAGGGTGGGCCTCGCCTCCTCGGTCCGAAGCTGCGGCCGCTGTGGCTCTGGCTGCGCCGCCGCCCGCCCCGGCTGCCGCCGCGCCTGTCGACGAGGAGGAGGGGGAGGAGGAGGAGGAGGAGGAGGAGGAGGAGGAGGAGGAGGCTAAGGAGGAGGAGGAGGAGGAGGAGAAGGAGGAAGACGAGGAGGAGGAGGAGGAGGAGGAGGAGGAGGAGGAGGAGGAGGAGGAGGAGGAGGGGAGGGGGAGGAGGAGGGGGGGGGGAGGGGGAGGGGGAGGGAAGGAGGAGGGGGAGGGGAGGAGGAGGAGGAGGAGGAGGAGGAGGAGGAGGAGGAGGAGGAGGAGGAGGAGGAGTGGAGGCGTCTGTTGGCACGGTCGATGGAGGGCGGTTGCCTTCGCGCTGGCCTTCCCGGCGCCCTCTTGGATGTGCTTGCCTCCAGCACGCAGGTGTTCCTCCGTCTTTGGAGAGGCAACACCGTACCCATTCAAATCCGATCTCGTCTGGACCACAAACTCGACTACCTACCAGACCCCGCCAACCCAACCCGAAGATCCGAATTCGACCCGAATTTCGGGTTGGGGGGGGGTACGGGTTCCATGCGTTTTTTCAATGTTCCCCGACCCCCCCCACGCACTGGAAATGAAGGGAAACTTGAGGCCTTCGGGTTGGGTTGGGGTCGTTTGGTGGGTGGTGAGAGCTCCCGACGTCCTCCTCTCATGAGTTGTACATGGTTCTCTCCACTGGTGCGACGATTCTGCCTGCCAGCGTGGACACCAAACTGTGCGATTGTGCACTCTGGATGTGCAGGCTATGTGGTGCAAGCGACGTGGCGGAAGCTGCGTGGCGCAACATACACATACATATATGTATCGTTACATTTACGTATGCGATACATATGTGCGAAGGTAAATGTACATATCATATAAGAGTGAATGACTATATATACACATACAGACACACGTATATAAAATATACTATAATATAATAAAATATAATAAAATATAATATAATATAATATAATATAATATAATATAATATCATAATATAATATAATATAATATAATATAATATAATATAATATAATATAATATAATATGATATAATATAGAATAATATAATATAATATAACATAATATAATACAATATAATATAATGTAATACACTATAATATGATATAATACAATATAATATGACATAATACAATATATATATATAGATATATGTATATGAGTGTGTGCATATATTAGAGATGTGTAATGATAAATGCGCGTAGGCACACCGTTTTTCCTTCGACCTTGGATAAACAAGCACCATACGCAAACATGTATGAAACCGATGCGGCACCACACGCGTGGTGCCAGCTGTGCAGTGCAAGCATTGCCACACGGCCTGCGTGGTGCAAGGACGTGTGGTGCAGCCTGCGCGGCACGAGCCGGGCAATGCGTAACCAGCGTGGTGCCAGGCTGCTGATGCAGCGCAGCCGGCGCACGAAACACCCACGAGGCGCCCGCGGAGGCGGCGCCCGGGCGGGAGAAAAACCCGACTGCGCATGCCAGCGCGCACGGTGGCCCCCACGAGGCGGCCGCGCACGAGGCGGCGACCGGGCGGAAACCGAAACCGCCCCACCCCAGACATCCGGCCGCTCCAATTTTTCTTCGTGCGTGGGCCCCAGAGGTCCGGACCACTTCCCTGGGGCTGGTGTCTGGCCGGCCCCGAGTCGTTGTCTGACGCTCCCGAGGCCCGGCGAGGGCCCCCGGAGGCCGAAAACTGTCAAAGACCGCCTGCTCCAATTTTCGTGGAGCGTCGGCTCTCAGGATCGGTGCGCGACACACTCGCGGCTGGGCCCAGGGTGAGCCGAGCCGGAGGAGGAGGAGGAGGAGGAGGAGGAGGAAGACGAGGAGGAGGAGGAGGAGGAGGAGAAGGAGGAGGAGGGGGAGGAAGGAGGAGGAGGAAGAGGAGGAGGGGGAGGGG
>CAUYUJ010021820.1:43699-92842 GCA_963575745.1 Prorocentrum cordatum | reverse complement strand
GCTCGATGAGACAGGCGGCCCCGTCACCGCACCGGAGGCGCGTCGGCGCCTAGACCTCTGGCGCCATCCACACGTTGAAATAGAAGACGTATGCGGCGGGGGGGGCGGGGGGCGGGCGACGCGACAGCGACGGGGGGGGCGGGCCAAACAAAATCACTCATCAGTGGGGGCCCCCTTGAGCTTTGAACCAGTCTTCGGGTGCAACCCACCCCGAATGTTGGCAAGAGACCTCCTCGCACTGACAGGGAGGACCCCCGAAGTCGGGGGCTTGCAAATTGATATGAGCTTGGGCCCAAGCCTCTGGGCACAGTAGGAGCCACAGGCCGCGCAGAATATGTAGGGCCCCACCTGCTGCACATGGCCAAGTGCGGTGAAGCACTCAAACTGACTCAGCCGACCCACTGGAGGGCCCCGCGCCAGAACCCTCAGGACCCAGGAACTGAGAAGCACCCGAAATCGCGGCCTGGACAGCCTCAGGCCTGGCCAGTGGGACGGCGGCAGCGTACAGCCCGTCACTGGAAAACGCCAGGCGTGCACGCCCGCGCTCGAGGGGGGAGGGGTTACACTCGCGCCCAGATCCCTGGGTGAGCCACCTTTTGGAAGCCTCCGTCTTGGCTCTGGCCAGACAGGATCGACAAACCATGAATTCACCGGATTTCCAGAAATCGTGCTCCTGGAATCGGAGAAGGGGCAAGGCGAGGCGGCGGGCGACCGCAACGCCCGCCTAACGAAGGGCCTGCAGCTGCCCACCCACAACCTCCTTATGCGCGGCATGCTGGGCAGCAGCCCATCCAAAAAGCTTAGCATTGTTCAGACCAATCGCCAGCTGGCCAGCCCAATACTCGACAGGCGAGTCAGCAACCTTGTGAGACCTGGCTCCGACCTTGGCGAAGAAGTCCGCCCACATGTCACCAAATCACCAGGACACAGGCCACTGATCACGCTCAAGGAACTCATCCAGAGTGAGATGGGCAGGCACCCAAGCATATGAGGGTATCTGAGGATTAGCACGGCCATGAGCAGCACTAAATCGTGTCCTCCATATGTCAGCGTGGGCCGCTGACGCAGAGGCATGCTCCTCAGGCCATTCGACCCCCTCACGCACGGCCCCCAGGAGATCAGAAACCGAAAGCACTAAACGCGGCAGCAACTGAAGCCCCCGCAAGAGCGCATATCGTTCAGATCGGCCGACCGTCTGGATGGGTCCTGGCAGAGGGCCATACGCAGCCCTCACTGGAAGACCAAAGTCTCCCATCTGCACCAGTGACCACCCACAACGTCGGAATTCAGGCCAAGAGCTGTGCACGCCTGACCCGTCAAAAAACGCAGCGGGATCCCAGCTCTCAGGCTTCGACCCCCAGTCCCCCCAGAAGAAGGCGGGGGGCGCGGAGGACGGAGAGGAGAGCTCAGGGGGAGCCCGGGGCAGCCCAATGCAAAATTTGAGCAGATGAAAACGATCCTGCCCCAAAACATTGACTCCTTCCTCAGACAGCCGATCACGTGTTTTTCCAACTCCTCAGACCAGACTGGCAGGCCGCCAGCATCATTCTGTTCAAGCAAATTCGGGCACGCATACCAGAGATGACCAAGGTCGCCAACAGCGCCTCGCTGTCGGCAATCAAGATGCGGGCAGAGAGGCGTACTCAACCATCCGCGTTGGTGTCGCTTTTGCACAGACATGTAGCCACCAGCCCACAGGCACCGTAGAGCACCCGCGACCTGAGCATTTTGAACCGTAACCGCCTTGCCTCCCACGGCGAGGTTGACGGCTCGCATCCACACGGTCTCACTACCTTCAAGATGCTCCGCCCGGTGCTCAAGAATCCTCCGGCCTTGCAAACGCTGAACGCCAAGACGAAGAAGCCTGCGAACATCCTTGGGAAGCATTCTCAACAGAGAAATGACCATGCCCGTGTCACTGACGATGGAGGTGCTGCTGGCCATGTCCCACCCCGCGCGTCGAAGAGATAGCCACGTGGCCGCAATGGGACCTCGAACTCCCTGCCAGCCTGGATGCCGCCCAAGCCAAAGATCCAGCGAAATGCGCCAAGAACGCTCGAGCCTGCCCATGTCCAAGCGCACATCGAACACCAAGCAGGCGTACACATACACCATGTTGAGCGTCGCGTCGAAGATGGGATCCATGTACTTGTCCCGCTGCGTGGCCAAATAGGCCGTGACGCTGACACCCTTGGCATGCACTCCAGCGATGACCCCAGCCGTCTGCCGCAACTGCTTCAAGTCACAATCAGGCACGCCTGAGACAGAGCTGCCATGTGCAGCACCAGCTAGCAAACCAGAGCGCCAGATGGCCCCCACTTTGGAGCCTGCAGCAGCTTGAAGAATCTTGACTGGACCCATCCTCTTCTGCAATTTGTCCAAGCGGCCCTTGGCCACCGTGCGAATCACCTTGCCTCCGACCATGTCATGCCCAAGATTGCGCATATGCTTCCGTTGCGTGAGCCTTAACAGCTTAGCCCATGGAAGAAACCTCTTGAGCACCGCGCGAGTCGTGCCCACGTAACCTGACTTCACAGGTTGAACAAGTAAGCCAAGACGTCGCATGTCACTCTTGAAGATCGTGGTCGCCTTGACCAACTCGGTCATCCCATCCAGGCCCTGGCCAACCCACTGCCAGGTGCCATCGTCGACCAACGCACGAGGGTGCACAGTAGGGCAGATCTCCTGTACACTAATCAACGTGCGAATCATGAGCACTGTGAGCAACGTGGTAGCATGTGTACAGCCAGGAAGAATACCTTGATCCACCTCGCGCATGAAAGGGATCGAGCCAAAAGCCTTCACAGCCCTCGGCATCTTATATGAGGTGACCAGCTGCCACAGCAAACGCAAAGGGAAGCCAACTTCACGCGCTTCACGAAAGAGACTGGATACCTTCACCGTGTCGAAACACTTCCACATGTCCATCATGAACGTGAGCGAGTGCTCCCCAAGGAGCTTAGACATTTCCGCCATGGCATTGTGGAGAAACGCAGACCCCGAGGAAGAATCGCCTTTTCTGCTGCCCCAAATCATCCCCGAGGGGAACCGCTTCAGCCACTGGCGTGACAGGGGGCGCCGAACTCTGGCCCACACTCGCACAATAGTATGAATCAGCGCCACCAGACGTGCACCGCCACCATCCTTTGGAATACGAGCCATCCCAGAGTGGATACGTCCAACTGGCCATAAAAGCAGGCACTCGCACCTCATGAAGAACGACGCCATCGCTTCCAAACCTTGCCGTGACAAGAAGCACAGCGATCTCGGCTGGATCGTCGAAGGTCCTGCTGCCGTCTTCCACGTAGACGTCAAACTGGCCTCTACCATCATGTCCGTGGTGATGTGCGGCAACAAATCCCATTCACCACTATCAGACGGCAAAGATATGTAACTTTCGTCATGAACTGACCACGCCTTCATGCACTTGCTCATCTCACGATCTGCCAACTCATGAGGGGACTGCTCAGACCCAGCTTCGATGATCTCCTGGGTCGCCTGCAAGCGAGTGAAGCGACGCGCTCCACTGGCGCCCTTCTCAAAGGCAAAGCCTCCGAACCTTTTCCAACAAGCGCGATCGACCTTCTCATGTGCGGCAAGCAATCTATCATGCTCCTTCTCAATGTGGGCATAGACCTGGTCAAACTCATCACATGCAAGAATGGTAAACACAGAGGTATACGTGAAGAATTCCGAAACCAATGCAGACAGCAACTTGAGCGTGCTTTCGCACCCACGTACGCCATGCATAAACCTCATGAATTCCACCAGCGCTTTAGCCAGCGCAGAATGATCAGCACGAGCGTTCACAACTCTGTTCCCGCCCTACCAGACCAGGAGCTTGTCAGCCAGCTTCGCGACATACTCCTTGACCCTCCGACACTGAACAATCCAGCGAAGAGCCGCCATCCAGGCCCGTAGCTCAGGTCCATGTTGCAACCGTGCCAATGGAGGTCGCCATCTGGACTGCACCACCTGGGTAACCAGGGGGCCACCGCGCCCTGAAGTCGACGCAGCCTTTGACCCATCAACACAGTCATAGACGCCCTGCAACTCAAATCCAATACCAGCCAATAACGCATCCCAAGCAAGGCTCAGGCCATCAATGGTTTGGGCGTAAAACGCACGTCTCTCCACGTCCCCCCAGTCGTAAGGAAACCTAACCGGCGGCACCTTGGGGAAGGGAACAGGCTCAACGACGCGACGCACCCAAGCAGGCCGATCCTCAGCAAGTATGGGAAGCACCACAGGCAGATGCACCTTCGCGTTGCTGTCGTCAACCACGTGGAGCCTGCAAATACGAGTGCCCAAGCTGGCGCAGACGATGGCGTAGTCATACGCGCTACCAGGCTGTAAAAGCAAGCAAGTGGGTCTCGAGGACGCCGCTACAAAGCCCCGGACTCCCTCCAACCAACCAGAAGAGAGCATATCTGGAGTGAAATTCCAATCGCCCATCGCAACCCAGTCAATTCAACACCAAAAGATACCGAGCCGTCTTGACTAGGAGTGCCTCGTGGGCCGCACTCATAATTTCTCCTGCTATGAGGTAAACAGCCACGATCGCGACGCCACCTGGCACTATCCAGGAGACGTCAGCAGCAGCAATGCGACCTGGCTCAAGAACATGCTCAAGAAACGTAGGCGGAGCCTTGACCACGATATGGGTGGGGGCCAAGATCGCAACCCCACCCGACTTGCCGTCAGCCTCCGTCTGCGCAGCACCTCCGAAGAAACCGTGATACCCGAGGTCTCGAACATGCGACTGCAGAGCGGGCAAGTGCTGCGATAATGTGCGATGCTCCTGCACCACGCAAATCTTGGACCTACAAGTCTCCATAAAGATCTTGATCGGACCAGGGCCCTCCACGTTGACGGTAGTGATGTCGCCATTCAACTTGAGGTATGCTTGGGCCGTCCCTCGCACTCCATCTGTCCGAGACGGCGCGAGAGGCAACGCGCCTGTGCTCCCAGCGCTGCTCTTGCAAAATTTCACCAGACACGTCGGCCGCCTCAATGTCCGATGCGACGCGGCTTTCAGTCGATCCTCGAGCCATACCAGAAACTCGTTCGTCGACAGTAAGATTACGGCCAGGGGGCTCGACCGTCCCCCTGTCGCGTCCTGACACTTGTTGTTTCTGAAACTGCGTGCAGCTTAACGTGTGGAGGAGAAATCGCGGCCCCTGAGCCGCATGCCACCCCCGAAGGTCGGTAACCTCTGGCTCCTATCCCCGAGTGGCCTGGGGGCGCTGCGCTGTGCGCGCCTACGGCCTCCGCCGCAGGTCGGCGCCCGCTAGCGCCCCGGCGGCCATCGGGTGGAGCTGAGCAGCGCGTGCCTTCGGGGGGCGTGGAACACGAGGGAGAACCAGCCGCCATCCGCGATGCAGCCCATGTCCTCAAGCTTGCTATAGTGGAGACACCATTGCCAGTATCGCCCACAGCAACACCAGACGAAGCCAACGCCCTCGCGGTAGCAGATGCCGAACCCGCGCCGTAGCTCGACTGAATGCCGAAGAACTCGTCCTGGTCGAACCCTACGTCGTCGAAGCAATCACAGTCCTGCAACAACAATGCAGAACTATCATCGACACCAGTGGGCCTATAAAGTGCAGGGCGCTGCGCAGCTCCATCAGGCTGCAGATGATAAAATGGAATCCCATCCCGCGGCATCTCAATATGGCGCATGCGCGACTGCGAGTCGCTGTCGACCTTGATTGAAGAGAGGCATCTGAACCAAACGACCAGCAACAGCCCCAAGGCCCTCCAAGTCCTTGGGGATATGCTCCGCGAGGTCCGAGGGATAAAACGCCTCGAGAGACGCCCTGAGCTCCGCCTCCTTGGCATCAGCGATGATGTCGGCCAGCGGCTTGGGTGGCTCAGCGGGCCGACGGGCCTCCGCACTGAGCCCACTTGCGACTCCGTCCCCGTCTGCAGCTGCGCCCGAGCCGGCGCCTGCAGCAGTCGCTTGGGCGGGTGGGCGCTCGGCAACACCGTCGGCCCGCTCCGCAGCCTCCAGGGAGACTGCCTCCACCAAGATCTGACCCATGCTGGCAGACAGGGCCTGCGCCAGGCCACCTGCCTGCTCGGCTGCGAGCCCCAGCGCCTCGAGCATCTTGCCCAAGGCGTCCACGTCGACGCGCGTGCCCTTGCCCTTCTCCTGCATGGCGGCCTCCTCAGGAGCAAGCGGGGCCCGTTTCGTGAGCTCCTGCACCTGCGCACTGAGAGCGACCACTTCCTTCTCCTGCTCCTCAAGGTCCTGCTGGGCCTGCTCCAGGCTCTCCTGGACCTCCTTAAGCTGCTGCTGTCTTGCTGCAACCAGCTCACGAGAGGCATCAGCCCGTTTCTCCGCCGACTTGAGCCGATTCGACATCGTCTGAAGCTTGGCATACATCGGACGCGACTCCTGCAACTTGGCGTGAAGCCGCTCCTTCTCCTCGCGCAACGTTCCCACGTACGCACTCGCCTTCGAATCGGAACTGTACTTGGACACAAACGCCAGCTGCTCCTCAATCTCCTTGAGCCGCTTGCGCATGTCCGCCTCGTCGTCCTTGCCGTCGTCGACAAGCATGGCGTCCCCAAGAGGGGGAGCGCTCCTTTTGACCTCCGCCTAAAGCGCACGGATCTTCGCTTCAAGCTCCCGAATCTTGCTTTGCCCAGCGGCGTCAGCCTGCTGAGCCTGAGTCTTCCATGGGGCCTCAGGGGGCTTGGCGCGGATTGAAGGCTCCGACGGCTGTACATTCCCGCCGAACGTGACTCCTTTCGCCAGCCCGCACAGCACACACTTCTTCGCGTGCGCCATGTTCCACCACTGCTTGCCCGTGCGATCATTTTTGCAACTCTTGCAATACCACTTACACGCGGTCTGCTCCCGAGGCCCCATTGCGTCGTCGTCTTGTGAGAAAGCCTGCTCACCTGCGGGGCCGCAGGAGGCAGCCGATCAGCTGGGGCGGACGAGCTGTCGGATTGTAAACAGATTGATAGCTGCCGCGGTCTAGCGGTATCCAGTCTTGCCAATGCGGGCTCCGCCCGCCAAATCATCAGTCTTGAGCCAAAATGGCTACGGAGAGGGGGAGGGGGGGGGAGGGAGAGGGGGGGAAGAGGAGGAGGAAGGAGGAGGGAGGAGGAGGAGGAGGAGGAGGGGAGAGGGAGGAGGAGGAGAGGGGAGTGGAGGAGGAGGAGGAGGAGGAGGAGGAGCGAGAAAACGCCCACGAGGCGCCTACGGAGCGGAAGGCAAGAGACAGCAGCGCAGGCACTTTGAAGCTTCGAGGGGTCGGACTTGCCTTTGCTGCTTGCCGTAGGCATCATGTGTGATTATATTATGAACCCTCCTTTTCCCTCCTCCTCCTGCTTCCTCCTCCTGCTCCCCTCTCCTCCTCCTCCTCCTCCTCCTCCTCCTCCTCCTTCTCCTCCTCCTCCATCATTGTGCATTCCATCCTGGCCCGCTTGGCTGCTTGCCGCATGCATCATGGGCGATGATATTATGAACCCTCCTTTCCCTCCTCCTCCTCCTGCTTCCTCCTCCTGCTCCCCTCTCCTCCTCCTCCTCCTCCTCCCCCCTCCTCCATCATTGTGCATTCCATCCTGGGTGTTCTTCTCGATGGTGGCCTTCAACATCTCGATCCTGGGCGCGGCCCGAGCGAATGTATATTTTGTCCTCCCTGTAAACCCAGCCTAGGATTATGCGAAGACGCCCTGAGCACGACATGCAAACAAAGAAGCAATAAGATGAGACACTCAAGGGCACAACGGAGCTGTAAACACACGCCCTGCCAACAGACCCAGGCGGTGAACCCAATTACACACGCGGCGTGACGACTCGGGGACGCAGCCAGGACACGGTGTTGCCTCCAGGGCACTGCCCATTTCCGTCCATCCTTACATGCATTCGCATTCGGTGCCACAATGGAAGACCGTCTGACCGCAGTCTAATGGCATCTAGTCCACTACATCTCTCTGTGTCGCAAGGGGGTCCCCTCCGAGGAGCCCCATGCACCTTACGGATCGAATCGCATCGCCATCCTCTCGAGGCGAGGGGGGAGATGAGGGGAAGGGAGGCGGAGAAGGAGCAGCAGCAGCACATTGTTGATGCGATGCGCGCATTCGCAGATTGCGTGCTCGGACAGTGAGCGACTCACGGCAGGTGACAGCAGCAAGAGGGAGGATGGAGGATGAGGAGAACGTGGAGGAGGAGAAGGAGCATGAAGGGTGAGCAGGAGGAGGAAGAAGACCCAGATATGTCCTTTGTCTGCATGTGTATGTGTTGCGCCCTCTGGCGTGGCACAGCTCTTTCCTCAGCCTTTGTCTAGTCGCTTGTCATCTTTCCACTCCACGCCGCCGACCAGGCAGGTCCCTCGATTCGCGTGCCTCCTCCTCCTCCTCCTTCTCCTGCTCCTCCTGCTCCTCCCCCACGCCATCCACGACCAAATGTGCTGATGCAGCACCTGCATCTCTCACGCCGCCGACCGGGCACCGCCCACGGGTCTGGCGTGTCACCACCCTGCCGTCCACGCCCGGATGGCGGATGTCGGTAGGTTCCGTTTCCTGAGCGATGCCTGCAGGCCCGGCCTGGCGTGCCCTGTGCTTTGACCTACTCCGCCTTGTCGCTGCGCGCGAGGCCGCTACCGCAAAAAATGCGCGCGTGTGTGTGTGTGCGTGTGTATATGTGTGTGTGTGCGTGTATGCGTGCATGTGTGTGTGCGTGTGTGTGCGTGTGTGTGCGTGTGTGTGTGTGTGTGTGCGTGTATGCGTGCATGTGTGTGTGTGTGTGTCTGTGTGGTTGATCCCTTTGGGGCGGATCCCTGACCCCTGCTCTGAGGGCCCGGCCGCGCGCGCCCGCCGCCCTGTTCTGGCCCCTTGACTTCCCACGCCTCGTTGCAGTGCGCGAGGCCGCGGTGCCAAAAAGTGTGTCTGTCTGTCTGTCTGTCTGTCTGTCTGTCCGTCCGTCCGTCTGTGTGTGTGTGCGCGCTACTGGGGGTTCTCGGTTACACCGCCGCAGGTCTCCAAGGGCGGAGAGGAGCAGCGCGACAGGAGAGGGAGGGCCTGGAGTGATGAGGAGAAGGGCGCTGTATGTTTCTTGATTTGGACCCAGCCTCAAACGAAATGAAAACGAGGATACGCGTTTCGCGCCGTAAGGGATCCTCGGGCCAAAATAGCCTGCGTTGCTCGTCAAGGATGGGACCAGATGCGGAGCGGTGGTATATTCAGCGTACAGTGGCGGAGCGGAGAGATTCACCGCTGCAGCTCAAGCTCCCACAGGCCGAGGAGCTGGGATTGAGCCGCGGGGCAGAACATGTTAGCATCAGCCCCGCTGGGGACGATCACGAGAAGCGCGCTGGATGGATGGGCCGAAGGAGGCCCACAGAGAAGGAGGAGGAAAAGGGGGGGGGGGGGTCTGCTCCTCCTCCGCCTCCTCCTCCTCCTCCTCCTCCTCCTCCTCCTCCTCCTCCTCCTCCTCCTCCTCCTCCTCCCTCCTCCTCTCTCCTCCTCCTCCTCCTCCTCCTCCTCCTCCTCCTCCTCCTCCGAACTCGCAACAACTCTACTTCGGCGTCGTTTGGGCCAACATCCAAGGCCGGGCAGGGGCAACATGCAATGGCGGATCGCCACTGCGCATATTTTCGTCGCCTTCCTCCTCCTTTCTCCTCCTCCTCGTCCTCCGCCCCCCCATTGAGTGGCCAATACGGAGGAGGGCGCACGGTGGGCACAGGAGGACGACAAGGAGAAAAGAGGACGAAGAGGGCGACAGGCAGAGAGGAGGAGACACGGGGCGGCCACTCTGGCCGACAGGACAGCAAGGGAGGGGAAGAACCCAAGCCCCTGACGTCATGGGCTCGATCACTATATATACATATATATATATATATATGAGCTTAGGCTGCTACCCGTGCCAAGATCAACTTTTCCTTCGGCATGCTCCGCTGCTTCGAAGCAAATCAAGAGAACGAGCGGCAGGCGGTGACAGGGCAGCACGATGGCGCTGACCTGAACGGACTGAGCGAGCGGCATTCAAGACTCTGAGCCCCCTGTGGGGCGAAGTGACGCCCAGGCAGGTGGAAGATGGGGACGGCAGGCGGGTCCTGGAAAAAACTTGAGCACAAGTACAACATACGGCACTGAACGCAGCAAGAGATCATTAATGTGCAAGCACAACGCATGAGCTTAGGCTGCTACCCGTGCCAAGATCAACTTTTCCTTCGGCATGCTCCGCTGCTTCGAAGCAAATCAAGAGAACGAGCGGCAGGCGGTGACAGGGCAGCGCGATGGCGCTGACCTGAGCGGACTGAGCGAGCGGTATTCAAGACTCTGAGCCCCTACCCACTGCCATCCAGTGTCTTGGCTTTGGCCACCACCAGCGCTGCTAGATCTTTGCAGAGCGCCGCGGGGCAAGGGCACGCCCTTGAAGTCCAGAACACACCGAGCGGGTCTTTACCCTTCAGCGTTATGTGTGCCTTACCTGTTGCACTACACCTTTTTTGACAGCCTGAACACAGGCGGAGGGAAGGCTGCGCTGGCAGCCAATTGAAAAGCAAAAAGGTAGTCGCCTTTTTCCAAGGGACCTGATACTGGCAATAATCAACAGAAGCCCACTCGGCGTGAGCGTCGCGGGCCATGTCCAGCAGCTTTGGGACCAGCCAGAGGCGAGACGTGCGAGGGTTCTCGAGAGAGAAGGGGACTCCCGCCTCGACGGCCGCCGCCAGCAGGCGCAGAACATTAGCGAGCAGACGATTGGCGATTCTCACCTTCTCAGCGTCTGCCGCCGCCAGCAGAGGGAGGCCGTGCAAATTCGCATCGTCCCTGAGCGGCGGCGGACCCTGTCCATCATTCTTCCTTGCCCGGCTCCACGTTTTGCAGTCCAGGCCGACATGCACCCCAGCGACTTCCTTCCGTGAGATCCTCAAAACCAGACTGTCGACGAGGGACTCATCAAGAAGGTCGGCTCGCGGGTCGTCAGCATAGTCCCAGCCTTCCGAAGCCCAGCCGGCGGCGTGGACGGCCTTGGCCAAGGCGGCGGAGCCGCACATGAGCTCGACGAACGGCCTGGCACGGGCGCGGGCCGCGGCACTTTGGCAGAAGGTGCGGGGCGGCGCATGCTGGGCACAGGTGCCGCCTGCAGCCGCGCCGACGGCGTGGCCGTCCGCGGCCTCTGGGGCCGCGCCAGGAGCCTCTCGAGCTCGGCGTGCAGCTTCGCGGGCGCCGCCTCGGCCCTGCGGCGGACGTCGACTGGGAGTGCCGCCAGCTCCTGCTGCGCCAGCGCGTGGGCCTCGTAGCGTTTCATCGTATAGTCGCTGGCCCACCGCCCGCGCCTCTTGATCTCGCCCATGGAACGATACCTCTTGAGGCGATCGTGCGACGGGCCACCGTGGCGGAGCTGGTAGGGCACGTACTTGGTGGGCACCTCGGCCAGCTCCAGCGCCTGACGCCACATGACGCCCAGCTGCGCGGCGGTGAGACGGAACAGCGGCGCCTGCGGGTCCCCCGACCTCGCGCGCGCCAGCAGCGGGCCCAGCCAGGGCACCTCGACCGAATCGAGGAGCAGGCTCTCGTCCGACAAGCTGGTCTTGCTGTACTCGCCCCTCGCGCTGGGGCGCAGGTTGAAGCCGTAGTCCATGCACGAGCCCGAGGGGAGGAAGAGGTCCTGCTCGCGAAGGCCGACGGCCTCGGAGGGCCTGAGGTACACCCAGAACATCGTCACCACCATGAGCGCCGCGCGCGGGGACCCCAGCTGCGTGGCCATCGCCAGCGCGACCAGCGCGACCACTTGCCAGGGCGTGGGCGGGCGCGTCTGGCCTGGGTCCAGGCGCCTCCAACCCTGGAGGGCCCGACAGAAACGCGGCAGGCGGAGCGACCCCTTTCGGGAAAAGTCGGGGTGCGCCGAGATGTACGCGGCATATGTTTTCAGGACGGCGGCTCTCTCGAGCCCGATGCTCCAGGCGTAGTCGGCGTAGTTCGTCAGCGCCAGGTCGACCTGAGCCGCGGTGTGCAGCGGCAGCTCGAAAAGGTCCACGAACGCCTGGAAGTCGTCAAGGGCGTCCTTGTAGTATGCCTGAGTCTCGGGCGCCACCGCGTTCCACTCCAGGAAGCTCCTCTCGTCCTCCCCCACCATCGCGAACGGCCCAGAGGCCCGCAGACGGTGAGCAATCCTCTCCTCCTTCGTCGCCCCAACAAACGGCCTGCCCTTCAAAAAGCTCTTCTGCACGATCTTGGGGCTGGCAGCTGGGCGCTTGACGGACACCGCGCGGGGCAGGCGGGACACCTCCCGACTTGGCATCCCAGCGCCTCGACCCCTCGTCGGAGGGGTTGAGCTCCGAAGGTATCCACCGATGCTCGAACCGCGACGCAGTGGCGACGGAGTAGGCAGCTTCTCTGCGGCAGCACAGCAGAAGGGGATAGGAGGAGCATCGCCCACGTCCGAGCGCGAGCACTGTGCCGAGGTTGTCCCCCGAACGTAGATGTCGGAGACCAAAGGAGGCCTGGGCCCTCGTGATATGACGAGATGTCATGTTCGAAGCCCTCCCCTCGATAATAGCGATGGGCTCCTTGACGTGAACCCTGGCCGAGACCACCTGCTTCCACTGGGGGCCCTGCAGAGCCTGTACGGGCACCTCTGTGAACTGCGGGTTGAGCTCCCAGGGGTCCTTGATGAGGTCCATGCTGGTGCTCTTGGGGGCCTTGACGGTCTCGATGTCGCTGAAGACGTCGAACGGCCCCTCCGAGGCCTCATGGCCTCCAGAACGGACTCCCAAAGCAGAACGGCGTGCCGAGATAGCCGAAGGCATGCGATATCTCCATCTCTCACTGACTGACCCGATGCGCTTGACAAGATCTGATGACAGTGTTGTCTGACACGTGGCCATACCCGTCAAGCACGCGTCGTAAGCGAAGACCGTCGGCGACCACTGAAGCCGAAGGTTGGCAGACATCAGCGGCAGCAGGCGACGGCACTGCTCGACTTCGCGGGCAGCCGAGGGCCAGAGACGGGCTCGCACGTGATAGCACTCTCTGACGAAATCATACAAACTCCTGAGGATCGAGAGCAGCTCCCTCTTCAGCATCAGATGATCAATGA
Source organism: Prorocentrum cordatum (assembly GCA_963575745.1). Taxonomy (NCBI): domain Eukaryota; class Dinophyceae; order Prorocentrales; family Prorocentraceae; genus Prorocentrum; species Prorocentrum cordatum. The sequence continues at coordinate 79,782 of CAUYUJ010021820.1, read as the reverse complement.
GATGACCCACGTACCTCTCCACCTCCCTCCCCGTGACTCTAGGGCGCTGCTCTAGCCACAGTGAAGCTTGGCGGAGGCGCTCGGAGCGCTCGGGCCGTGAGAAAACTCGCCCAGACGCGCCGTCGATCAGACGGCCGAGGCTGGTGAAGACGTCAGTGGCCTCGACCACCTCGTGAATCTGCACGCCATGCTTCCTCCAGGCGTCGCAGATCTGGTGCATCAAAACATTGCATCTGACAGGGTCGGTGCCGATGACGTTGATGTTATCGCAATAGGGGAGGAGGCAAGGGACCCCCCCGTCGAGCGGGGGCACCGGACCGTGATCGGTCAGCACCCGCGGGAACCCGAGCCCCGAGGCAGAGCAGCAGACGTGCGCATTCGCACGCTGCCCAAGCCAGAAAGCCCAAGACCAGCCCATCGGAACGACCCGCAGGAACGGCCACACCCAGCCCCCCGAGGGGCCCTCGGGAGTGCCCACTGCCTCAACCCCCCATTGCGACAACGAAGCCTGCGACACCGGAGGCAGCGAGAAGAACAGTCCCAGCTCCTCCCTCAGGCCGAGAGCGTAGAAGTAGTTGCGCACGTCAGCTTGGGCGCAGAAAACCTTGGTGTTGAAGCTGCCGTCCTCCTTACGATCATCAGGAAGCTGTAGGCGACCGTGCGCCGCCGATGTCCCCATGGCCAGCGGCGGCGGGTCGCGAAAACGTCGATTTGGCACTCTAGCGTCCCACACTAGACGCTGCGCTCCACTCTTCTTGGCCACGAAAAAGGGAGTGACTAAATCCTTCGGGCGGTACGTGAAACCCAGCATGTTAGCCTTCACCAGGTCGCCGATGAAAGTGCGGTATGCCACTGGGTCACGCTTCAAAACTTCATCCATGTAGGGGGTGACGGGCGGCTCGCTATCCAAGACGCGGGACCACTCGTCAGGAGTCTTCATCATGGCTTGCTCGTAGTCCAGCACGTAGCTCCTCCCGATCCCGTCGAGCACCGACTCACCAGGAGGTATGACCGCACCCACTTCTGGGATGTCGACTCGGGATCTGACGTACCTTACCACGGGACTCGGTGCCTCGTCCGCGGTGTAGGACAGGCTGGAGGCCAGGAGCTCCTTCGCGGCTCCACGGCGAGAAAAGTGAGTGTCAGACTTCGGGGCCATTCTGACCTCGTTCAAAATGGTGGCGGTAGCAAGCCGCTGAGCCGCCGTGATGGGCCCACGCTGCACGCACGGAGGATGGAGAGCGTTGAGACCCGCAATGGCATCATTGGCACACTGCTCCGTCTGCCGCCTATGTGCCAGCCTTCGCCTCGTCGACGTAGACGCTGGCGCAGAAGTAGGCGGAGTCGGCTGAATGGAGGGCAGCGGGAACAGATCACGCTGGCGATCGTCCGCTGCACTCAGCCCAGGAGGGCGTCCACTGTCACTACCACAGGCCTTGTGCACGTCGCGGGCCGGCCAGCCCCCGCGACTGGGAGCCGTCATGATCCCTGCCCGCCAGTGCCGCTGGCGTCGGTCCTGTTGCCCCCCTTGCCGCGGCGCAGCTTCTGCTCCTCCTTCGCCTTGCGAGCCTCTTTGAAAATCGCTGCCCTGTCGCGCATGCCCGCGGCCACGTGGCGCTGCAGGTCGGGCGCGACGGCGGCGCCCTGGCGATGCGTGGCCCAGCCCATGAACTCATCGGCCGCGGAGTAGTCTGGGTTCGAGGGCGAGGCGGAGTGAGCATCCTCGATGACCTGGATCCTGCGCACGACGAGCTCGGCGCTCTGGAGCGCAGGGGCGTTGAGCTGGTCCACGGTCACGATTGCCTCCAGCACATGGCACAGCACCTCGTGTTCGTGAACTGAACGATCTCCATCAGGGATGCGAGCCGACCTCAGCCAGTTCGAGTGGTGAGTGACTGGCGTGAGCCCGGCGTCCCGATACGACCTCAGCACCCAATCCGTAGTGCGAGGGCCCTGCAGCATGATGCCTCCCTCAGGCTCATCCACGATCTGCATGTCCACGGCCTCGCTGTAAAGGCGACGGCGCGCCCCCTGCTGGTTGAAACGCACAGGCAGCACGCGCGGGTCGTCCACAACGAAGGCATCCACGTCGGCTAGGGCCACCTGGCGCGCTCCGACGAAGCCCCCTCCATGAGGCACCAGCGCCATCTCCCCGTGTACGACGGTACCCTGAGGGAGAGGATCAGGCATCTGCTCGCCGCGCCGCATCCCCTGGAAGTCCTCAATAGCCAGCCAAACTGTGCCAGCCACTGCGGGGGCGGCCGCGGCCCCGGCGCGGGGGGCCCCTCCCACCACGCCAGCGCCTCGAGGCACGATGGCCCCCTGCGGTCCGGCCGCCGCGGGGTGAGCCGCCACGGGCGCCGCTGCGGCGGCAGGAACAGCGGCAGCAGGCGGCGCCACCCCCCCGATCAGGAGCGAGCCCTCGCGGATCAGCTGCTGGACCTCGGCCGCCGTTGGCACCTGTCGGAAGCGGTAGACGTGGGCGGGGTTGACCCCAGGGGGGGTGGCGCCCTGCGCTCCCGACCACCGCACATCTCTGAGGTCGTCGGACGTCGTGTACTCGGCGTAGTGGTCCCCGTCTGGCGAGAACGTGCTGACAAGACCTGGATCCCCGATCGAGACCCCTGTCACGAGCCTCTCATGATACACCGGCGCTCCAGGCAGGTCATACTGGAAGAGCACGTAGTCACCTACTCTCGCCATTGCGCCTCCTGATCAGCTGCAGCTGCTCTCGCGCTCGATCTCCGACCCCTGTCGCCTCGGCGTCGACGCGGCCGCCCCGCCGCCAGAGTGCGCCGCCCAGCCCGAGCCCCGCAGAGGCTCCTGCCAGGTATCCCCAGCAGGCCGAGGGGATGTCGAGCCCGTCAGGGACGAGCTCCGCTCCTGCAAGCGGGCAGGAGAGATCCACCAGCGGCACGGGACACGCTGGGGTCGGGCAGGCCAGCGCTGGGCAGACCTGGACGGGGCAAGAGACGTTCGCGGGCGGGCACGCCAGCGAGACCGCGGGGCACTGGGGCACCGCCGAGATCAGGGACTGGCGCAGCGCCAGCAGCTCGAGAGCACGGATCCCTGCAGACTGGAAGGTCTCGATGAGGGCGGACTGCGCCCCCATCAGGGAAAACCTCTCCTGGAAAAAACTTGAGCACAAGTACAACATACGGCACTGAACGCAGCAAGAGATCATTAATGTGCAAGCACAACGCATACATAATATATATATATATATATATATATATATATATATATATATATATATATATAACACAAAGACGTCTCGACCCATTTCCCCAAACCGTTGTTCCATCCCGAGATATATTCTGAAGGTGCAGGGGCCCAGTGAAAGCCCTCGCGGGCCCCACATCGGCCCCAAACCGCAAGACGTTGGCCACGGAGTCCGAAATCGCCCGACGACGTGAAGACATGAAAACATGCACTCGTGAAGGCTTGGAATATGAAGGCCAGCCGAGAAGACGATCTGAAAATCAGGCGGTTTGTCCGACGACCTGAACGAGTCAAGACTCACTCCCGGCGGACGACACGAATGCGCGACAGCCTGACCGACGACCTGAAGAAGTGAAAACATGACGAATGAAACATGAAGACGTGTTGCCCCGGCCGATGGCCCGAAGACATACTGCCCTTGCCGACGACGTGAAGACGTTTAGCTCCTGAAGAAAAGTACTTCGGGTCTTCATAGTCCCGTTTCTTTCGATGTGGCCGTGAAGGACGAGGGCGACGACGACGCGGACGACGACGAAAACGGGCAGGAGGAGAAAGAGGGGAGCTGCCTCTGCCAGCGGCGAAGCAATGACTAAACGCCTCGGGCCACTGTGGCAGGGGCATGCCTGAGGGAGGGAGGGGTCGGGTCGGGCGAACAGGGGAGATAGCAAAGGGGGGGGTTGAGAATCAGCTCACGTAGCTGAATTTCCAGGCGCCTCCCGGCGCCGGAGGCGTCTATGTATCGAGGAATGGGCGGGGGCAGAGGTTTCCAGCCCGCGCCCGGCAGCGCGGCGACGACGGCGCCGATCGGACCTCGGACCCGACGCCAACGCAGACTGGCACAAAGTCGAGCCAGCCTCGGATGCGAAGCCACGCCCACGCGGCCCGATCGCGCGTCTCAGGCGAGCGATTCCACGCGTCAAACCACGCGAGAAGGACGTGAGCCCAAAGGGCGATGACAGGCTCGCGGTCCACATAAAAAGGAACAGGCACCGCGGTGAGGCAACGACCTGGAGCTCCACTGGCAACTGACTGAGCAGCCCGACGTCGCAAAAACTGGATTGACGGGGAAGAGCACCCTGAAACCAAACCCTGAGACACCTTGGCCGCGCGAGCACGCCGACGCATGCGCCTAATGCGCTGCGCCCGTGACCGCGCCGCCCAGCAAGTCCCCGCCCCCCCTCCGCGCCGCGCCCAAGATCCACGACCTGGGCCGCCAAGGGCGCAGAGATCCCCACACCGCGGAGGCCGGCAACAACTCGCTCGCCACGGCGAGGGCACGACGCAATGACTTTGGTCTTGGCCGACGCGCGCAGGTGATGCAGGGCGGACGATCAAGCGAACGACTGGCCTACCTGGGAAAGCAGGGCGAAAGCGCCCTCCGCAGCACCTTCCGCTCGCGCCACGGTTTCACCCACGAGAGCCCAGGGCCCCGCGGAGGAGACGAGGGCCCGAACGCCCGCGGCAGCATGGGCCGCCGACAGATCGGGCCCAGGAAAACCTTGGCATGTCTGACACCGCGCGCCGAGCCAGCCACGATGGATCGCGGGGAAAGCCGAAATTAAAGTAAAATTCCTGGGCCGCTAGATCCTGGGAGGGAGAAGCATCTGAACCTCGAGGAAAGCAACGATGGAGTGTAAACCCTGCTGGACAGAACTGCGCATGGGCAGCCAAGTGTTAACGCGCTCGCGAGATTTCTCGATGCCGAGGTGATGAGCAGAGTCGTTTTACGTCGCCCTCTGACAAATAGCTCTCGAGCCTGACGGCCCTCGCGTGGCCGCGCCCCGAGACTCGCCGAGGTCCAGGGGCCACTGATCCGCGATGGGGCCCCGAGCTCTCGACCACGGCGCCCTATGGCGATCCTGACGGCGCAGGGGTGGTCGCGCCAATCGCCGGGGGGCCCGCAGAGGCCAGGGCCCCTTCTGTTCCGCGGCGCGAAGCACCTCTCCGCGCTGCCGCTGGCCCCCGGGTGGCAGCCTCTGAATGTCCACAGGGCTGGTGGCGCCAACGCCTCGGTCCTTGCTGGGCGACATCCTGGATGCCACGCGGATGGCGCCGTCGTCGTCCAGGGCCTCGATCGGGTCGGCCCGAGCGCGGGCGCGCAGCGTGGCCAGTCCGCCGCAGTGATCCGACCGAGTTGCGCGCGGGTCAGTCCACCACTCTCGTCAACTGCCCAGCCCATGCTCCGCGAGGGCGCCGGGGTCGCCAGTGACAGCCAGGGCACCTACAGCAGAACAGGAGGTGGGTCTCGAACATGCCGATGTACCAGCGAGGGCTTCGCGCGCCTGCACTCGCGGGCCCACTTAACGTGGGCGGCGCTGGCCGAGGATGAAGCAAGTCCCCGCGACCTGGCGACGCACCTCTCCGTGGACTCGAGCAGCGGCTCTAGCTCCTCTGCCGCCAGGCGGGCCCCAAATGATCATGGCCAGGTCGAACCACTCGTCGATCTCCGCGGCGGTGGCCTTAGGACTTAGGACCAGAAGTATCGGCCCTCGGCTGGGCCTCCGCCTGGTCAATCATGCTGAAGATGGACGCGATGAGCAGGGGCTGTTGCGGCGCAGATTATCGGTGCAATGGCGGCGCAAGGCCGCATAGCGAATCGCGAGCGATGAAAGCGCAAGCGGAACTCCATAGCTGGGCTGCGCATGTGTGATCGCCCTGGCGACGGCTGGAGCTTCCTCCAGTGGAGCTCACACACGCGGGCGCGGCCGCGGTTTGCCACCTCGCGCTCGGCCTCGCCGCCCTCGACCTCCAGGGCGGCGTCCTCCATGGTCGTCACCCGTCGCGAGTAGCGCTGGCGACCGCGCCAGCTGCAAAAGCCCAACAAAGAGACGAGCGCCATTACTCCGCAGAGGGCGGCGTCGCCACAGCGCCGGCCACTCTGGCCCATGAACTGGCATTGATATGGAAGGGCGCCTGCTCATCAGCCTGAGGAGGCGCCTCCTCCGGAGGGTTCGCGGCGCCGCGGGCGCCCCGCGAATCTGCGCCGAGGCGTGCGCGACGACGGGCGCGAACCTCCGCGTGGCGCCGCGACATCTTGCCGTCGGGCTTCTTGGGGCATGGCCGCTGAGGCAACCGCCCGGGGGCAGTCAGGAGCTGACGCAACCACTCACCATGCCCCGACAAGATCTCGATATCCAAGGCCACATGCGTCTTCCGTAGCACCTGCGTGAAAGCGCGCACCCTGAGCTGCTCAGCTAAGCCCATCTTGACCACGAAGTTCGATGAGGGGGCCGCTGCCCAAGGTGCAATAGCCAGACAATCGCGCGGCACAACTACCTCGACGTCCCAGATTTCAAAGGGACCGCTCTTGGCAAGAATGGACGGGTCCATACTCCAATCAGCACACGTGCTCCAAGGAGCGGCCAGGGGGCCCACGAACTGGCCGATGGATCGGAGCCGCGGTGCATGAATGCCACCCGTCTTCGGCCGTGGAAAAAGGTAGGCCTACAAAAACACGACATTGCCTTGCTAAAATGCAACGTGCTGGGGCAACAGCCATCAATGGCACTGGGTCTCGCCCTGACAATTTGCGCCCCCGGGGCGTGGCTGCGACGACGTGGCGCCTGCGAACAATCCGCTCTCCACCCCGCGAGCCCGCGGGCAAAAGTGCCGATGCGGTCGCAGGAGTGCCCGCCATCTTCCCGCCGCCCTTGGACAGGTCGGCTCGGGCTGCCTCCGCGCCCGCTAACTCGCGCGCCAGTCTCGGTAAGCGCGACCGTCTCGAAGATGGCGCCCGCGCCGCGCATGACGCAGACTGCCGCGTGCCCCCACTCGCTGACGTTGGCGAAGAGCCCCGAACTGAATCAGGATTCCGCGCGGGGGCCCGAGCAGGCGTCGGGCCGAGCAGAGGCGCAGCTGGCGGACGAACGCGCTCGGGTTCAAGAGGAGGCTGCCCCGCTTGAATTTGCAAACTCCCGCTCGGCCTCGAAGGCCTGCTCGACGTCATCGAATCGGTCGTGGTCGTCGCGGTCTAAGATTGAGGTCCGCTTCTGGTCGAGACGCGCTGCCACGGTGGCCTCAACCTGATCCTCTAAAAACGGCAGCGACAAACCCTGCTCGACGGTCGGGGTTCGCGCTTTAACTTGATCCCAGCAAAACGGCGACTATGGCCCGGCGCAAACGGTGGGATTTGCGATCCGACGCCGTCCTGAGCAACTGGCGAGGGCGGGCCCGACTTGAGGGGCATCGTGATCTGCGGATTAACGCCATCGGACGCCGAGCAGAACTGCGACGACGTACCCGACTCGAGGAGCGTCGGCTGCGCTCCAACGCCTAAAGACGAACAGCTCGCGGCAACTGAGGCGCACGTGGACGTCGGAGAGGGCGCGGAGGGTCGGGCACGCGTGGACTTCGACAAATACGGCGTCGCTCGCCATCGCGCGCCGCGGCTCGCCTCCCTGCCCTGAAGCTGCCGAATCCCCCCCGGGGGCGCGCAGAGGTCAAGGGCCTGGGGCGAGCGCGGGGCGGGCGGCCGCGGCCGTGCCAACAGCGCCGGCCTGGAGTAGCCGCGGTCGAGAAAGGCCCGCCCTTGCCCTCTTCGCTGGGCGCGGCCGAGGGGGAGCCTTCGTGGTCGGCCTGACCATCGCGCCCCGGAAGAAGACTGCAATTGGCCGACCGCGGCGAGGAACTCGGAGCAGACGCAGGCTGCGCTGCAGGACAGGACTGCAGAGGCCAAATAGCCGCAGACCCGCGCGAGCAGGGCCTTCCGCCGAGGGAGAACTCGACAAAGAACTCGGGCCCGGCATCTGCTGCCCCCTGGGCGGCGCGCGCTGATCGAGGATCTCGATGGCCTCGACCATGGAAGCTGGATGGCGGGCCAACTCGGCCTCCCAGGCCTCGCGGCCCGTCTGGGAGAAGCGCTGCAAGTTGCGGCGGTGGGTGACGCGAATTCGGCGGCGACCCCGCCAGGCCGAGGCGCAGGCGACGCACGCCGTGCCCATCAGAACGCGCCCCGACACCTGCCAGGTTTCAGCAGCGAAATGGCGAAGTCAGGATGGGTGAGCCAAGCCGCCGCACATTCGGCGCAGCGGGCCATCCGCAGAATCGCCCTTCTCGTCAAGAACCGACAGGTCCTGCATCCAGGTCTGCGCGTAGGTCCGCAGCCGCTTCTGCAGGTGCTGCGCGGGGCCCAAGGTCTTGGCCTGGCAGCCTCTCGCTATAGAGAGGGCGCGGCGGGCGGCTGCCTCGGCGCGGGCCTCGGCGGCCCGACCGGCCCTGGCGCGAGCGGCAGCTCGCGAGGCCCCAGACTTGGCGGGCGCCACGGAAAGGGGCTGCGCGACTGTCGGCAACAGGGCCGGTGGCAGAATCGCCAACAGCTGGATCGGCCGCTGCGGCCGGCGCATCGCCCGCGCCAACATCGCCCGAGGCGCCCCGACGCCGCTCGGCATGGAGCCGAGCGCGCAGCTTCTTGGCCCGCTCGCAGAGCTGGGTGATTTGCTACGCGGCGGGCCCCCAGGCCTCTTGCACCCTCTGCTGCGCTGGTGGCGAGCTCGCTCTCGACGCGAGTCCACTCGCCCTTGCCAGCGCCCTCGATCTCGAGGCCCTGAGGGCCATCGACGATCGGCGACGCGCCCTTGTCAACGAGGGTCGAGAGGTCGATGGCCGAAGAAGCAGATGACTTGGCCTCGTCCTCGAGCGGCTGCGACGGCAACTGCTTGGCGCAAGCCGCCCCCCAGTCCCACTGGGCCCGGTGCGCGTCCTCGGCGGCGCGATGCTCCGCCTTCCTAGCCTGGCCAGCCACGGCTCGCCCTCCAGTGCGTGGGCCGCGCGGGTGTCGAGCAGGGCCCGCGCGCGCCTGCGCGCGACCCCCAACGCAGCGACCTCCACCTCCGCGACCTGGTCCTCCGCGAGGGGCGGGCGACGCTGACGCAAAACTGCCGGCTCAGCCTTGGGCTGCAATTTTGCCTCGAGGGCACCGAGCTCGTCGACGCCGCTCAACTCTGCGCGGAGAAGGGCGCGCGGGTCGGGGGGGCCGCGGGCGCGTCGGGCTTCCTCTGCGAGTGGCGCCACCCGCGTTGTGGTAGACCCAGGGCCGGCAATCGCGCGAAGCCCCCGTGACTGCGCGCGGCGGCGAAGGCGGCCCCATGGCGCCGGCGCCCGCGACGCCGCCAGCATCGCCAGAGGCCGCGGAAAGGCCTCGACTGCCAGCGCGAACGGGTTCGACGCGAGCGTCGGGGGGCCGACGTGCCACTGCCCGCCAGGTGGCCTGTCGGCCGACGGGTCGGGCGCGGGCGGCGCGGGGCAGCAGGGGCGCCAGCGGTCGGACTTGAATTTCCGACGGTAGCGGCGCGCCGAGCAGCTGATGAACATGCCGCCCTTGTCCTCGCCTCTGCCGCAACTGCCGCCGCGGCCGCCCCTGGTCCCGCCGCGGCCCGCGGGGCGCCGCAGACCCGCGCGCGGCCTGGTCTCGGCCGAAAGGACTGCCCTCCGTTGAAGGGCCGCAAGCGGCGCGCTGGGGCGAAGCGGCAGCCGCGAGAAGAGCGGGAGTAAAACCGCGGACTCGCGGCGCCCACCCGTCCCCCCGAGATACTGAAGACCTCGAACCAAATTTGCCACGGAGAAGCAGAAAGAGAAAAGGTGCCCGCGCATCTCTGCGGGCGTGAAAGCCTGGCGACTACATCGAACAACTGAGCTGTCTCTGTCAGCAGCGACGCACGACTTGAATGCCCTCGGGCAACTGCGGCAGGCCTTAGAGAGGGGGGAAGGGGCGGCATCGGCGTCTGACGACGACGACAAAGATGGTTCGGCGCGAGATGTGCAACGCGCGCCAGGCCCCTTCCTCGGAGCGAAAATGAGCTGCGAGGACCAGCGCCAGCATCGACCCCGCGGCGCCACTGCCGCCCCGCAGCGGGCCGCGCCGGCGCTCTCTGTCCAGCCGGCGGCTGCGCGCGCGCCGTCGCTGGGCTGGACTCGGGCGCCCGCGGCCTGGCTGGCGGCCCCTTCGATCGGGCGCGCCGGGCTGGGCTCGGGCGCGCGCGGGCGCCCCGCCCGTCCTCCGCGGCATAAGGGCCAACCCCGCAGGGGGCGCAGAAATCTGGGCCCACGTGGGCGCGGACGCCGCTTCGCAAATAATCCGATACCCGCTATTTTCGGCAACGGTGTAGGCGCTCGTCGGTTTTCTTTACGACTAGATGCAGATGTTTCCCGTCGCGTCGGGCAATTGCAAATAGGTGCCAATAGGGGGGGTGGAATTCGCCGTCGCCACATCGTCGCCGTCGCCATCATCGCCACCGCAATCGTCTTCAACAGCGCGATCAGCACCTATACAGCGCGCCGCTGAAAAACTCTGCGCGGCAGTCGCGGCTGAGCCTCGCGCGCGGTGGCGGGGGGGAAGAAGCGCCGCCCAGGAGAAATCTGGCGGAGAGGCTCAATGATCGCCGCGCCTTCGGGCGATGAGGACGAGGCGGGAACGACTGGTGGAAGAGCGAGAATGATGCATGCCAGCCTGTGGCTCGGCTTCCTCGCACCACGGTTGCAGCAGTTGAAATGGCGATCAATGTTCTGCACGAAGTGCACGTCCTACTCGGCGCCCGCGCCCCAAACTGCTGCATTCCGCAAGGTTTGCCCCCCTCGCGCCACGATTTTCGGGCGGGGTACATCGCGGGGCGCATGATGCGCAGGGGGGTCGGTGACCCCTTACGGAACGAAGCAATTGGGGGCGGGGGCATCCGCAGAGTCCAGGGAGAAAAACACGCTGCATGTCAGATCGCCGAACATGTCCCCACCGAGCGGCCAGGGCGGGGGGGCGCCGCGAGGGGCCTCGGGGGGTGGACCAGAGCCCCACCACAACGTCTCCATGTCGAGAGCGGCTGTGTCGAGCCACTTCTGGCATGGATCCGCCACACGTGACGTCGAGTGGCTGTGGCGCGCGGGGGGTGTCGGGGGGCGTTGGGGGCGGGGGCGGCGGGGCGACTGGCGCGACCGACGACTGCGGCAGCGACGCTGGCGCCATCAGAATAGCCAGCATGATCGCCGTCGCCATCGTCATCACCACTACCGCCCTCGCCATCATCATCACCATCATCATCGCCATCACCGCCACCGCCGCCCTCGCCATCAGCGCCGCCAGCATCATCCCCTCACTCCCCCCATCTGCTCCCCGATCAAGTTGTCGTCTGTCTCCCCGGCGGGGCTCCGCGGGCGCGTCTTCCTTCCATTGCAAGACAAGCGGCGCGACGCATTCTCGCGCGCGCTCAATTGACAGGCGGGGGCGTCAGGGGGGCCCCATCGAGTCTTGCATTCGCCCTACTATACTCCACTCTACTGCTCTACTCCAGCAACGCGGACACAGAGGAAGAGTCGGCTGGGCACTCAGTTCCGGGGCTGGGTGGGCCTGCGGAAGGCGCGCCTCCAGCCTCCAGGGGCGCGCTCCACCGGGCATATAATAAGCATCCACGACGGCGGCTTGGGGACTCGATCTTCGGAGGGACCGGCAGTGGATATGGAGGGCGCGGCCAGCGCCTGCCCATCTGCCCGGAGATCGACCCCCCGAGCGACGCAAGTAGAACCCCGCCTCTCGTGCTTGACCGATGGGTGGCGCGGGCAATCCAGCATCGCTTGCGCTTGCCACTGATGGCGAGCATGGCGCGGGCCCAACGCTCAACAACCACTTCGGGCGAGGCAGGGGCGATGGCCACCTCGGCCGAGGCCGCGCAATCCGAGGACACGTCGCCGGAGGGGCATTCCCGCCGGGCCGCGCCCACCGAGGAAGAGGAAGAGGAAAAAGAAAAGGAGGGGCGAGAAGGGGAAGGGGGCAGAGGGGCAAGGGAGAAGAAAAGGGACAAACCTTGTCGAGAAGCTCACTTACCCATGATGCCCATGGGAGCTGCGTCAACATTGGGCCAGCCGGGCACACTGCAAACTGCTCGTGCCACAAACGGCTCGTGATGATGCTTGAGATCGTCATGGAGGTGATCATGTAGTGTTCACAAGTATGATGGCTATGCTGAGCAAGAAATTACGATGGTGGTCGACATGATGCTGTTCATGGTGACCAAACCGATCGAACGCATCATGATAATACTATCCGCATCTACCCCTCGATTTAGAGATACACGACAAAACCAACATGCATGTGTTCAACCGCCGCGCATCTGTCCATCCCCTCAACCCGTTGCATACTCGGGTGCATGCGTGTGTGCACCGGCACACGCGTGGTTTACTCTTGCAAATATAGTCAGACTTGTGCGCAGGTATACATGCGCGTGCACGAACATAGGTGATCTGTGTGGATCGCTATGCGTATACCTCCCTAGTTTGACATCTCTCTCTCTCATTCTTTCTCCCCCCTCTCTCTATATCTCTATATCTCCCTCCCCCCTCCATCCCTCTGCTCACTTCCCTGCCATGGCGCCCCCTTTTGGCCCGCGCTCTCAGCAGCGGAATTGCGCCGCGTCCAGTTGCACGAGCCAGGAGCATATCGCGCCGGACCGAAGTCCGCGGCCCGCTGCGGGGCGGCCAGGCCATGGCGCCCGACGCGCATCCTCCTCCTGCGCCCCCCCCCCCCCCCCCCGCACCACCACCGCGCGCGCCCCGCCAGAGCGACGCGCGGCTCGCGAAGTGATCGTGCAAACCGCCCTATTCGCCGGCGTTCGGAGATCTCCTTGCTGTAGATCAAGATGTTCGATCTTTTCAGCATGGCGCCCGCAACCTTGCCGGCGCGGCGCGCGAGCTCTTCGGCCATCTAACCGCGTTGTTCTGAGGTTGGTTCACCTGGCGCCTTGGCCCAAGTGTAAGAAACTAGCCAGGCGAAGGACCCAAACATATGCTGTTGCGAGCACCGCAATTGTGACGATCTTCCTCGGTGGCGCCCCCTATGGGGCCACGAACCGCGCGAAGGGCGCGCCGGATTGCGTGGCGGGGTACACGGCGCGAGCGAAGACGATTTGTCTCATTGCGAGAGACTGAGCGCGGGTGGGTCTGAGCGCGAGCGAGTCTGAGTGTGAATGAATCTGCGTGCGAGTGAATATATTTACATGAATGCGAGCATGGCCGCGCCTGGTGTGTATATATTTATACAGGTATGTGTATGTACATGTATATGTATACGTATATGTATTTGTATATGTATATGCATGTGTTTATGTATATGTATATGTATATGTATATGTATATGTATATGTATATGTATATGTATATATATGAGTGGTTCACGTATGCCTAACCCTGAGTACTCGTGACACTGAGCGTGGCCGCCGCAGGAAGCTCCCCCTGGAAACCCGACAGCAACGCCCGCGCGCCGCGACGCCCCTGTCGGCACGCTCCTCACGAGGATCGCGCCCGCTTCCTTCCCGTCATGTTTCTCCCGTTTTGCCCGCGCACGCCAATGTCCAAGGCTGCGGGCGAGGCGCCGCACGGAGCCCCCGCGACGCGCGTTGGTCGCCCCGGAGGGGTCCCGGCGACGCGCGCGGGTCGTCCGCTGCGCGGAGCAGAGAGAGCTAGCTGGCTGGCTGACAGCGGGCAAGGCTGTGGCCGCTGGGGAGAGGGGGCGAGCGAGGCTCTGGGCAGAGGGCAGCGCGGAGTTCCCGCGCCCCAAACAGTCAGACCGTCGAGAGACGGCGAGGCTCGGGCAGGCCGCTCCTCAGGTCAAGCCTCGCGGATGAACTCGGTGAAGCTCAGCTCCCTGGCGAGGGCCGCCGCCTCCCTCCTGCGCCGCTTCGCGCGCGTGGCGAACTGCCCCATGCGGTCCCGCAGGCCCTCCGGCGGCCCTGCCAGGAAGAACTCGATGCCAATTGCGCCACTGGGACCTTGGGAGGAGCTCCCTCTGAGGTCACGAAACGCGTGAGGGGCGTGCCAAAATGAGGCGGCGCCGTGCGAGCTGCGCCAGTGAGACCTTAGGTGGAGCTCCCTGTGGGGCCACGAAACGTGAGGGGTGTGCCAAAATGGGGCGGCGGCGCCGTGCGAGCTGCGCCACTGGGACCTTCGGTGGAGCCCCCTGTGGGGCCACGAAACGTAAATGGCGTGCCAAAATGGGGCGGCGGCGCCATGCGAGCTGCGCCACTGGGACCTTGGGGGGAGCTCCATATGGGGCCACGAGGTGTATGAGGGGTGTGCCAAAATGGGGCGGTGGCGCCATTCGAGCTGCGCCACCGGGACCTTCGGTGGAGCCCCCTGTGGGGCCACGAAACGCGTGAGTGGCGTGCCAAAGTGGAGCGTCGGCGCCATGCGAGCTGCGCCACTGGGGCATTATTTTTTCTAGCTGTGCTCCAGGCTCGCGCGGCGCGAGCTCGCCCCTGGGGTGGCCCCGACGTGCGCGCCGCCACCTGGGGCGCCCGCGCGGGGCACCCACCCGGCCGTGCCAGCCCCAAACGGGGCCAGACCACCGAAGGCACCCCCCTAGACCGCCGCTGCCGCAGAGGCACTGGCTGACGAACGCTCGGCTTGTTCTACCGAAGTCTGCGGCACCACCTGGGGCAAACTCGCGGGGCACCCTCCAGGCTGCGCCGCGCTCCAAAGAGGGCAGCCCACCGAAGCCACTCCTTCAGGAGCCAAAGGGGGAAGGGGGCCACCAGCTGCAAGGCGCGCCGCCCGCGAGCGCGGGCTAAAGTCGGAGGTTGCCAAAGGTGCCCCTGGCCCAAGGTGCCCCCAGCTTTTCGCTCAATGTTGGAGCTCCTGGGGCCCTCTGGACCTCGTGGGGGGTGCTCTGGAGGCCGTGGTGGCCTCCTTGAAAATCCTGGGGGTACCGTGGGCCAGGGGCACCTCTAGCAACACCCGATAAAGGGCGCTGGCAGGCCTCCAGCCCACGGACTCCAGCATCCACCGAAGCCGCTCGCCGAGCCGAGGCTCGCAGTCAGCCGCCTGGCGGAGGAGGCCGTCGGCGACCGCGAAGACCTCCTCAGGGCCTACCTCCGAGGCCGCAGCTCCGCCAGTGCGTAGCAGGCGCCGCCGCCGCGAGCGCCGCGCCCAGCTCCGCCGCCGCCTTCGCCCGAGGACGCCCGGGCCCGCGCCGCCGCCGCGCGGCCTCGTCGGCCTGGCCGTCGCGCCCGAGGCCGCGCCCCGCAGCGCCAGCAGCTCCTCCAGCTCCGCGAGCTGGATTCGCCGCCTCCGCCGCCGTCGCCCCGCCAGGGGCGCCCACGAGGGCCAGCGCCGCGTCTGCAAGCGCGGCCGTCGCAGCGGCCGAGCCAGAGCCCGAACCGCCCGCGCCGGCGGCAGCCACCACCGCGACGCCCCAGCCCTCGCATCTCCACCTAGGCCGACGCCGCCCGCGGACGGGCAAGCCGTCGGCCCAGGGGTCGTCGATGATCCCGTCGCTGTCGACGCCGTTGAACACGGGGGCGTCGCTGCCAGAGCCGCCCCCAGGAGGGGCAGGCAAGCCAGCGCGACCGGCCCCAGGAACAGCATCGCGATCAGCACGGCGCCCTTCAGCGAGACGAGCGCGGCGCCGCCGCCGCCGCTCCCGCCTCGCATCCGATGCGCCATCTTTACGGCCAGCCAGCGCTGGCGGCCGCAAGCGGCTGCGGGGGCGCCGCGGCCCGAAGGGCCACCGCAACCGCGCCCCGCGCCACCGCAGTCGCCGTTCGCCGTGACGCCGTGGCCTCGACGCGCGCGCAGGCCAGCCATCCCGCGAAGGACGACCGAGGCGGAGGCGCGGCGCGCGGTCGCTTGCGCCAGAATGCGCCACTGGGCCTTTAAGCCTTAGGTGGAGCCCCCTTATGGGGTCACGAAGCGCGTGAGGGGCGTGCCAAAAATGGGGCGACGGCTCCGTGCGAGCTGCGCCACTGGGACCTTAGGTGGAGCTCTCTATGGGGCTACGAAGCGTGCGAGGGGTGTGCCAAAGATGGGGCGGCGGCGCCTGCGAACTGCGCCGCTGGGACCTGAGCTCGAGCTCCCTATGGGGCCACGAAGCGCGCGAGGGGTGCGCCAAAAGTGGGGCGGCGGCGCCATGCGAGCAAAGCCATTGGGACCTTAGGTGGGGCTCCCTATGGGGCCGCAGAGCGTGCGAGGGGCGTGCCAAAATGGGGCGGCGGCGCCATGCGAGCTGAGCCACTGGGACCTCAGATGGGGCCCCCTACGGGGCCACGAAACGCGCGAGGGGCGCGCCAATGATGCGGCGGCGCCATGCGAGCTGCACCACTGGGACATTAGATGGGGCCGGCCCCTTTATGAGGCGGCGAAACGTGTGAGGGGCGCACCGAAACAGAGACATCATGATGGCAGGGGCAAGGACAGGGAGAAGGGAGGGGGGGAGGAGGGAGGAGGAGGTGGGGCGCGGGGCGCTGTCTCTTCAAGACGAGGACCCAACCCGCGAACCGCGCAAGGCTCGCGCCGACTTGCGCGGCGAGGTGCACGACGCGAACGAAGACGATCGGTCTAATCACAAGAGACTGAGCGCGAGTGAATCTGAGCGAGTGAGTCTGGAGTGTGAATGAGTCTGCGTGCGAGTAAGTATCTTCGCATGAAGGCGAACGTGGCCACGCCAGGTGCATGTGTGCATATATATATATATATATATATATGTATGTGAACGGTTCACGCATGCCTGACCCTGAGTACTCGTGACACTGACCGTGGCCGCCGCAGGAGAGCTCGCGCGCCGCGACGCCCAGGTCGGCGCGCTCCTCACAAAAGTCACGCCCGTCTCCTTCCCGTTGTTTCTCCCTCTTTGCCCGCGCTCGCCCGCGTCCAAGGCTGCGGGCGCGGCGCCGCGCGGAGCCCCCGCGACGCGCGTCGGTCGCCCCGGAAAGGTCCTAGCGACGCGCGCGGGTCATCCGCTGCGCTGCGCGGAGCAGAGAGAGCTAGCCGGCTAGCAGAGCTGCGCGGGGCAGAGGCCGTGGCCGCCGGGGAGAACGACGACGGGGGCGGACGCGGTTCTGGGCAGAGCGCAGCGCGGAATTCCCGCGACGGGCTCCAGTCGCCCCGAGAGGGCCCCAGCGACGCGCGCGGGTCGCCAGCGGCGCGAGGCCGATCAGTCAGACCGTCGGCGAGGCTCGGGCGGGCCGCTCGTCAGCTCAAGCCTCGCGGATGAACTCGGTGAAGCTCAGCTCCCTGGCGAGGGCCGCACCCCCCCTCCTGCGCCGCTTCGCGCGCGTGGCAAACTGCCCCAGCTGCTTCCACATACCCTCCGTCAGCCCTGCCAGGAAGAACTCGATGCGCGGCACCCGCATGAGAAGGAGGTCCTCGTGGCGCGTGGCGCGCGAGGGCAGCGCGTAGAGCTCCAGCCACCTGTCGTCGCCCTCCTTCTTGCCGTTCCCTACCTCGTGGCGGCCGCAGTCCAGGATCGCGCCTGGGCGACGTCGGCCGAGGGGGCAGCGCGCCGGAAAGCCGACGGCTCAGGGCGAGAGTCCACGGGACCGAGAGAAGGTCTGGCTGCGGACCGCTCAGGCTCAGAAACTTTGGCCGTAGACTGCCGGGGGGCGCCGTTCCCTCGCCCCGTCGCCTTCGCGCACGGTGCGCCCCCGGCACGCTGCCGTGGCGATGGCCCTGCCGTGCGAGAACGGGAAGCCCGTTCGGGTGACCCTGGAGCCGCGGAACGTGAACGGCTCCGACGCGCGAGGCTCGATGAACACCAGCGGGCCCGTGAGGTCCCCCGTGAGGCTATCAACGTGGCGCTTGAGGTCGTGCACGAAGGGCGCGCTCGCTGCTTTTTCATGTGCACCCAGAACCCCGCAAGTGCTTCAGATACATCCTCTTCTCCCCTAGGGTCACGAAACGTGTGAGGGGTGTGCCAAAATGGGGCGGCGGCGACATGCGAACTGCGGCACTAGGACCTGAGGTGGAGCTCCTTATGAGACCACGAAGCGTGTGAAGGGTTTGTCAAAATGGGGCGGCGACGCCTACGAACTGGAACGTCCTGTGGGGCCACGAAACGTGTGAGGGGTGTGCCAAAATTAGTCGGCGGCGCCATGCGAACTGCGCCACTGCGACCTGTGGTGGAGCTCCCTGTGGGTCACGAAACGTGTGAGGGGTGTCCCAAACGGGGCAGCGGCGGCATGCGAACTGCGCCACTGGGACCTTAGTTGGGGCTCCCCATGGGGCCACGAAGCGTGTGAGGTGTGTGCCAGAATGGGGCGGCGGCGCCATGCGAACTGCGCCACTGGGACCTGAGGTGGAGCTCCCTATGGGGCCACGAAACGTGTAAGGGGTGTGCCAAATTGGGGCGGCGGCGCCATGCGAACTGCAACACTGCGGCCTGAGGTGGAACTCCTCTGGGGTCACGAAACGTGTGAAGGGTGTGCCAAAGTGTGGCGGCGGCGCCATGCAAACTGCGCCACTGGGACCTGAAGTGGAGCTCCCTCACGCCATTGGAACTGCGCCACTGGGACCTGAGGTGTAGCTTCCTATGGGGCCACGAAGAGTGTGAGGGGTGTGCCCATATGGGGCGGCGGCGCCATGCGAACTGCGCCACTGCAGCCTTACGTGGAGTTCTCTATGGGGCCACGAAACGTGTGAAGGGTGTGCCAAAACGGGGCGGCGGCGCCATGCGAACTGCGCCACTGGGATCTTGACTGGAGCTCCCTTCTGGGGCCACGAAACGTGCGAGGTGTGTGCCAGAATGGGGCGGCGGCGCCATGCGAACTGCGCCGCTGGGACATTAGGTGGAGCTCCCTATGGGGCCACGAAGCGTGTGAGGGGTGTGCCAAACTGGGTCGGCGGCGGCATGCGAACTGCGCCACTGCGACCTGAGGTGGAGCTCCTTATGGGGCCACGAAACGTGCGAGGGGTGTCAAAATGGGGCGGCGGTGTCATGCGAACCGCGCCACTGCGACCTTAGGTGGAGCTCCCTGTGGGGCCACGAAACGTGTGAGGGGTGTGCCGAAACAGAGACATGCGGAGAGCAAAGTCAAGGAGGGGGAGAGGTAGGAGGAGGAGGAGGAGGAGGAGGAGGAGGAGGAGGAGGAGGAGGAGGAAGGAAGGAAGGAAGGAAGGAAGGAAGGAAGGAAGGAAGGAAGGAAGGAGGATAACGCGGGGCACTGTCTCATCAAAACGAGGACCCAGCACCACAGGATGGTTGGGAATGATGTATTGAGGTTGGTCCACCTGGCGCCTTGGCCCAGGTGTAAGAAAAAATGATGTATGCTAACGGCTGGCGGTGCTCCATTTGCACTTGGAGTCAGACCTGGCCTTGGAAGCTAGGCGCAGTAGGATATGGTCGTTTTCTCGACGGCCGCATCCAAAGCCTGAAACTCATCCGCAGAGCGACTAGGAGGACGACGACGCCGAAGAGGCGGGAAACGTAGAGGAGGTTGAGGAGCAGGAGACAGAGGGGGATGCCAGTGGAAAGGCTGAAACCTGTAACCCTCAACCTTCTCCTCCTCCTCCTCCTCCTCCTACTCCTCCTCGCACGGCCCGCCTTCAGATGATCATTCTCGTCGTGACTGTGACCTCATACTCAATGAGATCCCGCTGCTCTTTATCCTCGTCCTCTTCATCGTGTCTCCTCCTCGGCCTCCTCCTCTTCTTCTTATTATTCTTCTTATTATTAATCCTCTTCTCATCCTCCTCATCGTGTCTCCTCCTCTTCTTCTTCTTCTTCCTCCTCCTCCTCCCACTCATTCTCGCCATCGCGCGCTTGAAGCCCTGGGGTTCCTCTCGTCAGCCTCTTCAACTGCACGCCTCTTCCCCGACTCGGTGTCGTCGCAGAACTGCTTGTAGGCCGCAAACTGCACCTGACGCCGGCTCCTCATTTTTTCAACGAGCGAGGAGGAGCGAGCGAGGAGGAGCGAGGAGGAGGAGGAGGAGCGAGGAGGAGGAGGAGGGGCAGGAGGAAGAAGGAGCGAGGGGGAGGAGGAGGAGCAGGAGCAGGAGCACGAGGAGGAGGAGGAGGAGCAGGAGGAGAAGGAAGGTGATGCCGTGCGTCCCTGGAGGATCCCGCAGCCGTTCGTGGAGGCCCCTGGAGGCCTCACAATGGCCGCAGGGGCCTTTCCTGGAAGCTCGGTGGGATGGCAAGAGACGAATCGAAGAAAACAAAACGGCATGAGCATAAACTGTTGGCGCTCCGAGCGGATTTCCTCGATCTGCGCTGGACACCCCTCCCTGGCCCGAGGCGCCGCCGGGGGAGCCCAGCGCGGATCCAAGAGATTCGCGCGGAGCGCCAACAGTTTATGTATATAGCGTCTGTGAATATTATTACCATTCGTATTATTATTATTAGTATTATTATTATTATTATTAGTAGTAGTAGTAGTAGTAGTACTCGTAGTCGTAGTCGTAGTCGTAGTAGTAGTAGTAGTAGTAGTAGTAGTAGTAGTAGTAGTAGTAGTAGTAGTATGATGATGATGATACCTATTCGTATGATTATTATTGTTATTACAATTAGTCGTAGTAGTACTAGTAATACTATTTTTAGTAGTATTAATATCAGTATTAGTATAATTATCATTAGTAGTATTATTATTAATAAAAATAGTAAAACTATTATTATTATTATTACTATTACGATTCGTAATATATTATGATTACTATTACTGGTATGCTGATTCTTAATGTTTGATATTATTCTTAGTAGTACTATTTTTGTTGTTCGTATTCTTAATAGTATGAAGGTACTACTATTATTATTATTAATCATATTACGCTTATTGGTATTAGTCTTAGTATTATTATTATTATTAGTTTTACTATTACTAGTATTATGATTGTTGATAGTAGTATTAGTATTATGCGTATTATTAGTGGTATTCTTGTTAATCGAAGCAGTTTTCGAAAAACAGCGGCCCGTGCCCGAGTCCAGGCATCGTGAGAGCTCCTCACTTCTCGACGTGCGCACTGGCTCGGAACGCCCCCGCGCGTGCACTGCCCCGCGCTCCGAGCGCGGCTCCTCGGAGGAGGGAGGAGAGAGGAGGGGAGGAGGGGAGGAGGAGGGAGGAGGGAGGAGCAGGAGGGAGGAGGGAGGAGGGAGGGAGGGAGGAGGGAGGAGGGAGGAAGGAGGAGGGAGGAGGGGGGAAGTGGGAGGGAGGAGGGAGGAGGAAGGAGCAAGAGGAGGAGGAGGAGGGAAGGAGGAGGAATGAGGGAGGAGAGAGGGAGGAGAGAGAGTGGAGGAGGGGAGGAGGAGGGAGGGAAAGAGGGAGGGAGGAGGAGGAGGAGGCGGAGGAGGAGGAGGGAGGAGGGAGGAGGAGGAGCTCAGTCTTCCCGCGCGGCCGCCTTCGCCCTCCTCGCACGGGCACGCTGGCGCGCGCTCTCCGCCCTCCTGCAATGCCTGGCAGGCTGCCACGGCAGCGCCCGCCGGCTGAATAGCTGTCGTGCGTGCCGGCTCGCAGCGCGGACTGCATCTGTGGCGATGCCCTGAGATCCGACACTCCTCGTCCTCCTCGTCCTCCTCCTCCTCCTCCTCCTTCTTCTCCTCCTCCTTCTCCTCCCCCTCCTCCTCCTCGTCCTGCTCCTCCTCCCCTCCTCCTCCTGAGCCTCCTCCCCTCCACTGATCCTGCGTGCCCTGAGATCCGACGCTCCAACAAAAACTGGAGCAGGCGGTATTTGGCCGTTTTCGGCCTCCAGGGGGCCCTCGCCGGGCCTCGGGAGCGTCAGAAACCGACACGGGACGAAAAACCGGCCCCAGGGAAGTGGTCTGGACCTCTGGGGCCCACGCACCGAAGAAATTGGAGCAGCCAGATCTCTGGGCGCGTGCCTCGGCGTCGCAGTCGTCGGGGGCGGCCAAGGAGGGGGGCGTCCAAGGAGGGGGAGGGGGGCGCAAGTCATGGCCGGCGGCACGCGCGCGGCCCAAAGGGGGCCGGGGGCGCGTGGACATAAGAAGAGGAGCCATGACATCTGGGGAGACATCATGGCCCCCGCTGGGATATCCCCTCCCTACTCATCACCCCCTCTTGGCCGCCCCCGAAGTTGACAGAAAGCACACGAGCAGTCCCAGGACGCCCGCGTGGGCAAGCGTTGCTTCGTGCTGTCCCCGGGTGGGCAACCACGGCCGCGGCGGGCGGGGCCAGCCGAGGAGGGCCACGGGATGCCAAGCAGGCAGGAGCATCCAGTCGGCGGTCGGCTGCGCGGCGCCTTCTTATCGAGGATGGCCGCAAGACGAATGCTCCGCGCTGGATGCGGAGCACAACGATTGCGTGCATGATGGAGCAATGACGACGACGACGACGACGACGACGACGACGACGACGACGACATCGGCAACGATCAAGAGCAGGAGGAGCAGGAAGGGCATAACTACGGGGAGGTGGAAGCAAAGGATGAGAAGAGGTGACACGTAACACAACATGAGGTCGCAAATAACGGATGTACGTATCTGGAGTCGCCCAGGCCTGAATCCAGACAGCTCTGGAGGCTGGGGAAGAACGACGAGGAGCAGGAGCAGGACCAGGAGCAGCAGCACATCGAGAGCATCATAACATGAATCCCATCAGCCCGCGTGAGTGGTCTACGGAGTTTCCTCTTCCATGCCTCCTTCTTCCCCTTCGGGGAGGGGTTCTACCCTTCCCCCCACCCCTCCTCTGAACCTGGACGGGGGGCTGGAGGGGGTTAGAGCGTTCAAGTTGGTTTTGGCGAGAAGGCAAACCTCATTGATTCCCCGAAGGTGTTCGGCCATCGTGCCTCCTGTGGGGGGGGGGGGGACAATTGACCACCCCCTTCTTTGATCGAACTCCTCCAAGATGGTTTCCAAGGCTCCCAAGAGTGCCCCAAGATGGCCCCTAGAGGCACCCAGAAGGCCCCAATAGGCCCCCAAGAAGTCCCCAAGAGGCTCCCAAGAGACCCCCAAGAGGCCCCCAAGACGCCCCAAGAGTACTTCAAGATGTTCTGTAGAGACATCCGAAGGGACTCCGAGAGGCATCCACGAGGCCTCTGGCCTTTCTGCTCGCCCTGCTTCTCATCCGCCTATTCATCCTCCTCCCTCCTCCCTCCTCCCCCCTCCCCCTCACCCTCCTCATGCTCCTCATCCGATTCCTCATCCATCCTCCTCCTCTTAGGAGATGACGGTTTCCCCAGCCCTGTATTCCGCTGCATGTTCCTCAACATCCCTGATCAGGGCAACTCCACTGGGCATCGTTTCTGGACGGGCTGGTGGGGTTACGCGAAGCGTCTACAGTAAGAGTGACACGCAATTGCTTTTGCCTCTGCCACGGCCATCAACGTCAGCGTTCTCTCTGCACTTCTGGCGGCATTCCAACAAGTGCAGCTGCCTCCGCCCACAATTAATGCCCGAACGAAACGATGTGGCCTGCTCAGCATGCTTCTCGTCCTTGCCTTTGGCGAGCATGTTTTCCAGCAGCTCGACAACCTTCTGCACCGGCGTCACCTCCGCGAGCCAGTATGTTATCTGGTAGAAGGGTGAAGATGCTCTGTGGTGGGGAGGAGGGAGGAGGAACAGGGCGGAGCCTACGGATGATGCAGGACGAGCAGCAGCAAACATGGGAACAGGAGCGCAGCTAGGATCGGAACCGAAGAAAGAGATCCCCACCCGAGGGGATCGCGGCACTGGGCACTCGGGTGCTGACCGATACAGTGGAGGCCAATCCACAAGAAACCTTCCACAAGAAACCCAACCCTGAGACCCCAGGACGTCCATCGATCTCTTGTGTAGGAACGCCACGCTTTCCATAGCAAAACCACCGAAACCCAAGAAACCCAGGGCACCCTGGAGGCAAACAGGGTGTTTCCTGGCATGGGCCTCCACTGTAATCGGGCATCGTTCGTGCGGATCGGCATGTGAGGAACATCGACCCAGACATGCGACGTTCTGATTTTTTCGATACGGGGTCCCCGGAAGAAGTCCCGACCCTTTTCCCGGGACCAGTTGTTCGTCCTGAATCGTTGTTTGACGGTCCCGAGGCCGCCCCCCGAGGCCGAAATGGACCAAAAACGTCCCACTGCGTTTCTTGGTGTTTCTTGGCATGGGTCCCCACTGCAAACTCCAAACATGCCAACCCGTGATCGTCTTACGAAAAGAGTGCCGCGCGCCGCCCAGCGACGCCCCCGCATCGGATGCGAGGAGGTCCACGGCGCCCTCCCCCCCTGGGCCAGTCCTCGCCCGTGGGCCCAAGAGGAGGAGGGAGGAGGGAGGATGGGGAGGGGGAGGAGGGGGAGGACGAAGAGGAGGAGGAGGAGGAGGAGGAGGAGGAGGAGGAGGAGGAGGAGGAGGAGGGAGGAAGAGGGAGGAGGGAGGAGGGAGGAGGAGCAGCCCGCTCGAGCAGTCGCTCTCGCTCTCTGGCCTCTTCGTCTCTCTCTCTCTCTTTCTTATGGGGTTGCTGGCGGAGGCGGTGGAGGCCGTGGAGGGTGGGTAGGTGGTGGAGGGAGGCGGTGGAGGCGGTGGAGGGTGGGCAGGTGGTGGAGGGAGGCGGTGGAAGGAGGAGGTGGAGGCGGTGGAGGGTGGGCAGGTGGAGTTTGCGGAGGAGGCGTCCACCATCCCATCAGCTGTCTCCGAGCTCCGCACCGCCCGCCCACTGACGCGTGCCTGCTCGCTGCTCGGTCGGCGCGCGCGCGTCGGCCGAAGAGAGAAAGCCACGGGTGCGGTGCGCGCCCAGCGGCCTGCGCGAGGAAGAGGAGGAACCGGAGTCGGAACAGCTGCGATGGGGTCCCTCAGGAGGAGGAGGAGGAGGAAGAGAAGGAAGAGAAGGAGGAGGAGGAGGAGGAGGAGGAGGACGAGGCGGAGGAGGAGGAGGAGGAGGAGGAGCTCCTGGACAGCAGCATTGGCCCGAGGCGCCCTCAGCACTTGGGCCCATTCGGAGCCCCGGGGCCTCGTCTCGGGAGGCGCCTGCGGCAAACTTGGGGCCTCTCTCTGGCAGCCCGAGGGACACACGGCCGCTCCTGCCCACACCCAGCGGCGTCGCTCCTCCTCCCCCTCCTCCTCTTCCTCCTCCCTCCTCCTCCTCCACCTCCCCCTCCGCCTCCTCCTCCTCCTCCTCCTCCTCCTCCGCCTCCTCATCCTCATCCTCCTCCTCCACCTCCTCCTCCTCCTCCTGGCCAGCACTGCCTCCTGCAGACCAAAAGAACCCTGTGCCTCAGGGGAGGAGCGCGGCGCCCCGAAGTGGAGCGCGTCGGACCCCAAAGCAGGGCCGGCGGTGCTCGTGCCTCGGGCGCCGTGCTCTCTTTGGAGAGGTGGGCCCCGAACCCCCAGCGTCAGGTCGGGCATGTTCTCCTACAGGCCGATTTTGGGCGAAAGATAAGCATGTGTCAAGACATGCTCCAATATAGTCCAACAAAATCGTCCCCAGACTGTTGTTTGACCATTCTTGAGTCTCCCTCCCGTAGAGGGACAGGCCCGACTTACCCCAGCCCCGTGCCGCGGAGCATGCGGATATCATGGGAACGAGCAGCGGCGCCGGGGGTTGCAGGATCGGAGCGATGAGACGCATCAAGACATACTAGTACTTTATATGTTCAGTACTAGATGTTCTCCTTGAGGCGCGCGTCCGACCCAAACACATAGTATACCCATATTGTAGTATATCGTTTCCCGAGAGGTGTGGCCAGAAAACGCCTGCCACGACGCATATACTACAAGATTTCTCGGTGCGCGCATCGCCCCCGGCGAGGCGACGCACACATAGTATAAGTATGTTGGGGTGACGCCGAAGCGAGGATCGGAGCGGAGGCAAGGATCCCCACCCGAGGGGGTCGCAGCTCAAGGCACACGGGCGCCGAGCGCGGCCGTTCCGCAGCGGAGCGCCTTCGTGCAGGGCACGGCGCCGCGCCCCTGTGCTGCCCTGCCTGGGCCTCCGGCGCGCCCGAAGAAAAACGCAGAGGAAGGGCCCGGCGGTGTAGACTCGTGGGAGCCTCGTCTACCCTCTGAATTCTGTCTTTAGGGTTGTGGATGCCATGACAATGGACACTTTAGCAATCCTGTCATTGAATTGAAACGTGTGTTTAACATGTGTACAGCATGTTCTAAACATGTTTCAAACATGGCTTTTACTTATTGATACCATGTTTGAAACATGTTTTAAACATCTGGGAATTATTTGGCAGCATGCTTCCTCTCCGTTAATCGACTTCCAAAACTTTCGAATGCAATGGCGGACGCGGCCGCAAGAAACCCTCGCAAGAAACCAAGCCCTGAAGACCCGCGCGAGAGGTGCGACTGGGGGGAAGCCCAGGGCACCCTGAACGCAGCAGCTTCTTCAACGGCCGCGGGAAGTCACCGCGCAGCGCGAGGAGAGAGGAGGAAACCCAAGGTACCCTGATGACAAGCATATGGTTTCTTGATGCGCGCCCCCACTGTAGCGTCGATTTAGCGTCGACGAGCGTCGATTCGCAAGAGCCATCAAAGGGTATGGGAAGCCCCCACGAGTTGCCACCAAAGGAAGGGCCCCATTGACCCTCGACTCTCTGACCTACAGCGGAGGTCAGTCCACAGAAACCTTCCACGAGAAACCAAACCCTGAGACCCCAGGCTGTCCATGGGTTTCTGGCGTGGGAACGTCACGCCTTCCATAGCAAAACCACCGAAACCCAAGAAACCCAGGGCGCCCTGGAGGCAAGCAGGGTGCTTCCTGGCATGGGCCTCCACTGTAATCGGGCATCGTTCGTGCGGATCGGCATGTGAGGAACATCGACCCAGACATGCGACGTTCTGATTTTTTCGATACGGGGTCCCCGGAAGAAGTCCCGACCCTTTTCCCGGGATCAATTGATCGTTTTTGACGGTCCCGAGGCCCGGCGAGGCCCCCCCGAGGCCGAGATTGGCCAAAGACGTCCCACTGCGTTTCTTGGTGTTTCTTGGCATGGGCCTCCTCTGCACTCTGGCTAGGCCCCAACTCAGAAGCTGCTGCCGCTCGGGGGACGGCCCTCCCGCCGGGCCCGAGGCCGCTCCCAAGATCGGTCGTCCCCCGACCCCTCCCGCGGGTCGACCGAGCCCGCCTTTCGATGCGGGGCGGATCCAGCCGTTCGAGCGTTGCGTCGTGGGGGGGGGGGGGCTAATCCTCCTCCTCCTCCTCCTCCTCCTCCTCCTCCTCCTCCTCCGCCCTCCCCCTCCCCCTCCCTCCCTCCCTCTTCCTCCCTCCCTCCCTCCCTCCCTCCCTCCCTCCTCCCTCCCTCCACCTCCCTGCACCTCCTCCTCCTCCCCTCTCCTCCTCCTCCTCCTCCTCCTCCTCCTCATCCTCCTCTTCCTCCTCCTCCTACTCTCCTCCTCCTCCTCCTCCTCCTCCTCCTCTCCTCCTCCTCCTCCTCCTCCTCCCTCCTCTCCTCCTCCCTCCCTCCCTCCCTCCCTCCCTCCCTCCCTCCCTCCCCTCCTCTCCCTCCTCCTGTCCCCTCCTCCTCCCCCTGCACCTTCCTCCTCCTCCCCTCCTCCTCCTCCTCCTCCTCTCCTCCTCCTCCTCTTCCTCCTCCTCCTCCTCCTCCTCCTCCTCCTCCTCCCTCCTCCTCCTCCTCCACCTCCTCTCCTCCTCCTCCTCCTCCTCCTCCTCCTCCTCCTCCTCCTCCTCCTCCTCCTCCTCCTCCTCCTTCTCCTTCCGTAGCCATTTTAGCTCAAGGTGTTTTGTTCCCCAGGGGACCACACGGATACCGCTAGTCCGCGGCTGCTTTCATATTTTCCGCCTGGTTCTCCCCAGGTGCGGAGCCCTGCTTCAGTCAGCAGGGCCGTCAGCCCATGGGCCGCCATGGGGGCAGCAAGGGTGCGAGCGGTGCGTGTGGCAAGGGCGAGGACAAGTCGGGCACGTACGTCAGCTGCTCGGCGTGTCGCTATCGGTGGAATTTCAAGTCGAACCACTGGTGCTACCAGTGCTGCTCGCCGATGGTGCCGCACCCGTCGCCTGACAAGAAGCCCATGGGCCAGTGGTCGTTCGGTCCGCCCACGCTCGCGTCGAACCCGTTCGACACCGGCGCTGCGGCGGCGCCGCCCGCGGGAAGCCAGGCCAAGGGCCCCCCAGTGCCGCTGCAGGCTGCCAAGGGGGCGCCGAAGGAGCGCCGCTCATGGGGCTGGCACGGGCCTGGCTGGTACCCGTACGGCGGCGGGCCGCCGCCAGAGCAAGCGCGTGATGCACCGCCGCCTGCCGACCCCTTCGCGTTGCTACGCGAGCAGTTGGGTGATTGCGCGGAGATCACGGCCATCTCCGCCAAGCTGGCCGCCAAGGAGCAGCCCGCCGAGGCCCACGCCGCCCGCCAGTCTTGGAGGAGGAGGTCTCCGCGAAGGGGATCGCTTGCAGGCGCGCGCAGGCTTGGCTCGAGACCTGCGCGCGCCGCGTCATTGATGGCGAGGCCTGGCTGGCCAACGCCAAGGCGGCGGAGGCCGCGGCGGCCGAGGCGGCGCACCAGGCTCAGCAGGACTGGGAGGCGGTTTGTGCCAAGCAGCTGCCGTCGCTGTCGACGCCGCGGTCCGAGACGGCATCCGCTGCTACGGCCATCAACCCCTCGACGCCCGTCGACGAAGGCTCGCTGCGCTTCGTCGATGGCCCCCTCTTCGACCTGGAGGGCCTCGGGGTCGACGAGACCGAGCGCGCCGAGTGGGCCCGCATCAAGGGCGAGCTCGCCACCAGCGCGCAGGCCAAGGTTCAGGAGGCCTTGGGGCCCGCCGCTCAGCAGATCCTCAAGTTGCGAGAGGAGGCCCAGGCCCTCCACGCCAGGCTGCAGGCCAAGAGGCGCCGCGGCTCTGATGGAGCCCCAGCCTCGGGCCCTGCGGAGCCTGTGGCTCCTGCTGCTGGCGCCTCTTCTGCTGGCGGCAGCGCTGCTGGAGCGGCGCGGGGCGGTGGCGAGCGCAGCAGTGCTGACTTCGAGCCGCAGCCAGGGCTAAGGCCAGTGCTGCCAATGACGAGAGGGAGCGCGACACGCAAGGGGTTTAGCGTCTGCGAGACCTTCCCCGCCGCTTTCACGTACGGCGGCTTACCGTTCCCGCTCTACGGGGGCATCTTCCTCTCGATGGACGACGAGCTCGCCTTCTTCCCTGACCTGGAGGTCGACGGCCACTACAAGTTCTGCACCTCTCAGAGCGACGACGACTCTGAGTTCGACGGCAGGGCGGTCCAGTGCAAGGATCAGGACCCTGCCAGGCGGGCGGCCATTCACAATAGACATATTCTTGAGAGGCGGCTGAGGTCTTTCACTGGCGCCTGGGTGCCTGACCCCAGCGTGGTTGATGACGATCCTGACTTGGCTGATTGGAAGCGTGTTTGCATGCCCTACGTGGCCAGTTTCCTGGCACATCCTGCGCTGCAGCCTCTAGTGCAAGAGGCCGCTGATTCCGCAGGGCATGGCAACCTTGCGGTCGCTCAGCTGGACATTGCCAAGCAGATTTGCGAGCGAGCTTGGCGCGCTCGCCGTCGCCAGCGGCAAGCTTATCGTGACCACTTCAACAGCCTCCGCGACATCGACTATGATGATTGGCAGAAAGAGTTGGCTCGCCACGCCCTGAGCTACATCGACGCGCGTCGGACGCTCGATGCCAGGGCGCCGCAGAGACGGGAGGCCATGGCCGAAGCTCCTACTGTTTTTTTTTTTGTTTTGCCATTTTGCGGAAGGCCTTTCCTCTCCTCATCTGCTCAGACGGATGGGTCAGATTTCTCGCTTTCCTGCGCAGGCGAGGCAGCCCCTGCGCAGATGCCCGCTCGGCCCCGTCAGGCGGCCACGGCCCCTGCTGTCGAGCGGATGCCTGGCCGCGCTCCGATTTCGGCTTCCTCCTCGTCCTCGGCACCCTTGGCCCCGAGGATTTCCACGGGTGGACCGTGTGCGGCGGCGTCGGCTTCAGCGTCGGGATGCACTCCGATTTCGGCGTCCGCTTCGGCCTCGGCACCTTTGGCTCCGAGGATTTCCACGTGTGCTCCGAGTACGGCGGCGTCGGCTTCAGCATCGAGGTGCACTCCGATTTCGGCTCCTGCTTCGGCCTCGGCATCTTTCGCCCCGAGGACTTCTACGGGTGGACCGCGTGCGGAGGCATCTGATGAAGGCCCCGCCAATCCTCGCTCAGCCCGTAAGTTGTTCGCCAATATCAGTGAATGGGGCCCTAAGGCTCTGTCGTTCATGCGCGGGGCGGGCTCCATGTTCGAGACGGCTGCCCTCGCTGAGGCCCACGTGAAGCTCAGCGGCATGGAGGCGGCCCGCTCGGAGTTGTTAAAGGACGGATGGAAGATGGTTGGGACCCCTGCTTCGGCATCAGCGCCCTCGTCTTCTGGCTCCAGGGGTGGCGAGTGGATTGCGCACAAGGCACATTGTAACGACCTCCTGGGAGCGTTTCCGCTCAGCCAGACCGAGAGCTATTGAAGGGTTCTGCCCCAGTACCCTGCATCTCGAGCGTGGCAATATTGCGCTGTTGTCGGCCTACCTCTTTCCTCGGCCCAAAACGGGAGGCATCAATATTCCCCGCATTCGTTCCATCAACAAGTTTGTCTGGTCCATGGCTGATCCATGGATCATTTGTGCCGGCTGGAATTTGGAGCCAGGCGCGCTGGCCAAGAGCGGCCTGCTCGAGGTCTGGGACGGGGAGATTGTCACCCCCAGCGGATGCAGCGCTACTTGTACGCTTGGAAGTGGCGCATTGATCGACTATTTGTTTGTCAAGAGGGGTTTTGCTGACCACCTTCGAGTAAGCCCTTCACGTTGGTCCCGTGGAAGGCCCACGTCGCCTTGGACATCGAGATCCTTTCGGGCCACGCTGAATGGTGGCATCAGGTTTTGGACGCTCCCAGGGAGTTTCCTCAGCGGCCCAGGCCTAAGAAGGCCCCAGATCCTGGCAGCAAGCGATCACGGCGCCGTGAGGAGGCTCGGGTCCGCAGGCGTGAACGGCTCAGCGCCGAACTGCAGGAGAGGAGGCTTTCGATGAGGTCAACCCTCCCGATGACGAGCCGCCCGCTGATGGTGCCGAGCAAGTGCCCTTTCTTTTGGATTCGGAGACTTGGGTCACTGCGGCCTCTGAGGTTCGACCATGGGCGCGTGCCGTTTCGGACTCGAGGGCCTGGGCCTTCCCCTCTGGCGCTGAGAATGACGTGCAGAACGTCTCCCAGTCTTACCACCGCTGGGTATCTACCTTGGAACTGGCTATATTGCGTACTGAAGGCGTTCAACCCGACCAGCAGGCCCAATGCATCGGACGTGGCAACTTGCACGGCCTCACTTGGCGCAAGCTGCAGCCGTCCCCAGGGCGCACTCATATGCGTAACCCTGGTATGGAGTTTTGGTGGGCGCTATCGTCGTTGGTCACGCGTTACACTGCTCTACGCCGACACGGCAGGGACCCTGTGCAGCAAGGCGCCCTGACCACCTCCATCTCTAGCCTGCTTGACCAGGCCGAGGCCCAGCCGAGGGCCGTCTTGTTTGGCCCCAGGGCCACTCACCAGGAGATTCAGGAGTGGTTCGGCGTGGCCTGCCTCATCTTCGGGCCGCCTGTGGACTTGGACACCCTGGAGCGATTCCTCGAGGTCACGGAGACTTGGCGCTCGCGCTCTTGGGGCAGGGCCTTAGTGCCCTCGGGCGCCGCCTACGTCAAGTGGGCCAGGGACTGCTGGCGCCCCAAGCCATCGGTGGTCCATCGGCACGTTCGCGACCCTCAGCAGCCCGCTGCGCTGGAAGTCCCTGATGCTGGGCCTGAGGGGGCCACTGGCGACCCTGCTAGGCTCATGGAGCACAACTTGCAGGTGTGGCGGACTCTCTGGACCGATCCGCATGCGTCGCGCGAGGACCTGTGCAATGGCATGCAATGGTTGCTCCAACATGCTCGTGCCCACCCCATCTGCGAGCTCGGGGACGAGGGCATCATGAGAGTTGTCTCCAGGATGGCGCCCAACAAGGCCCGATGTGTGGACGACCTCAGCCCCATCGACATTCAGAGGTTGCCGACCGAGGGACAGGAGCAGTTCGGCGACGTGCTGCGTGAGGCTGATCGGGTAGGCTCGTGGCCTGTCCAACTCTTGCTGGCCGTGGGAGCGATCATCCCGAAACCGTCAGGCGGCGATCGAGTTATCGGTGTTTTGCCGACCTGCATGGGAGTTTCGTCGAGAGCTCGGGCCCCGATCACGGACCAGTGGTCTCAGGACCTCGGGGAGTTTTGTGACGCGGCGATCCGGGGGGCCCTCGGCTCTCAGAGCGGCCCTGCAGAGGGCCATGTTAGATGAGTCCTCCTTCCATATTGGATTCGCCTCGGCCCCCCTCCTACTCGACCTTGAAACGCTGCATGATCACGTCAGCATGCTTTTACTGATGCGCGTATCGGTCGATCAGGGATCCCCCTCGATTGTCACTCTTTTAGAAGTACAGATGTTTCTTGCTCCCAGGATCCTTCGGCCCAGGAACATCGCTTCTGATTTAGCCTTCCCCGCGCGCTCTATTGTAGCCGGCTCTGCGCACGGCGTCAAACTCGCCCAAGTTTTCCTGGGTCCGATTGCGTCGGCTGCTCACGCGGCTTCAGGGGTCCGTGCCCTGGTCTCCTCCGCGGGCCTCTGGACCTTTGTTGATGACACCGTTGCGCGGGCCGAGGGCACAGAGGAGTGTTGTCGCTCAGATTTCCACGGTTGGCCAGTCCTTTGCCCGATCGCTTGCCCTGCATCAGTTGCCTGCGTCGCCCAAGACCAAGGTCATTGCATCCTCTCCGAAGGTTGGAAAGCGCATAGTGGCCAACCTGAGGGAGGCAGGCATCCCAGCCTCCCTGGCGGTCCAAGCTGTTGACCTTGGGTTCGACACGGGGGGTGGGGCTCGTCGGGCGGTGGTTAAGCTTGCGGGTTGTTAGGGGAAGGCCCGCCCTCGTGCACAGCGCATTCGCCGTTTGCGCCGTCGCGCCAAGGCGGCGAAACTGTCTCAGGTGCCCTGGCTTCAGGGAGCGCCCCCCCCCCCGGCCGCCGACGGCCATTAGGCCATGGGCCTCTCCCCTTCCTCAATCCTGGCCTTGAGGCGTCAGGCGCCCCATTCGGTTGCCAGTGAAAGTCCAGGCCGATGTCTTACCACGGTGCTCTCGTCATTGCATGCTGAGCGCGAGCCCTTCGTTGCTTTGAGGGCTCAGGTTTTATACGCGTGGTTCGACATGTGGAACCGCTTTCCTGAGATGCACGCCCGCATCACCCGCTCGTGGCATCGCATTCGGGGCCGACTTGACATTATGGCCTCGAAACGTTGGCGTCGGGCGCGGGGCCCGATTGGTGCTGTCGTCGCCACGTTGCTTGACGTCGGTTGGAAGCCTGTGTCCCCCGTCGAGTGGCGCAGACCAGTGGGCGACCAATGTGAGGTTTGGCAGTTTCCAGATCGCGGCGACATTGGGCGTCTCGGGGGCGGCTTCGATGTCGCTGAGTTGGTTGACGATTCCAAGGGAGATCTGAATGCTGCGATGTGGGCTCAGGCCTCGCCCCACCCCCGCGGCGACGACCTGGCCGAGGGTGCTGACCTCCAACCCTTGCGCCGGGAGTTTAGGCGTCTCGAGCAGCGGGATCAGCATGAGCAGGTTGGTCTTCTCACGACTGTTGCGTGGGCCAGTGGACCCATGTC
The DNA here is from genome assembly GCA_963575745.1 of Prorocentrum cordatum. NCBI lineage: Eukaryota > Dinophyceae > Prorocentrales > Prorocentraceae > Prorocentrum > Prorocentrum cordatum. The sequence goes on along the minus strand of CAUYUJ010021820.1, from coordinate 46,278 downwards.
CGTCGGCATGAGGCGGGGTGCGCGGCATCCGCGACCTGCCCCCGCTGTGGTCTGGCTCCCGAAACTTTTTTTCACCGCGTGTGGGAATGCCCCAAGAATTGTGAGCATGCGGCTTTTGAGCTTTCGGACGGCCTTAGTCATCAGGCCCGTGTAGGCCACGAGGCTAACCCAGCCCTGTGGCTCCGAGGCCTTCCTCCCAGGTCTTTAACTCGCCCTGCGTTCGAGGACGGGTGTCTTGGGAGGTGGGGTCGTCGCCGTCGATTGTCGAAGGATCCTCTGTCGCTGCGGCCAGGTCCCCTGCGGGGCTCCTGCGGGTCTTTGGGGACGGCTCTGGAGGACCCTTCCGCTCCGACCCACGCCGCCGACGTGTCGGCGCAGCTGCTGTCCTGGTGGCTTGGGATGGCGCCAAGTGGCCCCGACTAAAGGGTTGGGCCTCCACCATCACTGGCCGCCGTCAGACGGTCCCCAGAGCGGAGTTGTTGGCCTTTGAGTTGGCGCTCCGTAGTGTCCCAGGTGAGCTTTAGTATGTCACCGACAACCAACCCCTTTTAGAAGGGTGGCGGCGCCGCCGTTTCAGTCAGTGTAGCGGGGTGAATTCGGATTTGTGGTTTCGTATCCGCTTGGCCCTAAGAAGGGCCGCGAGAACGGGATTTCTGTTTTGTGGACCCCCCCCCCACATGGATCCCACTGACCCCTCCTTGTCGGAGGACCAGGTTCTCCTCGCGGCGGGTAATGAGGTTGCTGACGAGTTGGCGGGCCAGGCTGCTCAGGAGTCTTGGGGCCTTGCTACTCGTGGTCAGCGCGTTCCCGACACTGACCGATGGGACGCCACTTGTTTTCTCATCCGCCAACGGGCCGCCCAAGCGTTGGCGGAATCCATCCGCGTGGCCCCTTGGACCGCGGACAGGCCCAAGCTGGGCCGTTCCACTGTCACCAAACTTCAGGCTGCCCTCAGAGGCAGCTCGCACTGTCTTATTAAAACGGGCGTGAAGTGGATTTGATCACGCTGCTCGTCTATCATTCCCTCGGCGAGCGTTTTGGAGGCTTGCGCCCAACCCTGCCCTGCCGTGGAAGGCGGCGTGACTGAGCAGGAATTCGGCCATGGGATATCTCGGGTGAGGCGGGCGGTGACGGTGGGGGGGGGCTTCCTTGCATTCCAGTCACTGTTTGCAGTTCTGGCCCGAGCATTCGCTGTATGTTTGCTCTCGGCGTGGCAACTTCTCAGCGAATGTTCCCAGTGCTCTAAGAAAAGGCACGAGAATCTCCTGCGAATTCGCCGAGGGTTGTTTCCAGGCCACAAAGGCCCCTCGGCCCCAATTTTGGAGGCCGCCGTCAGTCGGGTCCGACGCGCTGAGGGGCGCCGGTTGATTCCTGGCTCTCGCTAGTCCCGCCTGCCACTGCGACTCTGGCGATCATGACACTCATGACACTCCTCCTCCTCCTCCTCCTCCTCCTCCTCCTCCTCCTCCTCCTCTTCCTCCTCCTCCTCCTCCTCCTCCTCCCTCCCTCCCTCCCTCCCTCCCTCCCTCCCTCCCTGCCCTCCCCCTCCCCTCCCCCTCCCTCTTCCACCTCCACCTCCCTCCGCCCCTCTCCTCCTCCTCCTCCTCTCCTCTCCTCCCTCCTCCTCCTCCTCCTCCTCCTCCTCCTCCTCCTCCTCCTCCTCCTCCTTCCTCCTCCTCAACCCTCCCTCCTCCTCCATCCTCCTCCTCCTCCTCCTCCTCCTCCTCCTCCTCCTCCTCCGCCTCCTCCTCCTCCTCCTCTTCCTCCTCCTCCTCTCTACCCTCCTCCCTCCCTCCCCCCTCCCCCTCCCTCCCTCCCTCCCTCCCTCCCTCCCTCCACCTCCCCCTCCACTGTTTCCCCTCCACCTCCTCCTCCTCCTCCTCCTCCTCCTCCTCCTCCTCCCCTCCTCCTCCTCCTTCCTCTCTCCTCCTCCTCCTCCTCCTCAGCCTCCCTCCCTCCTCCCTCCCTTCCCTCCTCCCTCCCGCCCTCCTCCGCTCCCTCCCATCCTCCCCCTACCTCCTTCCTTCCTCGCCTCCCTCCTCCCGCCCCTCCCCCTCCCCCCCCCATCTCCCTCCCCCTCCCCCCTCCCTCGCCTCCCCCTCCTCCTCATCCTCCTCCTCCTCAACCCTCCTCCTCCTCTTCCTTCCTCCTCACTCCGCCTCCTCCTCCTCCTCGCTCCTCCTCCTCCTCCTCCTCCTCCTCCACAATTACTCAATATGAATAATACTTTCCCTCTTCCCCCGATGGCGGTCTGAAAGTATTCGACCCCCCCCGCGTCCTGCTTTTTTACACACAGGAGACTCGGGAGTTGGGTTTTCGCCTGCATGTTTTCAAAATGCTGCTCTCGCCGAGGCGCCGGCCTCATTTTCGGGCCCCGCTCGTCCCGAATCGTGCTCCCGCTGCAGCGCTGGCCTCATTTCCGTGCTTCCGCTCGTTCCGAATCGTGCTCCCGCTGCAGCGCTGGCCTCATTTCCGCGCTTCCGCCCGTTTCGACTCGTGCTCCCGCTGCAGCGCTGGCGTCATTTCCCGTGCCATGCCACAGCACACGCGCACACGCGCACACGCGCACACGCGCACAC
>CAUYUJ010021820.1:12500-43599 GCA_963575745.1 Prorocentrum cordatum | reverse complement strand
CCCCTCCTCCTGGAAGGAGGCGGCGGCCTCCGTCTGGCTCTCGTTGGCGATCTGCAGGAGCTGGTCCTTGACAGCGTCGATGTCGTCACCCTGGTTCACGGCAATCTCGACGGACTTGCCGTGCTCGCCGTCCTCGAGCTGCTTGGACAGCCCCTCGGATACGGTCTCGAAGTACTTGTTAGCGGCGTTGGAAGCGCCGAGAGCTCGCTCCGCGAGCGCCCCCGCGCCGAGCTGCACGAAGTCGAGGAGAGGATTGCGCTCAGCGCCCATCGTCAGCGCCTGGCTTGCAGCTTTGGACCACGCTGGCACCGCCGAGGCCACCCCCGCGAGCAGCGCACCGGCAGCCTCGGCTGCCTCAGCACCATTGCCGTTGTCGAGGGAAACAGCGGACAGCTTCTTAACGTGCTGGGCGAACAGCACCAGGGCTGGGGAAATGCACACGATGGGGCACGCGACGGAGCCAGCGCCGTTGCCGATCACCATGTCGGCCTTGGAGAGGTCGAACCTCGCCATCAGGTCGAAACTCTTGCTCGCGGAATCGGTAGCCTCGATCACGCAGGTGGCCTGGGTGTCTTCGTCGAGAGCGACGCCCACCTTCGACTCGTGGTACAGGGCGCGGATGGCCTGAATCGCGTCGGCCGTCAACCCGCCCGCTGCCGCCCCAGCATCACGATCAACAGGCGGTGGCGGTGCCAGCGCTTCTCCAGCATCCACAGCAGCAGCACCCACGGCGCCCGACTCCTCCACGAGGGTCTGCGTGGCGCCGTAGAGCTCGTCCTTCCTAGCGTAGAGAGCGCCCAGAGCAAGCGCGAACGGGACGCAGGACTCCACCTCGGATGCCATGATGATTTTGGCTTGCCTGCTCACGGCCGCGCGAATCCAAACCTGCAGCGTGCCAGCGCTCTGACCGAAAACGCAGCCAGGTGAAGCGGGCCCGGACCTGAACGCGTTCCAGACATTGACCACCTCTGGATCGAAGAGGATATTGGTGCCGGGAGCGTCGCCCAGCGAGGCAATCTTGACGAGCTTGGGGGCCGCGACCATGATGCAATTCAGCAGCGCGTTGACGTCTTCTGCTGAACGCCGAAGCTGGTCGACGAGTGCTGCCGGGGCCACCGCGTCCAACGGCAAGACGGCGATGTCACTGCGGGCGTCGAGCGTATCGAGCAAGGTCCGGACTGACGACACGTCGGGCATCTTCGCGGTGGTGGGTTTCTTGAGGAATCCGATGAAGCCCAGGAAAATGGTCGAGTCGAACACTTTCTTCACCTTCGCGTGCAGGCAACTTTTGAGGTGGTCGATGAGCTCCTTCTGCGCTACCTCTGCCCCTGCGATAGTCACAGCGTGGTCTCGAAGAAGCCGCTCATTGCCGGCGATCTTGGCGTGGGCGGTCAGGGCGTGCAGCTCCGAGTACTTCTCGTGGTCGATAATTTTCAGCTCGCCATCGCAGGGCGCGATCACACCCGGGCGCTTCCTGATATCATCAAGCAGCGCCGCTGCACGTCCCAAGTCCGCGGACAAGGACGCCTCCTTCTGGTACGCGGACAGCTGGTTCGTGACCGACAGGAACAAGGCAATGCCTGTTGGCAGCTGCAGGCTCTTGTGGAGGGGCCCCGTCTTCACAGTTGCAAGAGTACTCTTGGCTTCCTGGATGCTCTTCACGACGTCTTCGCTGGTCTCGCCGGCGGTGATCGGAGTGCTGAGCAAGGCAACGCGGGCGATGTCCTGTGAAAGAGCAGCATCCAGGTGGTCCAGCTTCGGGTTCCCCGTAGCGACCTGGGCGAACTCAAGCAAGGCGGCCTCCGCTGTCGGCGGAGCGGGTGAGTCTGCCGTCGGCGCCCCAATCTTGCAGATGTCGCTGATCGTCTGCCCATGCGCGTCGACCAGCTTCGCCAGGGAGTCAATGAGCTCACCCCAGTCAGCCCGCCGCGCATGTTCGGCCGCCCGTCGCAGAGCAATCGTCTCGAACGACTTCGCCCCCAACTCATGGATGCCGACGCCAGCTGCAAGCGCCGCCCTGACGTCCGCCTCCAGCTCATCCGCCGCGCAGGCAACGGCGCCCGGGGTGCGCTGCTCGAGAACGCGGCAGACGGGCTCAAGCCAGCTCAGCGCCTCCTCGGCTGAGTCACAAAGCTCCATGCCGCGAGTCTGGTTCATGCCGTCGTAGCCCCTCGCGTACAACTCCTTGAGCTCCGGAGTCACGCGGGCTCGCACCTCGCTAGGGTGGGACAGGGAAGGGAGGGGGACGAGGGAGAGGAGGAGGAAGCAGGAGGGCGGGAGGGGGCACAGGAGGGAAGGAGGGGAGGAGCAACAGGAAGCAAGTAGGCGTGGATGAGCAAGAGAGGGGTGGAACGAGGAGTAGAGAGGGGAGGGGCTGTGCAAGGGGGGCGCAATTGGCAATAGGCAATAGCAATATAATGCGTGGAAGGAGGGTGGATGAGCATTGGAAGTGACGAGGCCCAGGTGGGAAGGGGCGGCGGCACCTTCTGGACCAGTTTTGCAACTGATGCAGCAGACGTCCCCGGGCCATCTGCCAGCCTCGCCCGAAATTGTTTGATGCTGAGCAACACCTGCTCTGTCGAGTTCAGTTCCTTCGCGAGGTTGAGCTTCTTGGGTGGAGGAGGGGCGGGCGCCCGCTGGTCCGGGCAGGCGATGGGCGCTGCCGCCGGCTCCGAGGCCGCTGGGGCCGCAGCAGAAGGCGCCCGGGAGGGCGCAGCCGCAGCGGCGCCCAAGCGCCCCCGCTTCGTCGGCGGCTCCTCCGCCGCTGCCGCCTCGTCTGCAGCCCCAGCTGCCGCCTCAGCCGCCGCCCCAGCTGCCGCCCGCGCCTCTCGGGGGCGGCGGGAGAGAGGAGGGGGGGGGAGGGGTGGGAGGGAGGAGGAGGGAGGGGCGAGGGAGCTGGGGAGGGAGGAGGAGGGGGGAGGAGGGAGGAGGAGGGAGGAGGAGGGAGGAGGGAGGAGGAGGGAGGAGGAGGGAGGAGGAGTGAGGGGGAGGAGTGAGCAGCAGCAGTAGACTACAGTAGATCGCTAGCTGGCCTCCTGCAGCGGCAGCCGAGCGCCGCGGGTGCTGCTGGCGCGCGCCGTCGCACGCCCACTCCTGCGCCTGCTCCCTGTGGGCTTGGAGGACTCGGCGCCGCCCTCGTCGAAGCTGCCAGCGTCGTCGTCGTCGGCCTGGGCAGCGGCAGAGGCCGCCGTCTGGCGCGCGCCCCAGATGTCGTCGAACAGGGCGTCGTCGTCCTCGGAGTCCTGCGCGGCCGAGGTGCGGTCCTGAAGCGCGGCGGCGACGAAGGTCAAGTCCTCGCCCCCCTTGACTTTGGCCTTCCTCTGACTGACGGTGACCTGCGATCGCCTCTGCGCGGTGCTGATGGCCGCCTCTACGGCGTCCGCTCCGTCCGCCTCGTCGGAAGCAACGCGCGACGTCACGCAGTGGCCAGTGGTCTGGTTGTTCGTGAGCTCGATGCAGCCCGGCTCGAAGCCGTCCGAAGGGGGCAGCACCACCTGGGCGACCAGGGTTCCCGGAGCCAGGAAGCCAGCTCCCCTGCGCCCTCCGTCCCCGTCGGGGCCTTCGGGCGGGGGGGGGGGGGCCTTGGCGTGGCCCCGTCGGGGCCTTCGAGGGACACCTTCGGGCCCAGTCGGGGCCATCGGGGGATATGGCGCCGTCGGGGCTCTCGGGGGATACCCTCGGGCCCCTGTCGGGGCCCTCGGGGGATACCTGCGGACTCCTTTAGACCCTGGCAACCCCAGTCACTTGCGCACCATTGACCGTCCACGTGGAAAGAGACTTGGGAGGGGGCTTCTTGTTGAACCTTTTGCGGTAGACGCTGGCGGGCCACAAGATGCCGATCATGACGCGGGCGTGCAAAAACTGCTGATTCGTGGCCTCAACGCTGCGAGCATTCTTGGCAGTGTGCAGGGAGGTGGTGTCGCGCTTGCCGCCAGTGCTGTTCTTTTTCGCCTCGAAGGGGGCGACGCACTCCTTGTTGAACACGTCCCGCTTCGACAGCTCCTTGTTATCCTCGGCAATGGTCTTCGGGTCGATGCTCGAGTACACCGGGTGAGCCTTGATCGCCTGGGGGCAAATGGCGCACTCGAGGCCGCGATCGCGCCTCCAGCGGATGCAAGGGAAAGCATCGCGCTCGTGCTCCATGGGGTTCAGGATGGTGGAGAGGCGCCAGCAGAACTTACACTGCTTCGGCTTGTTGCCCCCCCGAGGGGGCGCGGGTCGATCGAGCCCGCCCTCAGCCGACGGTCTCGCTGCGAGCCTCGGCCGAACATGACGGACCTCAGGCGTGTCATCCAAGATGTCGATATCCAAGGTAGTGGCATCGCTGAGTGATCCCGGCATGGTGGGCCTCGGCTCGGCACTCGTGTCCTGGAAAGATCGATGGGCTGGGGGTCGCAGACCTCTGCGGCCACACTGCGGAACCGAAAAACCTATGGAAGAGAGAGGGGGGTGATGGGGAAGTACTATTGCTCGGAGGAGGATCGGTGAGGCTGGGAGCCGACTGGGGCCCCCCCTTATTCACTTCCCACTTCCTCTGGGATGGGCGCCTAACTCAGGATTCACCACCAGAAAGAGGGCGCAGGAGTGAAGGGAAGGGCGGGCTGGACAAGGTCGGGGCAATTCTTGAAGCCCCTGCGAGACCCTAAAGAGCAGACAGAGGTCAAGCCTTGAGCGGCGAGGGGAGGCAGGGCGCATGCGGGGAGAGGGTGCCACGCGGCATTTATGCGTAGGGGCCCGCAGGGGGGAGGGGGCGACGATGAGCTAGTACAGCATAGCCTAGCATAGCAGGTTATGGTTATGTTACATGTTTATGGCCCCTGGAGGCTCCCAGAGGCCCCATGAGAGTCCATGATCCCGACAGATTTCGATGCGTGCGTTTACCGTCGCGCTACAACTGGGAAGACGGAAAACTAAGACGCCGTCCAGCTGTGGATTGCCCACGGCCCACGCTGCTTTATCTGGGCTCAAGTGGTTCAAGATGCCCCCTCCTCCTCCTTCATCCTCCTCCTCCTCCTCCTACTCCCCCTCGTCATCTTCCTCCATCTCCCCCGCCGTATGATGCGTCACTGGCAGCAGCCGCTGGTGCGCGCGCTGCGGACTGCGAGATCGGCGGAGGGGCTAGGGGCACGGCAATGAGGGCGGCCTACTGTACTCAGGACGCCTGGCCGAGGGCCTGCCCCCACACCGCGTCGACGTCGTCGCCCGAGTCCTCGGCGGCGGGGTCGCTGGACTCGGAGTCGTCGGAGACAAAGCTGGACGATTTCTCGGACTCTGGCTCACCCTCGGGCGCAAGCGCAGGGCTGGAGGGGACCATGTAGGCGCTCATCCCGTGCGCCGCGACCAGCGCGGAGGCGAAGGCTGTGGCGCCGTAGCAGGTCGCCTCGAAGGCGTTGCCCGCGAGCGAGCGGAGCAGGGAGTCCTTGTGCTGACGCAACGTGTCCACATCGCGGTAGAAGATACTCTGGAACTGGAGGCACTCCTCGCCCGACAAGAGCCTGGCCCGCTTGGCGACGTAGCGCCGGCACCGAGGGGCAATTGTGCCCACGTATGTGTTGGTGCTCGTCGAACGTGTTATGCCCTGGCTCACCTCGACGAACACGTCGCTTTCCGGCATCGGGTAGGCGTCGACGCCATGGAAGGTCAAGATGTCGAGCTCGCGGGGGCAGACCGCGCCCAGCATCGGGTTGTTCTCGAACTCAGCGTCGGTAGGGCGCCGAGCAGCATCCCTGTTGCGCCCCGCCTTCAGGAAGGCGGCCTCGTGCGCGGCCCTCCACGTCAGCTCCTCGCCAGTCTCGCCATCGTGCCGCTTGCGCTTCAACTGAGACCTCTTGTAGCACCTGCCCATGACGGCCGAGTCGTCCAGGAGGTAATCGTCGACCGGGACGCGCTTGGAGCCCACGAGGCGATTCATGATGTCGAAGATCTTGCAGTCGGCGTCATCGACGGACAATCCCCTGGCCGCGAGCTGCTGCAGGGGCATGGACGGGAAGTACAAGCGAGGCCTGGACTGCGCCATCCCGAACATGAGAGGGTTCAGCTCGAACGTCGGCGACCAGAACCCGCGGTAGGCCAGGAAGGAGCGCGCAGCCGTCAAGTTGCCCGGCCCTGAGGGGCGTCCCTGACGGTCACGCGGCGGCGCCTGGAGGCGCGGCACGTTCTCGCCGATCATGAAACTCATCGTGCCCTTGTTCTTGGCGGCGAAGGCGCACACGCCGTTGAAGACCTCTCCCGTGTCCAACCGCCCGTCCAGGACGCACGAGCGATTGCCTTCCGAGCTGGAGGCCTCGTTCAGGTCCGAGACGCTGATGCAGGGAAAGCCCTGCGAGAAGACGTCGACATCTTGGCCGCGCACGTCTACGTCGGCCTTCGTCACCACATCGTATGCTCGATCAGCGCCGAGCCGCCTGGCGTCCGTGAAGAGCGCCTTGAGCTCGAACATCTTGAGCAGGAACTGTTGCTTGGCCTTGTCCTTCTCGCACGAGAAGACGTGCTCGATCTTCACCTGGAAGCCGAAGTCCTCCTCCACTGCCTCTGCGAAGCCAGCCCACACCAAGAGCGGGCAGTCGGTGCCGCTGCACGCCGTCGCAACGCGGATGGTGCGTTGCTTGACCTGGGTGAGCCAGACGCACAGGTCATCCTTCTCGGCCTGCGACGAACGCTGGAAGAACCGCTTGAACAACTGCTTGTACAGGCCGGGCCCAACCTGCAACGGCTGGTCGTTGAGGCGGTCCGCATCTGCAACGACGGGTCGCATCACCTCCGTCGGCGGCAAGAGGCCAGTCTTCCACATCTCGAGGAGGGCTTGGCCGTTCATGGGCCACGTTCAATAGAAGGCACGATCTCAATTCGGACTCAGCACCCGCCTCGCTCTGGCCAAAACGGCTGCGGGAACAGGTTGGAGGGGCGAGGGGGCAGGGCAACGAGGAGGGGGGAAGCGAGGAGGGGGGGGGGTCTGCCGATCCAGCGGCACAGGATCCTGTCCAGCGGCCCCCCCCACCCCACCTGGCCCAGAGACTGCGCGCCCTGGCGCAGGCGGAGAAGGGCGGAGGATGAGGGGGTTGGGCCCCCCAAAAGAGGCACACTCATCATATGCTTTGCGCCTCTTTGGACGGCCCTCTTGGGGCCCTCTTGGAGCCTTGTCGGGGCCCTCGCGAGCCTGTTACAGGGGGCGCCCGAAGCTTTCCGAATCGCCGAAGAGCCCCACCAGGGAGTCCAAGAAGGCGCCAATGAGGTTCCGAAGAGGTCGGGATGGAGGGCAGGAGAGAGGAGAAGGAGCCGCCACTGGAACTGGAACGCCATCGGCGGTGCCGCTGTGCGACGCCCTGCCCCCCCCCTCACGCCGGCGCCCGCCCGGGGTCTGGAATGGCGCCCAATCAGGGACGTCGGGCGGCGCACACGGGTCTTGGAGGGTCCAGATTGGGCCCAGGAGGCGGCCTGGGGGCGGCGGGCGCGGCACTCCGGCGCCCCGCGCCCAAGCGCCACATGGGCGGATGTGGCACTCCGGCGCCCCGCGCCCAAGCGCCACATGGGCAGCGGGCCTGGCCACGGAGGGCGCGGTTAGCCGGGCGGGGGGGGGGGGAACTCTAAGGAGGTACATGTGTGGGGGGTCGCACGGCCAAGTGCCACATGTGGCACTTGGCCCAGGATGAGTGATGTGGCACTCCGCCGGGCCCAACCAAGTGCCACATGTGGCACTTGGCGAGGGCCTGGTGGAGTGCCACACCCAACCTCATCCTGCCTGTCCCAGGCCCATCCAGCGCCCTCCCTGGCCCCGACATGTCGCAAGAGGGCTCCAAGACTGTGCCGAGCGGGTCCCAAGATCCAAGATGGGTTCGACGTGTAGGAGAGATCACTGAAAGCATAGCGAGCAAACGGGCGCGGGGTGGGGCCGCTCGGCGGGGCCGCCGGGATTGCCTGCGTGGGCCGGGAGGGGCGGTCCGACTGGTGACCTGCTCGGTCCCAAGCAGTTCGGTCCAAGCAGTTTCGCGTCGCGCAGGCTGCGCGGAGGCCGCGGGCCCCGGGGCCCCAGCGCCAGCGCGATGGCGGTGATCCTCGCCCCGCCGCTGCTGACTCCCCGCAGCGAGGATCGGGAAGCCATGCAGGTCGAAGACGTCTTCGGCGAGTGGCGGCGGGAGCTCGACCGCGAGCAGATGGAGACGGCCCGGATGGACACCGAGGACAACCCCGTTATCGGCGGTCCGTCGTCTCGCCAGCCTGAAACGCGCCCCTGCCACGTGAACGCCAGCCCTGCCCGTTTCCAGGTCGGAGTCTGGCCATCGGCCCCGACCAGGAGACAGGCCAGAGCTGGCATTCCTGCGGCGGGAATGCGATTCAGGCTGGTGACATCTTCATTTATCTGGGGCCTCCTGGCGAGCCCTGCCCCTCGCATCTTCGACGGGGAGAGAGACCCCCTGACCTTCCCCGACAACGACGGCGAGGTTGAGTTCGACCCCGCTGCCCCCGTCGACGACCCCATCGACTCCGACCCTGTCGACTACCTCCTCGCCGTGCTCGACTGAGCGCCGTAGTGCTAGCTGTGCTGGGGCCTGCTATATGCGACTGCGCGCGACGCCGCGACGACAAAAAAAACGATTCCAACATTCCGGCGACGAAATCCTCGAAGCACATTTGGATTATCCGCACCCACGGAGCGACATCGCCGCAGAAACAAAACACAGACCGAGCACCAGCCTGATCGTTTGGAATCAAGTGGTCATGAAATCCTCGGAGCCCCCCTATCTTTCTCTATCGTTCTCGTTTTCTCTCTCTATATATCTCTCTCTCTCTCTCTCTCTCTCTCTCTCTCTCTCTCTCTCTCTCTCTCACTCCCTCTCTCTCTCTCTCTCTGAGTCGCTTCCCCCATCTGCCCCATTCTCTCTCTATCTCTGCCTTTCTTTCTCTCTGGCTCTTGGCCCCCTGCTGCCTCCGCCATCGGATGCAAAGCCTTGTTCCCTTGGAGTTCTTGGGCACCAACCTCTTGAGCCTGAGCCCCCTCCCCTTGGACTTTCAAGTAAGCGGCCGCCGCAGCAGGCGGGGCCCGCCGTTGCCATCCTGCCTCTCTCGGGCGCCCCTCGCCCCCACGCCGCCTCCACCTCTCCTCTTCTTGTCGCTGTTGATGTTGATGACGATGATGGCACACAGCAGGCAAGCAAGTAAGCAAACAAGCACGCACGCGCGCACGCACGCACGCACGCACGCACGCACGCACGCACGCAAGCAAGCAAGCAAGGGGGCATGTTCGCATTTTCGCAGAAAACGCCACTCCCAGCGATAGTTTTGAAAAAGTGAATTGACGCAAGCGCCTTTTTTTCAAAACCCTCGCTGGGAGTGGCGTTTTCTGCACTTCGCGCCGTTTCGGCCTTCAGACGGCAAGCAAACAAACAAACACACAAACATAACATAACCGAACAACCAACCTATCAATCAATCAAACAACGAATCAACCAAACAAACAAACAAACGAACAAACAAACAAACACGGGGGAGATTAAGGGGCTGAGATTGTGACGGCTAAGGGGTGAGATTGGGAGCGCCAGTATCTCAACAGCACACTTCGTCGAGACGGGCCAGTGCACTGCCCTGCGACGCTGTCCAGCGCATCGCCCCTCGACGCAAGTCGGAGCTCATGAGGAGGAGGAGGAGGAGGAGGAGGAGGAGGAGGAGACAGACTTACTCTTCCTTCTTTGATCTGATCTGCTACTCCTATGCCCCCCCTCTTCCATTGCCCGCTAGCCCCGAGCTCCTCCGAGGTGGCCCGAAACCCCCTCCCCCGAGCTCCGATGTATGCGGACGCGGCGGCAGCGGGCTGCGGCGGGCTCTAAGCAAGGCCCGCCGGCTTCCGAGGCCTCATGCCATGCCGCGTCTTCAAATTATATGCACTCTCAGCGTGCTCCTTCTCAGTCGAGGATTCGGCGAGCCATCGCAACAAGTCTGCCCTGACCTCGGGCGTGTCGATGACGCCCCAGAGCCAGCATTCGCACCTGCGGTGCGTCGCACAGCGCGCCTTGATGTTAGTGCGCTCATCCGCCCCGGCGCCGCTGCCCAGCCCAGACATAAGATGGCCCAAGTGGCGGCCCGTGTCCAGGCAATGCACATGCCCGCCAGCTCGGACCTCGACCCTGGGCAGCGCGCCAGGGGCCAGGGGGCCCCCCACAGGAGGTGTGTCGTCGCCCCCTCCGTCGCCGCCAGCCTCCTCGCTCTCTTCGCCATCCTCCTCGATCTCGCCATCCTCCTCGCCGTCGTCAGCGCCGCAGCCATGCCCCCCAGCTGCTGCCGCTGCTGTTGCAACCTCCGCCTCCTCATCCTCAGCGCGCCTCAACTCATCTCTCATTACGATGCCCATCTCCAGCACGAAATCCCGGGGCAGGGCAAGCTCAACCCCCAAACCGTCGAGCGCCCCCAGGCCCTGGCCGGCGCCGGAGGGGAGGCCAAGCGCGGCAGCCACCTCGCGCAGCAGGGCGTCGTCCGCGGCTGCAGCGGGGGCAGCAGCGACAGGACCCGCGAGCGGCTTGGCCTGGGGAGGGGCGCGGGGAGAGGGGGGGGTGGGCAGGGGGATGCAACGATAAGGATGCGCGGCACGGATGCAAGAATCCCTAAACCGCTATCCTATATGAAATTTTCAAGTTGCCAGAGAGGCAAGGATGCAAAGGGCGCCCTCGAGGTGGCGAAGCATCCTTATCATCACTCACTAATCATGTCACCCGAGGAGGTCCCCAACTCATTTCCGAGCAGGTCCCCGACCAACGAGGATGAGAGAGGGGGTGCTTAGAGAGTGGGGAGGGCGGGGAAGCGAAGGGGGGCGGAAGGGGGAAGACGATGATTGAGGCTCAGGCGACGTGCAGTTTGGTATTGTTTAAGATGAATCGTTCTCTGCAGGGCGCCACTGATGCTGGCAAGGCCGTTTTGCCCCAGAAACGAGGACAGGAAGAGGGTGCAGGACAGGGCGGCAGACGAGAGGTGGAGGAGGCGAACGAAGGCCAGACGAGGAGGAGGATCTCTGACCTCCCCCACCTCCTTCAAGCACCTCCGAGTGAATCCGGCCAACCCCGAATATGTCCAAGTCGACTGCGTCCAGAATGTCCCGGGGCCCTTTCGGAACCCCCTGGGGGCTCATTGGGGGGCCTTCCGGATCCTCAAGCACGAAGGGCAAAATCGACAGCCCCTGAGTTGCCCCAGCACCTGGCCTTCCTGGGGCGCGGCCGGGAGTCGTCGTCGAACACGTCGGACAAGTCAGAAAATCCCGCGGCGCCTGCCGGTAGCGCCACGAGCGCGGCATCGCCGCCTCGGCCGCGGCCGCGGCCTCGACCGCTGCCTCGACCACGGCCGCCGTCGCCAGCAAGAGCTCCAGGGTCCCGCCCACGCCCTCGCCCTCGGAGACCTGCGCCTCCAGGTCGGCCTGCCCACATGTCATCGAACTCTGCCACGACCCCTTTGGTGACGACGATGTCCAGCTCGACGTCGTCGAAATCCAGATGGAGGGCCTTCATGGTTCGCACCTGCTGGCCAGGCATGCTATTCACGATCATCTCGGCGAACTCCTCCTCCGAGAAATGATTCAGTTGGCCCACGTGCTGTCGACGCAAGGGCGGCCTCAGACTGGCTGCATCTGCTGGGGCGACGCGTTGGTCGCGATGCAAAATGAACTTCATTCCAGCCAGGCCATCATCCGGCATAGGCGGGTTCAGCAGGGTGGTCAAAGCGAACGTCTGCGCTGCCGGATGCGGACCATACCGCCCCGTCATAAGGCAGAACCAGACGAAAATACCGATGCCATCTCCATCCCCTTCTGGGCGCACCTCGAACATCAGAAGGGCGTCCGAATCTGCCAATCTTTTTGCCGTGCCGAAACAACTTGCGATCTCGGTGAGGTAGGCTACGATGCGAGTGTACACTGCGAACGTGTCTGGAGCGGTTGTCGTAGCACACATTGGCCCACAGCACTTCGGATATTCAACGTCACCGGGGAAGTCAAGCACGTGCTGGCGCAGGGCGAAGGGGTCAACCGAGCTCTTGAACTCGCTCGCAAGCGCCTTGAAGGATGCGCTCGTCGGCGGGCGTCGACCCGGGGTCGAAGGCGGCGCCTTCACGCGTTTGAAATGTTGCACGGCGGCAACATTCAACGGGAAGGGGTCGCGCGGGCCCAGCCCTGGCCCAGGGGGCGCCGGAGCAGGCGAGGCCACGCCGCTCAGCGCCAGCGCGCGCAGCTGCGACTGCGGGCCCTCGCAGCCGATGTACTGGGTCAGCGCAGTCGGCGCTGAGGAGTGGACTGCGTGGGCGCCAGGTGGAGCTCTGCAACAATGACAACGGCCTTCGGGTGCGACTGCGAGAACCCCGGCAGCTGGAACAGCGGGCTGTGGCGGTGCATCTGGAACAAGCGGCGGCGGCACCCCCAATCCCAACTGAACGCGCCGCCGCAAGGCCTTGGACTCAACTGCTGAGTTCGCTGCCCGAGCCTCGAACCGGCCGCGGTCCGCGGCAGACAGGTTGTCCCACTCCCTGCTGACCTCCTGGGGCGCAGGGGCGAATGTGCAATTTCCTCCGCCTTCTCCTCCCCGTCCTCCAGGGCGGGCGAAATCCAGAATGGCCCGAACGACTCACCTTCTGATGCGAGTCGTTCGGGCCCTTCCCCCTTCCTCTCCTCCTTCATCCTCCCCATTGCCGCGGCTAAAACCAAGTTTGAGGGTCCTCCTGGAACTTCGAGGAGAATCCAGTCACGGCCACGAGGAGGCCCCAGGGGGCCCAGAAGGGCCCCATCCTGGAAATCATCACACTTCGCAATCCCTGTCCCCGAAGAAAGGAGGGTGCTCTCGACTGGCGCGAGAGGTCAAGAACCGACGGCGAGTCCGCATGGCACTGCTCGCTGGCGCGGTGGAAGAGGCGGCCGGCCGCCCTGTCCCGGTCGATCTTGTCCTGCCGGAAGATCTGCTTGGCTGACTTCGCATTGGGCACGCGGGCGCGCTGCTCCTCGGCTGCAGGCTGAGGCGGGAGAGGCACGCCCTCGGCGAGCTCCCGGGCCGCCCCCTCGGCGGACGCGACGGCCTCCGCGTTGATGTACTCCGCGGAGAAGTTACCCCACCCCGTTTGCCCTGTCGAAGTGTTGGTTCTAACTCGATTGCGCTTGTGGCGCCACTCGATATCAGCAACCTGCAGCCGGACTGCGACAGCGAACCACTGCAGCGTCAACTGCCAGCCAGGGCAGGTCAGCAGGTCTGCGCCGGAGACGCCACGTTCTAGGGATGCGTTTTTTTCTATCAAAGGCTAAATCAAGGGCGTGATTCATATCGACGGGGCCCCGAGGGCCCAGCCCGACAGCGAAACCACGACGCAAGAACAATACAACACAAAATCTGAGAAGGAGGGGAGGAGGAGGGAGAGGAGGGGGGGAGAGAGGAGGGAGGAGAGGAGGAGGGGAGAGGGGGAGGGAGGATGAGGAGAGAGGAGGGAGGAGGGGAGAGAGGAGGGAGGAGGGCAGGAGGAGGAGGAGGGGAGCGGGAGGGTAGAGAAGGGAGGAGGGGGTCGGATGAGGAGGAGGGAGGAAGGAGGACTGAAGGGGACAGTGAGGCTGAGGAATTTGGCAACCAAAAGAGCGGTCCTTTAAGCTTCTTGGCGAAGCCAGGCGGCACGCAGCACGGCTGGGCCTTGTCCCAGCGCTCGACGACATCCATCTTGTCATCCTCGGACACCCTGGCGTCGGCAAGAGATACCAATTGCCACGGGAACGACTTCAGCATCAAGACGAACCGCCTGTAGATCGATGCGCTGACCAGGAGCACGAGGCGCCGCAGCAATCTCACCTCGCTCGCTCGAGTCGCCAACCACTGCTGGAAGTCCGTGCACTGGGAAGGCCGCCACAACATAATGAGCCTGCGAGGCTCCCCGGACAGCATCGACGAGAGGTACTGCATGGCGGCGCCAACAACCGAATAGGGACCACAAGTAAGATCCATGAGCGGCCGTTTGCACATCGTGTCGACGTCGCGAGCCCTGCGCATCAACCACGAGGTCATGGCCGACATCGGCTCCAACACCAGCGCCGCGCTGACGATGAGGCCGTGCGTTGCAGGCTGCTCCAAGAAGGCGCGGCCCTTGGCGTACCGGGACCCCGTGACAGCGGCAAACATCAGATCGTGCGCCAACCCTTGATCCATGTCGGCGTCGACCGTCGTGCCAGATTCTAACTGCAGCCGCGCGAATGCTTGCGGCCACACCTTGTGGACGGCGAAGCCTATGACTACCTACCAGACCACCCCAACCCAACCCGAAGACCCGAATTTCGGGTTGGGGGGGGTAAGGGTTCCACATGTGGTTGTTCGATGTTTCCCAAAACCCCCCCCCACTGGAAATCGAGGTTTAATCTGAGCCTTCGGGTTGGGTTGGGGTGGTCTGGTGGGTGGTGAGCCTAACACCAGGACGTCCAGCGCCTGCGCAAGCTTGCCCCACTTGTTCGCAGCTGGCGGCCTCACTGGAGCGGCGAACACGGTGGCGCGGAGCGCCGCGCACAGCCGCTTGACCGTGGCAGCGCGGGAGACGCAGCAGGAATCCCCGCCGCACACATGGTAGATGCGGTCGTGCCACCTGGGACTCCCCTCTCTCTCGCTGGCCCCGCAGGTTCCCCAGCCCTTTCTCGAGTCTATCCTGGCGAGTTTGTTCGAGCTGCGCCCAGCCGCGGCGACGAGAATCACGGGCGCGGGGGGCCGACGAGAGGACGCGCAGGAGCAGGCAGGAGGTGGGGCAGGAGAGGAGAGGATCAAGGGGTGAAGAAAGGGAATCGGGGGACGCGGTAAGAACGAGGAGGGGAACGTGCTGCGGGATGAGAGGGTTGGCGTTCCCCCTCCCCCGCGCCGCCATGGCCCGTTGGCCACCGCGAGGAGCTCCAACAGGCCGCCGATGTGCTTCCGGAGCCCGGCGTGCCTGAGGGTAGCGCGCGCAGCGCTGTCGCTAGAAATAGCGAGCGGGGGAGGAGAAGGGGGTGAGAACAAGTTAGGTGCGCTCGCGTCATATCTGACGTCCAACCTCTCCCTCCCATCCCTTACCATGGCGCTGATTTTCTCTATCCGCGGACGTGTGAGAGGAGGGGGCGGGCCAGGGCCCCGCCCCACCCCCTGCCCCTCCCAGGGCCCAGGGGAAGAGAGGTGAGGGGCGGGGGAGGGTAGAGAGGATGAGAGGGAGGGGAGGGGGCCCCGAGGGATGAGAAAGGGGGCGCAAGGTCATCGGAAGAGGTGGAGGAGCCGCGGGAGCGCAAGTGCGCGGAGAGGAAGGGACGGGGTGGGCGGGAGGGGCATCGTCGGCATCGTGGTCCCAGGGCGCCTGATGGTGCCCAGCCGCGACGGGTCGGCGACGAACGCGGCCACGTCGATGTCGGCGTCGTCGACCTCCGATCCGGCATCCTCCTCATCCTCGTCACGGGCTTGTCGCCGCCGCCGCCGCTCCATCTTCGGCTGCATCAAGCACCTCTGGAAGTTCTTGTAGTGCACCGCGGCAAAGTGGATGACCTGGGGAGGGCCCCGCACCCCTCCCACCAGGTCATCAACGTCGCCGTCGTCCACCCCCCCCCCCCCCGAGCCCCCGAAAAGGGGTGGGAAGGGGGGGAAGAGGTGGACCAGGATGCGGCGGGGAGGCGCCCGAGGGGAAGGTGAGGAGCAAGGCGGGGCGCGAGGGGTCAGGAGGAGGAGGAGGTGGAGGAGGAGGGCGAGATGGGGCGGCGGCGGAGGAGGCGGCGTTCGCCTCATCATCCTCAGTCCCCCGCCCATCCACGGCCGCTGAAAATGACATCGCCCCCCCCATCCTGCTCCAACAATCCTCCCGTTGGTCTCCCCCCATGGGCCTCGCGAGCGTACTCCATCGAGCCCGGGGTCGGGGCGTGGGCGATGACGAGGCGGTCCGAGGCCAGGATGGCGGGGACCCCCTTCACCATCTTTGTGAAGTAGCTGGTCTTGACGAACAGGAGACCTAGAGGAGGAGGAGGAGGAGGAGGAGGAGGCAGAGAGGAGAGGGACATTTATCTTGTGTGTTTTAAGCTTAAGTCAGGAAACGACGACGGCGACGACAGTGACCTATACTGCACAGCCGAGACAGAAGCTGCCCGGCAACCACCGCCAGCAGCACGACCTCGATGAGTCGGGGGCGGAAAAGAGGGGGGTGACGACTAGGGGGGGTGGATATCATGGCGGGGGCCATGATATTTGCCCAGATCTCAGGGCGCCTCTCCTTGTTTCATTACGTCCCTGGCCCCCCCGATGGGCAGCGCACATGCCGCCCGTCATGATTTGCACCCCCCCCTCTTGGACACCCCCCTCTTGGCCGCTCCCGAATGAGCTGCATGCCGTGCAGGCGGCACACGAACCTGCAGTCAAGCACTCCAGATTGGCGCGATGAAGCCACCATGTGGGCCCACAGCCTATCGTTGGCCATAGCAGCATCCGTCTCAACGATGGACAACGCGCGATCGGACAGGTCCTGGATGAGGCGGAGGGCGGCGAAGATCGGCGTGAGCACCTTATGGCGGAAAAGAACAGCGTGAATGTGAGGCGCACTCGGCGATGCCACGACGAGGTTTGGCAAGACGACTGTGTGCTTCACGACCGTGGTGCCGTGCTCGTCGCTGTGCCAGCCGATGTAAATGGTCAGGCGGGCAACCAACACGTGCCACGTCGCGCACTCGTCCGACGTGGTGTCCCCTTGCTTCACTGGTACTGTGATCCGCTCTCCCGTCTCATCGAATGCCAGGCGCGATATGCAGAATGATGGTCGGCGCGCCCGAGCAGCCACTACAATCGCACCAAGCGCCTTGTTCTGGTAGTACATGTAGGCGGCCGCCATCACTTGGCGCATGCACCTGACCCATGGGACGCTGATGTCGTGAACTGCAGCAACGGTCGCCGGGTGAGCGCCCCAGCTGTAAGCCACGTCCAAGATAGCACCATGAGAAAAGAGGCGGCTCGTGACTTCTGGCTTACCTGTGGCGCCGCCGACACGACGTACCATCAATCGCAGGGGGCCATGGCGGCGCGACAAGAAGCTGCGATGAATGGTCATCCGCAGGGCCCACTTCTTCACTCGCGTCTTCAAGACGCGATCCACTGCGAGCACCTCCTCCAACCTCATGCGCTGCAGTCTGACAGCGCGCTTGCGGCACTTGGCATAGCGCATGCAGTATCCTAGTGCACGCCTGTCGCTGAGAGTGCCGTGCCGCCCCCTCCCACAGCGTCTGCTCGGCAACGGACGCTCCACAATTGCATCAGGCGGGGCCACCGCTTGGTCAGCTGGTGCGTCGGGGGGCGATGCTGGGACCACCTGGAGGGCTGCTGGTTCAGGCTCCGAGTCGCTGAATATGTCTCCAAGGTCGGGCGGCCCATCATCGGCCCGGTGGCTTGACGAGCCATCAGAGAAGATGTCGCACAAGCTCATCGATTGCGCCAAAATGGCTGTGAAACGGGAATGGTGGGGGGGAGAAGGTGAGGAGGATGGACATGAAGGAGGCGGAGGAACGAGGCGGAATGATGGGAGAAGGAGGATACTTGGCCGAACGGGGCTATCCTGGACAAGAGTCGCAACCAGAATCTGGCCATACCAAGTTCCGTTGGCCGGGCAACCAAGCGCCACATGGCCTCTAAAGAGGGGTCTGTAAACTCTAAAGGAGTTAGCGTCTAACCCACACCACATCCCGTGCCCAGGCCCTCCCATCCCCCGCCCCTCTCTCTTTCCCCAGCCTCTCATCCCCCTCCCACCACTGCCTCCTCGCCCGTTCCTTCCCCTCCCACCTGGCCCCCATCCCTCCCCTCCAGTCCCGCCTCCTCCTCTCCACTCCCCTCCCCATCCCGCACATCCTTTACGAAACGATGGCGGGGAGGTCCCTTCTCCTTCGCTCCCCCCTGCCCTCGCCTCAACTCCTCTCTCCCATCCCCTTGGACTCGCTCCACTCGTCGCACATCACATCCAATGTCTTCATGTATACCATCGGCCTTTTCCTTTTCCCTCCCCCCGCCCCTCTTCTCCCCTCGTTCCCCTCCCTTACATCCCTCTCCAGCCCACCCTAAGACGAAGGTAGAATCGAGACGATATCAGACCGATATAGATCGGAAATCTCTGAGAATCGGCGGGTTTAGAAGACGCATCGGCCGTTTCGAAGCGTTCTGGAACGCTCTGAAGGCGTTCCGGAACGCTCTGGAACGGATTCATCCCGATTCCAGGCCCGTCCGACACCCGCCCCCTCCCCCCGCCCCTTTCTTGCCCTTCTCCCGAGGCTTCGGAGGGCGAGCAGGGACTAGAGGAGGTGGAGAGGCAGGAGCTGGGCAGCACAGCCTGCCCAGGGCAAGCGCGGCGGGCTCCACGCCAGGGGTAGCAGTGGCACGAGCGCCCCCAGCAGAGCACTTCGAGGCCCGTGCCCGCCACGCCCTGGGCAACGGAAGGGGGAGGAGGAGCAGCTGCAGCAGGAGCGGGGCGCCGATCCCGTCGACCTCAGTGCAGCAAGGGTCGGCAGGCCACACCCAGGGGCGCAGTGCTGCCAGGTTCTCTGGCTGGGCTGCTGCGCTGAGCGGTTTGTGATGTCGTTGGCTTCGCGCTGCTTGTCCCTCCAGTCCTCCTCCTCCTCCTCCTCCTCCTCCTCCTCCTCCTCCTCCTCCCTCCTCCTCCTCCTCTTCTTCCTCCTCCTCCTCCTCCTCCTCCTCCTCCTCCCCCTCCTCCCCCTCCTCCTCCTCCTCCTCCTCCTCCTCCTCCTCCTCCTCCTCCTCCTCCTCCTGCTCCTCCTCCTCCTCCTATTGTACTGTTCAGCAGGCGCACTGGCTGTGAGCGCTTGAATTCAGATTTTTCCCGCCTACGCGCCGGACGGCGTATGGTTTCGTGCTCGTGCTCGTGCTCGTGTCCCTCCAGTCCAGCCCTGCCCCGTTGTTTGTGACAACTGGGCGAGGCCGCGACGTCACAAAACAACATCGGAAGGGGTCAGTCTGCCCCACCCTGCCGCTCAAGGCTGCCCCAGGATGCCTGCCTGCCCAGGGGGGCGCCACTAGAGGACGGCCCCAGAATGTTAGACAGGGCGCTCCCACAACAGTGTCCTGGCCTACCCACGTATCGCCCACTTGCGACACTTGCGACCCTTTGACACCTTGTGGTCCTGCTGGCCCTGGCACCCTTCAAAACCTCGCTGGCCACTGGTGATCATTGTGGCCCTCATTCTCTAGAAGTTTTGGGAAACCGTGGGACACTTGTGACCCTGTTGACGCATTGTGGCCTGTGCGGCCATGGTACTCTGCCAACCTCGGTGACAACCGGTCTTCATTGCGACCATTGGTGCTCCGTGCGGTCAACAAGACGTCGAGAAGGCCCACTAATGTCTGGTCATAGGCAGAGTATGGATCGGCATGCGAGGTCAGCGGCAGAGGGCTCAGTCCTTCAGCAAACTCGGATGAGCGGGAAAAGCCATCGGCTGCGAGAAATTGATACGAGACTCGCCCGAACTGCCCAGAGCAAGTGCGAAGTCGAACTGCGCTCTCGTCGCGTACAAAATGACACAGCCGCGTTGATGGCATCTTTTCCTTTCAGAATTGTACTAAGGCGACGGCCAGGAGAAGAGACGATCAGCTGCCTGCGGGGGGAAAGCGGGAGAGGGAGGTAGCGGACCTGGCTGGTCCCTTGGGCTCCAGAAATGCATCGACGGCCGATCGCATTGACAGCAAATGGGGGATCGACCAGAACAGCCAAGAGCGATCAATGGCCGATCGATAATCTCTTGCTGCCCCGATCGAGCTCGATAGGTGGGCAGTCTGTCCGACGAAGGGAAGCATCGGGGAATGCGAATGGGGATGCCTGGCTCCCTCAGTTAAGTCAATCGGAGCAGAGGCGAGGCGATCGATCAGATCGCACAGTAGGCTGCGAAACGTGGCTTCCTTGCATCTGCTCAACCGAGGCGGACTGCTTCGCCCTGCCTCGGAGGATGTCGACACCGTGCTTGAGGCCATTTTGTGCTGTCTTACAATGCACGCGTGACCAAGCTACAACCACAATTAACTCCTCCCTCCCCCTCCTCATCCACCTCCCTCCCCCCCTTTGCCTCAATCTACCTCATTACCCTCTTCCTTCTCCTCCTCAGTCCCACTCCTCCTCCTCCTCCACTTCAGTCCTCCTCCTCCTCCTCCTCCTCCTCCTCCTCCTCCTCCTCCTCCTCCTCCCCCCCTCCCCTCCCCTCCCCCTCCTCCTCCTCCTCCTCCTCCTCCTCCTCCTCCTCCTCCTCCTCCTCCTCCTCCTCCTCCTCCTCCTCCTCCTCCTCATTCCTCCCATCTGCCGTGCCGATGAGAAACCACCTGCCCCGGCCAGGCAGGCTCGCTCTCGACCACCTCCGCCGTGCTAAAGGGGCCTCGTCGGCCTCGTGCCGCACCCGCCCGAGCGAGGCCGAGTGGGCAGCCTCGCCCGTCTCGAACGACTCCTCCTCCTCCTCCTCCTCCTCCTCCTCCTCCTCCTCCTCCTCCTCCTCCTCCTCGCCCGTCTCGAGCGACTCCTACAGTCGGGGCCTTGACCTAAGGAACCCTAAATAAGGAACGAGGCCCCTTTTGTCCACAAGTTAAACTTCGATCTCCTGTCGAAAACCTAAGGAAAGCCTGAGGCGAGCTGCGAAACACGTGAGGAACGCGGAGCCCCTCCCCAACGAAAAGGGTTCCTTCTTCAGGGCCCCGACGGTGTGCCCCCGCCTCGTCGGCTGCACGGACGAACCCTGCATTGGTGTGGGACACCTCGGTGGCAGGGCTGAACCTGAACGGTGTTCTTCTCTTTCGCTTCGTTGCCGTTTTCCCTCGTCTTGTCCTCAATCCGCCTTCACCGCAAGACGAAGTCAAAACGAAAACGGCCCACGAAATCGCCAAAACACCGTTTAGGTCCAGCCCTGCTTGTTTGCATTGGCCTCGACATTTGCCTCAGGGACGTGAATCGAGCCGAATGACTTCGCTGACCTGACCTCGACAGCTGGGTCGGCAGACCCGGTATGGTGTCGCATGGTTGCTCGACTGTATCCTTAGCAACTCATTAGAGGCCTCCGAGATGGGGTCCGAGTAGATGGGGTCAGGGGATCGCGCCGCGATACATCGCCGATGCATGGGCGATGCATCGGCGACGTCTGCGATGCATCGGCGCCATCGGCGTGGAGAAAATCGGGCTCCACATCGAGCTGCATCGCCGATGCATCGGCGATGCGGCGCGATCGTCCGACCCCATCTACTCGGACCCCATCTGAGAAGGCTAGACTCATCCCCCTCCTCCTCGTGGGAGATTGGCACCTCGCATCCCCTTCTTCGGGCTCT
This sequence comes from Prorocentrum cordatum, assembly GCA_963575745.1. NCBI lineage: Eukaryota > Dinophyceae > Prorocentrales > Prorocentraceae > Prorocentrum > Prorocentrum cordatum. The sequence continues at coordinate 22,315 of CAUYUJ010021820.1, read as the reverse complement.
CCGTCCGACCTGTCATCGGCTGCCTTGAAGCTGTCTGTGCCTGCCAGCGTCGACTGAATCTTGGCAGTGGAAGTGTCGGAAGGGCTACCACGCCAGGACTAGGCATCAGAAGTCCCTATACAAACCCTGGCCGCCTCGAAACGTCTCTCGCGCTGCATGCGTTCACATATACACGTGCGCGCATGCGTATATAGTTCCCAATAAATATATATATATATATATATGTATATATGTATATATATAATGTCGAATCCTACACATATGTATACACGTATGCGTGTGCACGCATATATCCATGCGGTCATCACTGCCCGTCCCTCTCATCTCTTCTCCAATCTTCCCTCCCCTGCATTGAATAGCATCCCATCCTACCCCTGCTCACGATGCTTCTGACAGTTCGTCACCCTGCCTTCGTCATCGCTCTACCCCGCCTTTCCCGCCCACCAGGAGAAGTGAGGGCCGTGCTGCCAGCCGACTCATTGCACGATGGTTGCTCTGCCGATTACAAGGGGTGGGGGAGGAGAAGGGGAGGAGGAGGAATAAGAGAAAAGCAAGTAGTAAGGGCATATGGGGAAAGGAAAAACCAACGAATGACAGAGGAGGCTGATCGGCTGCGCTTGAAGCCAGAGAGGGCCACGACGCGTGGAAAGAACTCAGCGCAAAAGCCGCCAGACGACGTGAAAACGCGGGAGACAACTGGCCAGGCTGTCAAGAGCTTCGAGAACTCTATGAGACCATGAAGAACGAGGAAAAGAAGAAGGAGGAAGAGGAAAGACAGGGGGGGGGCTAGAAGCCGTCGGGAAGTCGCTGAGGGCATGTGAACGCTGCTTACTTGTTTTGTTGACCAACTGTCTGTCTGGCACGTCCGCACACCTCTCCGCAATATCAAACCGCCCCACCACACCCAGCCTGGCAAACGGGGCATCTCCACTCGCTGCACTGCTCAAGTCCCTCCAGCTCCACGAAGCGCTCAATGCATCGAACGTGGAAAGCTCGAGGGCACCTGGGCTGAAGAACCGCACGAGAATAGCTGCACTGGAGCACATTTCCACCTCGACCAGCCGCAAAATTGTTCTCCCATTTCTCGTCTTCCCTCGAAGATTCCACCTGCAGACGTTCACCTTATCTTCCAATTTCTCCGCCTTCTCATCCTACTCCTGCTCACCATCATCCTTCCAGAAACCATCCTCATTGCCCATCACCAAAATAATGATAACCAGCAGCATCATCAACATCAGCATCGTCATGTTCGTCGTCGTCATCATCGTCGTCATCCTCACAATCGTCATAATCATCATTGTCGTCGACATCCTCGCCAGAGTGGTTACAAGTGGCACGTGTGTGCCCAGGCTCATACAAAAAACTGAAGGGGCGTTTGAAGCAGAAGTGAAATGCAACAGCGAAGTCGCACTCGAGCGCAAGCGGGGTTGCCACACCTTGCGATGTGTGTACCAGGGCCCCCCAGGAAGCCTCTGGAGACACGACTTGGATACCAGAAGAGGCTCCAGGAGGCCCCAGGATTGTGAGTGTTGTGTGGGTGTGTGTGTGTGTGTGATGTGTGCTCTGTGGTGTGCGTGCTTTTTGTGCGTTGTAGGTGTTGTGTATGTGTGTTTTGTTTGTCTAGTGTGTGATGTGTTGGGCGTGATGTGTGTCTCTGTGAGTGCATGTAGTTCTGAGGCCCCAGGAGGCCCCAGGAGGCCCCAGGCGGCCTCGGGAGGCCCCAGGAGACACCAGGAGGCTTCAGGAGGCCCCAAGAGGCTCCAGGAGGCCGCAGGAGGCCCCAGGAGGCCCCAGGAGGTTTCAGGAGACCCCCAGGAGGCTCCGAGGCGGGGTCTGGGGTACCAGAAGGTTCAGAAAGCCCCAGGAGGCCCCAGGAGGTTCCAGGAGGCCCCCAAGAGGCTCCGAGGCGGGGTCTGGGGTACCAGAGGGTACGTCGCGGCTCGATGTTGGGAGGATGTTTCAGGCGAAACCGCCATTCTCTGAGAATCGGGGTCAACATTGTTGAAATTATCATGTGTTTTTTCCCAACCATCCTGTGGTGTTGGGTCCTCGTTTTGAAGAGACGGCGCCCCGCGTTCCTCACCTCCTCCTCCTCCCCCCCCTCCCTCCTCCCATCATCATCATCATCATCATCATCATCATCATCATCATCATCATCATCATCATCATCATCATCATCATCATCATCATCATCATCATCATCATCATCATCATCATCATCATCATCATCATCATCATCATCATCATCATCATCATCATCATCATCATCATCATCATCATCATCATCATCATCATCATCATCATCATCATCATCATCATCATCATCATCATCATCATCATCATCAGCATCATCATCATCATCATCATCATCACAATCATCATCATATCATCATAATCATCATCAGCATCATCATCAATCATCATCATCATCATCATCATCAGCATCATCATCATCATCATCATCATTCATCAAGCAAATCATCATCCTCATATCATCAATCATCAGCATCATCCATCATCATCAGCATCATCATCATCATCATCATCACAATCATCATCAGCATCAGCATCATCATCATCATCGTCGTCGTCGTCAACGTCATCATCATCATCATAATCATCATCATCCTCATCCTCAATCAGCATCATCATCATCATCATCGCATCATCTCATCATCAGCAGCAATCATCATCATCACCACCACCACCACCACCATCATCATCATCATCATCAATCATCATCATCATCATCAGCAGCAGCAGCATCAGCATCAGCATCATCATCATCATCATCATCATCATCATCATCATCATCATCAGCATCATCATCATCAATCGTCATCATCAATCACCACCATCATCATCAGCAGCAGCATCCTCAGCAGCATCATCATCATCATCATCATCATCATCATCATCATCATCATCATCATCATCATCATCATCATCATCATCATCATCATCATCATCACCACCGATTTCGGCACACCCCTCACACGTTTCGTGGCCCCATAGGGAGCTCCACCGAAGGCCCCAGTGGCAGGGTCCGCATGCCTCCCCACCACCCATTTCGGCACACCCCTCACACGCTTCGTGGCCCCATAGGGAGCTCCACCGAAGGCCCCACGGCTGCCGTCCGAATGCGTCCCGCACACCCATTTCGGCACAACCCTCACACGTTTCGTGGCCCCACAGGGAGCTCCACCGAAGGCCCCAGTGCTGCCGTCCGCATGCGTCCCGCACACCCATTTCGGCACACCCCTCACACGTTTCGTGGCCCCATAGGGAGCTCCACCGAAGGCCCCAGTGGCAGGGACCGCATGCCTCCCCACCACCCATTTCGGCACACCCCTCACACGCTTCGTGGCCCCATAGGGAGCTCCACCGAAGGCCCCAGTGGCAGGGGTCCCGACATGCCTCCCCACCACATCTTTGGCCACCGCTCACCACATGACGTGCCATAGGGACTCACCGCGAGGCCCCAGTGGCTGCGTTCGGCATGCCTCCCACCACCCATTCGCACAGCACCCCTCAAACGCTTCGTGGCCCCATAGGGAGCTCCACCGAAGGCCCCAGTGGCAGGGTTCGCATGCCTCCCCACCACCCATTTCGGCACACCCCTCACACGTTTCGTGGCCCCATAGGGAGCTCCACCGAAGGCCCCAGTGGCAGGGTTCGCATGCCTCCCCACCACCAATTTCGGCACACCCCTCACACGTTTCGTGGCCCCATAGGGAGCTCCACCGAAGGCCCCAGTGGCTGCGTTCGCATGCCTCCCCACCACCCATTTCGGCACACCCCTCACACGTTTCGTGGCCCCATAGGGAGCTCCACCGAAGGCCCCAGTGGCTGCGTTCGCATGCCTCCCCACCACCCATTTCGGCACACCCCTCACACGTTTCGTGGCCCCATAGGGAGCTCCACCGAAGGCCCCAGTGGCAGGGTCCGCATGCCTCCCCACCACCCATTTCGGCACACCCCTCACACGTTTCGTGGCCCCATAGGGAGCTCCACCGAAGGCCCCAGTGGCAGGGTTCGCATGCCTCCCCAACACCCATTTCGGCACATCCCTCACACGTTTCGTGGCCCCATGGGGATTTCCACTGAAGGCCCCAGTGACTGGGTTCGCATGCGCCCCCACACCCATTTCGGCACACCCCTCACACGTTTCGTGGCACCATAGGGAGCTCCACCGAAGGCCCCAGTGGCTGCGTTCGCATGCCGCCCCCACACCAATTTCGGCACACCCCTCACACGTTTCGTGGCCCCACAGGGAGCTCCACCGAAGGCCCCAGTGGCTGCGTTCGCATGCCGCCCCCACACCAACTTCGGTGCACCCCTCACACGTTTCGTGGCCCCATAAGGAGCTCCACCGAAGGCCCCAGTGGCAACGTTCGCATGCCGCCCCCACACCCATTTCGGCACACCTCTCAAACGGTTCGTGGCCCCATAGGGAGATCCACCGAAGACGGTACTCACACCAGCATTACTCACAACTGCATATGGTTGGGTCCTTCGCCAGGCTAATTGAAGGTTTTATGTTAAAATGTTGAAATTCCCATGTGCTTTTGGACCCTGACGTCACGATCTGCGTGAGGGGTGCCACCGATTTTCAGAATTTCGAGGATGTCCCTAGCGAAACGGCCAGACAAATCGCGGACGCGGCGCCCCGCGTACGCATTAATCGGCTCTGAGCTCCACTCCCTCGGAGAAGTGCGTATGAGAACACTCCTCTATCCCGCGCCACCTCCCCCTGTAAAATTAACCGTAAACTTCCAGCTTCATGCAGTCGGCTGGCCAACTCAATCCCAGCATGATTCCCAACAACTTGAGAACGACCAAACACGTTCTTCTCAACCATCTGGTGATACCGGATCTCGTTCCTTTGGCATTGTGCCCTCCACATCCCCTCATTAAGCCTCCCATCTCCTCTCCCCTCCTCATCCTCAGATCCTGCATCTTCTTATTATTCATGATCATCATCATCTGCAGCATCAGCATAATCATCAGCATCATCATCCTCATCATCATCAGCATCGTCATCATCATCATCATCATCATCATCATCATCAGCAGCAGCATCAGCATCAGCATCATCATCAGCATCAGCATCAGCAGCATCAGCATCATCATCATCATAATCATCAGCAGCAGCAGCATCATCATCATCATCAGCATCGTCACCGTCATCGCCAGCAGCATCAGTATCATCAGCATCATCATAATCGTCATCATCAGCAGCAGCAAGAAGCAGCAGCATCACCATCACCGCCATCGTCATCGTCGTCATCATCATGATGATCCTGTTCAGCATCACCATCATCACACCTCCAAACGATCCTCCTCATCCTCCTGTTAAGTTGCCTCCTCGTCCTCACACGCCTACTCCAATGCTACCCAACCATCATCCGCCTCATCCTCCTCCTCATCATAATCATCATCAACATCCTTCTCAGCACTATCGTTATCCAAACTATGTACCCTCCTCATCCTCCCTTTCATCTGCCTCCTCGTCCTCACCCACCTACTCAAACGTTTCGCAAACCTTGTGTTCCTCCTCCTCCACCTAATCATCAGCATCATCAGCATCAGCATCATCAACATAAGCAGCAGCATCAGCATCATCCTCATCCTCATCCTCATCCTCATCATCGCCATCATCATCATCATCAGCATCATCAGGATCATCAGCAGCAGCATCATCATATCATCATCATGTTCATCGTCTCGTCCTGCTCGGCATCTCATCCAGCTCAGCATCATGAGCGCCATCCTTTCGATTAGTCCTCATCGTTTCCTTTTGCCTCCTCGCCCTTACATGCCTGCTCCAATGGCTCCCGGACCTTGTGTTCCTCCAACCACTGCCCCAACCTGCCCCTCTTCCTCATCCACCACCACTGGCCATCGCTCGGACGTCCATTCCATGTTTTCTCCCAACCCTCCTTGGTTGGGTATTCGTTTTGAATAGAGCAGTGTGGTCTCCACTCCTTCCTCCTCCTCCTCCTTCCTCCCTCCCTGCCTCTTCCTGCCTTGCCTGCGGGGGGCTGCGATCTGTGAAACTGTCGCCATGTTCGAGGCCTGCTGGGGGGCCCAGCACAGTGAGGGCCACACGCGGATTCAAATTAGACCTCGCCATCCCTGGGGGGCTGCGATCTGTGAACCAGCACAGTGAGGGCCACACGCGGATTCAAATTAGACCTCGCCATCCCTGGGGGGCTGCGATCTGTGAAACTGTCGCCATTTTCGGGGCCTGCTGGGGGGCCCAGCACAGTGAGGGCCACACGCGGATTCAAATTAGACCTCGCCATCCCTGGGGGGCTGCGATCTGTGAAACTGTCGCCATTTTCGAGGCCTGCTGGGGGGCCCAGCACAGTGAGGGCCACGGCGGATTCAAATTAGACCTCGCCATCCCTGGGGGGCTGCGATCTGCGAAACTGTCGCCATTTCGAGGCCTGCTGGGGGGCCCAGCACAGTGAGGGCCACGCGCGGATCAAATTAGACCTCGCCATCCCTGGGGGGCTGCGATCTGTGAAACTGTCGCCATTTTCGAGGCCTGCTGGGGGGCCCAGCACAGTGAGGGCCACGCGCAGATTCAAATTAGACCTCGCCATCCCTGGGGGGCTGCGATCTGTGAAACTGTCGCCACTTTCGAGGCCTGCTGGGGGGCCCAGCACAGTGAGGGCCACGCGCGGATTCAAATTAGACCTCGCCATCCCTGGGGGGCTGCGATCTGTGAAACTGTCGCCACTTTCGAGGCCTGCTGGGGGGCCCAGCACAGTGAGGGCCACGGGCGGATTCAAATTAGACCTCGCCATCCCTGGGGGGCTGCGATCTGTGAAACTGTCGCCACTTTCGAGGCCTGCTGGGGGGCCCAGCACAGTGACGCCACGCGCGGACCCAAATTAGACCTCGCCATCCCTGGGGGGCTGCGATCTGTGAAACTGTCGCCATTTTCGAGGCCTGCTGGGGGGCCCAGCACAGTGACGCCACACGCAGATTCAAATTAGACTTCGCCATCCCTGGGGGGCTGCGATCTGCGAAACTGTCGCCACGTTCAGGGCCTGCTGGGGGGCCCAGCACACTGACGCCACGCGCGGACCCAAATTAGACCTCGCCATCCTTGGGGGGCTGCGATCTGTGAAGCTGTCGCCATGTTCGAGGCCTGCTGGGGGGGCCAGCACAGTGACACCACGCGCGGACCCAGCACAGTGACGCCACGCGCGGATTCAAATTAGACCTCGCCATCCCTGCGGGGCTGCGATCTGTGAAACTGTCGTCACTTTCGAGGCCTGCTGTGATCCCCGTTTTCGAAGTGGCTAGGAGTGCTCAGGAATTGTAACTATCAGCCTTATCAAGCCCTTTTCCTGTAGCCAGTGTCCTGCGAGTCTCCCGAATTCCGTCTGCAGACATATGTAACCCTCGCTCCGTCATCGCCCCCTTATAAAGTATCCTAAACTATTTGCGCCCCGCTTTTGCGCAGGGGTTAGGTACGTCGCCAGGGTAATTTTGGTTTCGTGCGTGGTTTTTTCCGCCAAATGATCAAGGATGCTCCTCGATCGCCCTCGCCGAGAAAAAATGCACACGTCCGAGCGATGCCAGGACCAACATCACTAGCCTGTCGAGGGGTCGTCGTCCTCCTCGGTGGGAGGCAGCCTCGGCGTCCCCAGAGTGGGGAGACTGAGGAGGAGGAGGGGGAGGAGAAAGGAGGAGGAGGAGGAGGAGGAGGCGGAGGGGGAGGAAGAGGGGGAGGTAGAGGAGGTAGAGGAGATTGAGGTCGAAGAGGGACAGGTTCGTCATGATTCACGATCGGCCAGGGAGGCTACCTGTCGCACAGCAGCAGCCTGCCGCCAGTCTGGCACACCTCGCAGAAGTCGTTCTTGAGATCGTTCGGGTCGAGCGGGTGAGAGGCCGCCTCGGGCGCGCCTCCAGTGGACCTGGCGGGCTACGGGAAGAGATGGATAAGGAGAACGAGGAGGGAGACGAGAGAGGAGAGGATGCGGAGGGGGAGGGGGAGGGGGGAGGGGGATGAGGAGCAGCAGCAAGAAGACGAGGACGAGCACGACAACGAGAAGGGAGGAAAGCGAGACTTGTGCTCGGCTTGGCGCGTCGCGCGATGCGACTCCGCGCTGGAGAAAAGCCAGATGAGAAGAATAACTTTTGCAAATATTGGACGGGGTCGGGTCCCAAGACGGGCCAAGAGGGCACCAACTCGGCCGAATTGGCCCTGAGGCGGCCCGAGATGCCTTCAAGGAGGTCTGGGCCCAAGATGGGGCAGTCCACGGGTCCCCGAAACCTACTAAAACAGGGCTAGGATCGGGATAAATCGCTCCAGAGCGTTCTGGAGCGCTCTGAGAGCGTTCCGGAACGCTCTGGAGCGGCCGCGGCGCCCAATACATCCTCCAAACCCGCCGATTCTCAGAGATTTCGAGTTATCCCGATCCGATTTTGTCCCGATCTTCGCGTCGTTTTACCTACCTACCCGAGAGAATCCCCCAAACCCTGAAGGTATCCCCAAGAGGGACCCAAAAGCGGCCCCCGCGACGGCCCACCGGGAGCCCAGGGAGCACCAGGAGGGCCCCCGGAAGAGCTCCAGACGGACAAGATATGGCCCAAAAGTAGGGGGCCACATGCGAACCCTACCCCTACCCCCCACGATTTCTGCGGGGGAGGGTGGGGTTCACTTCGTTCGGGAGCTCTCGCGAACGAAGTGAACCCCACCCTCCCCCTCAGAAGTCGTGGGGGGTAGGGGTAGGGTTCGCATGTGGCCCCCGATTCGAGGAGACCCCAGACGCACATACTGGACACATTCCGGACATGCACCCCGCGACGGGAGAGGAATCCGCGTCCGGAAGCGAAAAAAAAACAGGAAGCCCAAACGCACATCCGCCACCGTGCCTGCGCGGAGTGTGCGTGTCAGAATGCTCCTGTGGTCCCTCTAGGAGTGCTTTTTGTTTTTTTAAGTTTCTAGTGCAGGCCCTCCCCCGGTTCGAACGCGGGAATAAAAAATCGTCCCCCCTGAAATTGCTCCCTGGCGCTCTCTTCGGCCTCCAGACGGCCAAGATGGCCTCCAAAAAGGCTTCCAAGACAGCCAGGACGACAACAAAACGGATCAAGATGGGCCAAGACAGATCAAGAGCCTCTCACGAGAGCCTCAAGACGGCTCAAGAAAGCCCGAGAGGGCCTCAAGACGGCCCAAGCGTCTCCCAAGACGGCCAGCGAGAGCTCCAAGAGGCATTCCTGGAGAGCCCGAGGGGGTCGAAACCATTGATTTTTCCCTGCGGTGTTTAAAGGTTGTGAGGTCCTCGCCTGTTAAGGATTCCGATCACACAAGACGGCCCAACAGGCTTCCAAGAGACCTCCAAGATAGCTCCAAGACAACCCAAGAGGCATGCAAGAGGGACACAAGTCGGCCCAAAAGGACCCAAAGATCGCCCAAGGAGCTCCCAAAGAGGGCCCCAAGACGGCCCTGAAGCGCTCCAAGAGAGCAACGAGACGGCCCATAGAGGCCTCTTCGGCTGTCTTGGGCGGTCCGAAACCCAAACATGCCAGGCCCTCAAACCCTGCAAATCACCTCAGGATATCAACAGTTCGGACCTTCTCGGCCTCTCTGGGAGGACCTCTTGGGGACCTCCTGGGCCGTATTAAGGGGGCTGCTCGATCTGTCGTGAGGCCTTCTTGGGAGCCTCATGGCCCCCAGGACGGCTTTCAAGGCAGCCGAGATAACGCCAAGATGGCCCAAGACGGCTCCAAAGACTCCCAAGACAGCCTGAAGACAGATCAAGAAGCCCCCAAGACGGCCCAAGAGGTCTCCAAGG
>CAUYUJ010021820.1:0-5000 GCA_963575745.1 Prorocentrum cordatum | reverse complement strand
TTTCGGCCCAGGACCTCGACCCCTGAAACTGTCGCACCGCATCCCAGAGCTTAGAAGCATATGTGATTGCTGTTCGGTCCAGGATGTCGATTGCATTTCGGTCCGGGATCGATGTTGATTGCTTTGATTGCTCAGAGCATCTGTTTGTCTTGACCGCTTTTCGGCCCAGGACCTCGACCCCTGAAGCTGGCGCACCGCATCCCAGAGCTTAGAAGCATATGTGATTTCTTTTCGGTCCAGGATGTCGATTGTTTTTCGGTCCAGGATCGATGTTGATTGTCTTGATTGATCAGAGCATCTTTTTGTCTTGATCGCTTTTCGGCCCAGGACCTCGACCCCTGAAGCTGTCGCACCGCATCCCAGAGCTTAGAAGCATATGTGATTGCTTTTCGGTCCAGGATGTCGATTGTTTTTCGGTCCAGGATTGTCTTGATTGCTCAGAGCATCTTTTTGTCTTGACTCCATTTCGGCCCAGGACCTCGACCCCTGAAGCTGTCGCACCGCATCCCAGAGCTTAGAAGCATTTGTGATTGCTGTTCGGTCTAGGATGTCGATTGTTTTTCGGTCCAGGATCGATGTTGATTGTCTTGATTGATCAGAGCATCTTTTTGTCTTGATCGCTTTTCGGCCCAGGACCTCGACCCCTGAAACTGTCGCACCGCATCCCAGAGCTTAGAAGCGTATGTGATTGCTGTTCGGTCCAGGATGTCGATTGCTTTTCGGTCCGGGATCGATTTGGATTGCCTTGATTGCTCAGAGCATCTTTCTGTCTTGATCGCTTTTCGGCCCAGGACCTCGACCCCTGAAACTGTCGCACCGCATCCCAGAGCTTACAAGCATATGTGATTGCTTTTCGGTCCAGGATGTCGATTGCATTTCGGTCCAGGATCGATGTTGATTGTCTTGATTGCTCAGAGCATCTGTTTGTCTTGACCGCTTTTCGGCCCAGGACTCCACCCCTGAAGCTGTCGCACCGCATCCCAGAGCTTAGAAGCGTATGTGATTGCTGTTCGGTCCAGGATGTCGATTGCTTTTCGGTCCAGGATCGATGTTGATTGTCTTGATTGCTCCAAGCATCGTTCTGTCTTGATCGCTTTTCGGCCCAGGACCTCGACCCCTGAAACTGTCGCACCGCATCCCAGAGCCTTAGTGGGCCCCAGAAACGGCAGAGCCGTTTTTTCATCGTTTCCGAGAAAGTGTCCCTTGAAAATGGAAACGGCAAAAAAACGGCGACCAGAAACGGCAAAAAAACGGCTCCAGGATTGGAACCGGAGCCGGAACCGGTCAAAAAACGGCGACGGAACCGGTAAAAAAACGGCGTCGGAACCGGCAAGAAAACGGCAAAACGGAACCAGTAAAAAAACGGCCCTGTCGTTTCCAGGGCCCACTAAGCCCAGAGCGTCCGAGCATCTTTGGGCCGTCCAGGGTGCCTCGCACGGCCAGACGGGCCCTCGCGAGCGCGGGCTGCCCCCGGGGAGGCCACCGTCACAGACCCCCTCACGAGCTCGCCCTCGCCCGTGCGAGATCGTTCGCCCAGTCCTCCTTGCCAAGCGCACTGCAAGCCTCCCCCGCCCGCCCGTTCGAAAGGGGAAGGAAGAGAAAGGGGAGAAGAAAAACGAACGCGAGAACGAGGAGCATGACAAGGCGGAAAGCGTCCTGATAGGGCACCGGACGCTGTGCACCGACGCCGTTTCCAGCCCTGCACGGAAATTTACACAGGAGACCGCAATCCTAGATGAACAGTGGCGACGGCGAAGGCGACGGCGAGTGGCGTCCTGGAATGGGATCATGGAAGAGGATGATAAGGAGGAGGAGCAGAGGGAAGGGGGAGGAAAGGGACGAGGAAGGGAATGCGGGGGCGGGGCGGAGGATCATCAGCAGTAGGAACAGCAGGAGGGCACAGTCGACAGATGCAGCCACAGGGCGACTCACTCAAAGAGTATTGTAAGAAGCGTGGTGGTAAAAGTCTGGGCCTGCAACGACCGCAGTCTTAGATGAACGATGGCGACGGCGAAGGCACTGAAGACGGCAACACCGACGGCGGCGGCGACGGCGCATGAGAAGACGATGAGGAAGGTGGCGGCGACCGCGATCTGCACCGGCAGGGCCACACGAGAACCAGCGAAACGAAGCGCAGCAGCAGGAGCCCGAGATCGATGAAGAGACTGAGGAGGAGGAGGAGGAGGAGGAGGAGCGGCAGCGGCAGAAGCGGGACGGGGGGCGAGGCGGTGACGAGCAGCAGCGGGACGGGCAGCAAGGCCCGCAGCGGGACGAGCAGCAGCGGGACGGGCAGCAGCACTCCTCCGCCTTCTCCTCCTCCTCCTCCTCCTCCTCCTCCTCGTCCTCCTCCTCCTCTTCTTGTTATTACTCGAATTATTATTACTCGTATTGTTCGTACTATGAGCACGGGTATTAGTATTCGTCTTCCTCTTAAGTGTATTACGATTAGTCGTATTATCCTTCTTCGCATTATCACTACGATTCCCTACCTAGGCTCTGCCTAGAAAGGCTCTTACTCGCTTGGCTTAAAGGGGCCGGGCAATGCAAACCGCCCCGGGAGCTTCCCCCCGTCCCCTGGGAGCCAAGCGAAAGCAACAGCAAAGGTAAAAGCAAACGCGCGGTTCCCCCATTTGCATTCCCTGGGTGCCAAGCAAAAGCAAAAGCAAAGGCAACAATGAAGGCAACAGCGAAGGCAAAGCAAAAGCATAGCATAGCATAGCATAGCATAGCATAGCATAGCATAGCATTAACATCGCATAGCCGAGCATAGCAGAGCATAGCATAGCATAGTCTCGCCTAGCCCAGCATAGCATTGCGCAGCATAGCATAGCATACCATAGCCTAGCAGAGAAGAGCATATCATAGCATAGCATAGCATATCATAGCCTAGCAGAGAAGAGCATAGCATAGCATAGCATCGCATCGTATCGCATAGCAAACCATACCATCGCATAGCATAAGTCTAGCCCAGCATAGCATTGCGCAGAATAGCAATACATAGCCTAGCAGAGCATAACATAGCATAGCATAGCATAGCATAGCGCAGCACTGCATCCACTATTGCTGCTATATATATGTGTAGATCTATGTATGTATGTACTTCAATGTGCGTGCGCGCGTATGTTCCATGCATGTTGTCCGTCTGCGGGCCATCTTGAGCCCTTAGTGGGGTAGCTTGGGCCTTTAGGATTCACGATGGTTTCGCACATAGCACCGGCCGGGATACATGAAACCCGACGTAGTATCGCTATGCAAATATATGTGTATATATACATGACACCCATGTGGAATGCTGCATGTGTGTGCGTGTGTGTGCATGTATTTGTTCAGCACCGCGTCGTAATGCCTTTCATCCTCGTTGCCGTTCAGCCTCAATTCCGTGACTCGCAGAGCCACGCATCTTACGGACCTCGAGTGGCGAGGCACGAGACCCAGCAAGCAGTGTTGAGCATCCTGCAGAGAACAATGTTCCAAGCAGCTGCTGCTTCTGCCCTGCTGCTGTTACAATGCGGCGATCTGTGTACTACTGGTTATTCGACACAGTCCCTGCGCGCCAAGAGTGGCTCGGGCGACTCCACGATAGCGGGGAGTTTGTGGTCACACCACTCTGGTGAAACCGCATATTCCAGCGCCGATGATGCCCGCCGAAACAATGCTGAACAGCTTGTTGCACCGATCTGGGAGTTGCTGCTGCTGTACAGTTTCGTAGGAACGCTCGGTGTAGCAAGTGTTGCACAACCTTGCTCAATGCCAAGTCGTGCGGTCTAGGCCGGATCTGGAGCATTCTCAAGCACACCCGGTGAGCGAATGCAAAAACATGCGTGTGTGTGTGTGTGTGTCTGTGCGCAGGCAGAAGAAAAGGCAAAACCAAGCAAAAGCAACAAAAAACAGAACAAAAGCAACAGCAAAAGCAAAAGCAAAAGCAAAGGCAAAGGCAAAAGCAAAGGCAAGAGCAAAAGCAAAGGCAATGCAAAGCAAAGCAAAACCAATGCGAAAGTGTAGATGTTGATGTAGATGTAGGTGTAGGTGTAGATGTGGATGTAGGTGTAGATGTAGATGCAGATGTAGATGTAGATGTAGATGTAGGTGTAGATGTATATGTAGATGTGAGTCTCGCTGTTGATGTAGATGTAGATGTAGATGTAGATATAGGTGTCGATGTAGATATAGGTGTAGATATAGATGTAGATGTAAAGAACTCCCCAGTGCCCCGACCTCATCTCCGTGCCTGCTTGCTTTTGCTGCTGTCTCGGCGACTTGCTGCCTGCTTCTGCTGCTGCTTCACTTACGGCGTGGCGTCGGCGGTTCTGGCGCTATTACTACTCCTACTACTACTACTACTACTACTACTACTACTACTACTACTACTACTACTACTACTACCGCTACTGCTACAACTACGACGATGAGGAGAAGGAGGAGGACGGCGTTTTATCAAGGGGCCCAAGGACACATAAATATACACACAAATAACATGATTCCCCATACTTTCCCATATGTTCTAGTTGTTTTGTCTTCACGCCCAATTCTCATAGTTTCGTATATTTTCTTGGGGATCGACGATTATTTGTTTCTGTGTGTTGTTTCCCCTCCTGAGTTTACCGCTCCTACTAATGTTGCTTTTCTAGAGGCTCCAACTCCTAGGTAGGGTCGTACTGGGATACTGTTTTTCGTATCATGACTATGATTGTTCGTCATATTCGTTTTTCCTCGTCGCATCGTTCTTCGTGTTATTATTATATGTTGATTCCTCCTCCTCCGCCTGCTCCTCCTCCGCCTCCTCCTCCTCCTCCTCCTCCTCCTCCTCCTCCTGGGAGCACGAGGCGGGCGGCGACAGGGCACCGGGACAAGCAGCAGGCGGGCGCGCATGCGGCGGGCCGCGGGCACGAGGCCGAGGGCAGCCGACGAGGGCAGCCGGCGACGGGGGCGAGATCGAGGACGGGAGCAGGAGGAGGAGGAGGAGGAGGAGGAGGAGGAGGAGGAGGGAGGAGGGAGGAGGG
>CAUYUJ010021819.1:121204-131204 GCA_963575745.1 Prorocentrum cordatum | reverse complement strand
ACGTGGATGAGGAGGAAGAGGTGGCGTGGAGGAAGAAAATGAAGAAGAAGAGGAGGAGGAGGAGGCGGAGGCGGAGGAGGAGGACGAGAAGGAGGAGGATACGGAGAAGGAGGAGGAGGACGAGGAGGCGGAGGGGGATGAGGAGGAGGAGGAGGCGGAGGAGGAGGAGCAGGAGGAGGAGAGGGAGCAGTAGCAGCAGCAGCAGCAGCAGCATATTGCGACCGTACCACCCGTAACTTTGAGAAGTCTCGGATTGCAAGTCTGATCTCAGAGTTCGACTTCCACAGCACGAGTGCTATGGCGACGCTAGCTCACATGTTATATCTAGGTATACTAATATAAGTCGTTCTTAGTGTGCAAGCCATGATTGCACGAGGGAGAATTATTATGTGTGTGCCGCTCTTGTCCAGCATATTTCTTATATTTTGCATTTGCGGGCTTATTTAATCGCTTCGCTCATTCCGCCGGCCCTGGGGCCCTCTTTAGGGCCTCTGGGGAGCCTCTTGTGGACCTCTTGGGAGTTTCTTGGGGCTTCTTGGCGGCGTCTTGGGGGCCCTCAGGGCCTCTTGGGGATCTCTTCGGGGCCTCTTGGGGCCTCCTGGGGGCCTCTTAGGGCTGGAGGCTCGAACTGTTTTTCGTGTTCCCTCTTTGGGACCCCTGCGTCCTTTCAAACGCAGAGTGTGTATTTTGTCGAAGAGAAATTGGGGGGTATGAGGAGGAGGAGAAGGAGGAGGAGGGAGGGGGAGAAGGAAGAGGAGGAAGGAGGAAGGAGGTGGGAGGAGGAGGGGGAGGAGGGAGGAGAAAGGAGGGAGGATGGAGGAGGGAGGAGGAAGGACGAGGAGGAGAAGGAGGAGGAGGAGGAGGAGGAAGAGGAGGATCGCTGGCTGGTTGAATGCTCGGGGGGCATTTGGGGTGCCTCCTGAGGGCGCTTGGGGGCCTCTAGGGGGCCTCTTGGGGACTTCCTGAGGGCGTCTTGGGGGCGTCTTGGGGACCTCTTGGGGGCCTCTGAGGGCCTCTTGGGGCTTCCTTGGGGTTCGAGATTTTGTTTCGTGTTCCCTTTTCTGGGGCCCCTCTTGAGGCAGTCTGGGGGCCCGCTTGGGCCGTCCTGGGGGCTCCTTGGGCCGTCTTGGAGCTGTCTTGGGCGTCTTTGGCCGTCTTGGGGGCCTCTTGGGCCTCCTTGGGGCGATCTTGGGGGTCTTGAGCCGTCTAGGGGCGTCGGGAAGCCGAAAAGGTGGAAACGCCCAAGTCCGTCCAAAACCCGAGGGACAGCAATGAATTTTGCTTTTGTGGGTTCTCTTGGGAGTGCTCCTGGAGGCCTTTTGGGGCATCTTGGAGACCTCTAGGGCCATTTTGGAGGCCTCTTGGGCCGTCTGGATGCCAGCTTGGGCGTGGTGGGGCGACCTTCGGGCGCCTCGGGCCTCTCTTGGACCGTGTTGAGTGCCTCTTGGGACCCTCTTGGGGCGATCCTGAGAGCCCTGGGGGAGTCTCCCGGGCCGCGCCCGGGCCGCGCCCGGGGTACTTTTGGTCCGGGGACTCCCAGGGGCCGCACCGCGCGCGCGAAGTAGAAATATTGTATAGATGGTACCGGAGATCTTTGCACGCCTCTGGCCCGTTGGGCCGGAGAATTTAGGCCCGAGGTTCGTTGTGCGGAGGTCGTAACGCAGCAAGATCCAGCTTCAAGCCTGGACACGAACAGGGCGACTCGAGGCACAAGGGGAGGGAGAGGGAGGAGACGCGTCTGCGTGCTTTGCCCTGTGCCTCTCTCTCTTATCCTTGATCCTCATCTTCCAGCTTTGCTCTCGGCCAGGAGCTATCCCGCGGTTCTCTCCCTCGGGCGTGTAGAGGTTTAACCATACCTTCCATGCAGCTCCGCATGATCTATATGACTTGGACAGCTCACACCCTGCGCACTCCCACATTAAAGTGCTCTTCAGAAGCATCCCTCGTGACGGATGGCGCGGATACGTCCAACGGCTCTCGGCCAAGGACATCATGGCGCACGCTGCAAAGCGAAGCGCAGGGAGCACACGAGGGAGCGCGCGCGCAAACGGCACGCACATCACAACACATTTTTTCCTCTGGGCGACGCGTGGTTTCCCGAACAAAGACACATGCCAGACCCTTCGTAGCACTCGATGCCTTCTCGGTATGTGACGCATGCGCGGGACGGGAAATCGAGGTGTGCAGACCACCTTTCACGGCCTCGGCGGTATCCTTGCTCTGGCCTACATGGTGGAGAACGCACGCAAACACACACACACACACATCATAAAAACGCTGCGTGCTGCCAAACCAGCGCTGCAAGCCGCGATTCCTATGCAAGGGTTGAATCTCCCATTCTGCTACGAATACCTTTCTAAGCTACACCAGTCGTTATGGTTCCCGCGTGAAAGTAAGCCCGACACATCTACACGGTATGCTGCCCTGGCCACAGAGAGTGGCCAATGGTGCATCGGGAGAGCTCAGGCATCCCGCGCGCGCAATCATCATCCATGGTACGGAGGCGTCACCCGATATAAATATCACTATGAAGCCACGTATTGTAAAACAGGGGGCCAAACACATCGGTTTCGCTACAAATCGTATAGTCGTGATTCGTGGTGTAGTTTCTGCGCCCGTCCAACAGCTTTCGGTTCTACGTCGCACATCATACGGTACGAAAGCTTGGTCATTGATATCGCCCAGCCACCCGCGCAGAAGAGTGCACGTTTCACGCCAACGAGGGAAACAACAACGGAAGCGTGACTACCCACGCTTTCGTGCCAATCCCTCACTACAACGAGAGGTGTCACTGAACCTCCTTCTCCAGTTACGACTTGATTTTTCTTTCCGCGCACGTTTTTCCCAGCAGTCGTTTTCGCGGCAAGCGCTCCTCTCATAGACTAAAGAGCAAGATTCCCTCTCGCAGGGAGACGCCGCTAGACTGTTGTACAATCGAGGATGCGAGAATTGGCTTGCAATTTATCTTAGTGAACGAAGAAACCGTTTGGATTGTAAACGAGCGTGGGGGCATACGCGCGTATCTGACTATATCATTGACGTTTTGTCAAAAGCTCCAGTTCTGCAGGATGGACCTCGAAGAAGTTCTCAAAACAAGCCCGGGCGTTTTCTACACCCGGGCAACCTACATCCAAACCGCGCATTCAATATCCATGTGCAGTCATACAAGCCAAGTGTCATTATAATCGTTCGTAAAAATGTTGCCACATGCGTGTACAAGGTCAGTCGGCATCGCTCACATCGGCCCCTATACTTTCGAGCGAAAACATATGCTCTTCCCTTTAAGCTTTCGAGAGTTAGCGACCGCACCACGTGCCAATATGAGGATTCTGCTTTGTTCTGTCTTCATACCTTAAGATCAATGTGTTGCCATCCGACAGATGCCCTTCTTGCATGCTACGATGCGTTCTGGTGTGACCAATGCTGGGGCGCGCCGGCGGGCGCAGCACCTGACAGGCTTTGGCAGAGGACAGGGGAGCAACTACGGAAACACCACTGGTTATACATTTTCTCTCGTAGACCTCCAAATTGTTTGCTTCCTTGTGCGCGCAGTTCTGGAGAGATTTCATGCAGGCGGATCCATCGCATGATGCCCATGAGCGCCCTCCGCTTGTCTTGTTTCGTAACGCATGCGCCTCAGAGTTGGGGCGCTTGGCGCGAGTGGGGGTCGACGCGGACCCGCGCCGACGCGCGGGGGTGCCCTGGCGCAAGCACCCGTGGCACCTCGGAAAAATGTTTTCTGGGGGGCTCTGCCCGCTGCTAGCGCGCCCCCCCCCGTCGCAGAAATGAGCCGCGACATCCCGGCGCGAGCTCGACGAGGGCCCCCCCCCCCCCCCAAGAGATGCAGGAAGCCCGCCCCATGCCAGCCAGAGCACATTGCACGCGCTTGCATCGCATACCAAGGTGAATGCCTTTCCCGAGAGGACGACAGTTTAATGCGTGACCGGCATCGTAGCCATGCGCGTGAGATCGCCCCCTCATAGCACGCCACGCCAAAGCGTTTCTCGGGGCAAATTGCGCGCGCCATTCGTCTTGCAAAATTATATTCCTCTGACATATCCTAGACGTTGTGGAGGCCGGACGATTTGCCCAGCGTTGCTCGCGATCGCATACCCAAGCTCAAGGGGCGTCGGCTACGGCAAACCAAATGCAGAAAGTGTTAGCAAGACAAGCTACCTAGGAGTTTTTGCCAAGCAGACGTTTCCCAGTTCTTCAAGGGTGCACGTCTTGATCGAGGAGCCTGGTGCGCGCGTGACTTGTTGCGGAGACTCGCAGCACAGCGCGCATATACAGGAGTGGCTGTTCGCAGAGATAAGCCAGCCACTGGGTGCCTGCATAAGCCAGGCGGTCGGATCAAGCAATATCATGACCTCATGACATTTCCAGATATCGAACGTTCTGGGCTACGCCAAGCACGATTGCCACGTTGCTGTAAGGTGGCGAGGTTTTCGGGCGACCGAGAGGATGGGCGATGGGCGCCGGCCTATCGGAACCAGCCACCCTCGCAGATCTCTGAGAGTGCATCCATGGACTATACTCTAGCCACCAATATGCTTGCTCCCTTGGATTTGCTTCCCCTGGTACCCCTGCAAATCCATGTCGTCCACGGCGTCCTATACGTGGGTGATAGTATTTCTTTCTGACGCATACTTTGTGGACAATGTCTCTTTCGTTCCCTTCGTAAGTTGTTCCGCTCTGACGTTGGCTTCGCGCGTGAAGGTGCCTCCCTGCGCATCCCCTTCCTCCAATGTCAGATCTCTTTGGCGGTGCCCAGTGCCAAATGCGCAGGGCAGGCTCTCGAATGCCAGGCTTTCTCCCTTAACCGTGAGTTTGCTATCGGAGAGGATCGCCGGCCGAAGTCTGCTAAGTTCCCTTGCTACCCTCTCGCCCCTGCCGACCTCTCACTCCCCTTCCTCCGCGCGCGGTTGCGGGAGAGACTCATCGCCTTCAATATTGCGCGCGCGCGGGGTGGGGCGGGGCGGGGCAGGGCGGGGTGGGGCGGGGTGGGGGGCAGAGAGAGCGCGCCGAGCCACCGCTGCAATTGCGTGTGGAATCCTCTTTCTTGGCTGGCCCGCGAGGGGCGGGGGCCTCGCTTCGCGCTCAGTGCCCAGATGCCACGCCTCGCCATATCTCGCACTCGTTCGACGGCTCGGGCATCGGAGCCGGCAAAGATGGATCTTGGATCCGAGGCGAACAGGAACGAGCTCGGCACAGCGTTGTCCTCTGATCCCGACCTCCTCCGTTCCATGGTCGTCTCGGCTCAAATTTGCTAGCGTGCCTCTTCAGGCATCTCCGCCTGCGCGTCGTGATTTTGGGCGCCCGGCGGTCCGCCGGCGGCGGGGCGCGCTCCTGGGCCACGGGGCGGAATGGGAAAAGCCGCGTCGAAAACTCAAGCCGCGGAGGTGGCAAGGGCAAGGACAAAGGCAAGGACTACAACGCCAGCCGACCTCGGCAGCACTCGACGAATGCCAGCCCGCCGCGCGATGCCTACCTGCGCGGCGCTATTGGGGGCGCGCGCCAGTCGACAGCCATGTTCAAACAGAAAAAAGCTGACCGTGCTGAGAAGCGCGAGCGCAAGGCGCTCGCCTCCAGGATCCGTGATAATGTAGCCCCTGCCATCAACGGGCTCGTCGGCGGCGACAGCGCCCGCGCGCAGGTCGAGAAGAACAAGCGCGAGAAGAAGGATGCGAATACCAAGGCGCTTGGTTTCCTGAAGATGGCCAGCGGTCGCACCCCGAAGAAAAAACGCGGCGATGCGAGTTCGGCGGGCAGCTCAGGACAGCAGCAGCGCCGCCAGTAGCTCATATCGCGACAACATGTCCCAGTCCATTGCGAAAAAGATGATTGAGAAAAGCACGCGGAACGAGAGCGAGCAGATCGACTTCCAGATTTTGAGGGCCCCGGTGGAACAATTTCGCGCCCAGCAGAACAATGCTGATTTTGAGGTATCGGGCGATGGCGATGGGCGCGCCCTCCAGCAGCTCCTCTCAGCCGCCAACAACAAATGCCATAATAAGGACCTCAATTCGTTCGCGCAGAGCCTCGCCGCGCCCAGCAGCAATGGGGGGGGGGCCTCCACCCTCGCGCAGATGTTGCAGATCGTGCGCGGCTCTCCGAAGAAGGACGAGGCGGCGCGCAAGCTTGCCAACCCTGGCTCCGAGGAGCCCGCAGGTGAGACGCCCGTCGCCGCCGCCGACCCAGAGCGCGCGCCTGCCGTGGAAGAGCTCGCGAACTCCGTGGCCCCACTCCAGGGGGTCCGTAATTTCCCGTGCGGGAGCGAGGGATTATTGTCAGAGCTTGCCAAAGTGGAAGGAATCACCCAGTCCGTTTTGAACGGTTGGTTGAAGTCTTCGCAGCTCTCCACGAGCACGGGCCGCAACAAACTTGAGAAGCTAGAGCATTTGTTGAAGCATGTTGAGGGTAAATGCCCAGTGGGTCAGCGTTGATGGGCAAACGCCATTCCACCCCCTGGGCTCAGTGGCCGCGGCGCCGTGCGCGCCGTCTGCTTCGCCTCTTTTACTTAGTTTGGCTTCCCTGTGCAGCGATTGCAGGTCTTTTTGCGCGGGCAGGCCGCCGCCCCGCAGCGTGCTCCGAGCCTGTCCTCTCGAGTATCGCGCTCGTTGTCAGCCGTGCTTTGATATTTGCTGCTGCGCGCTACTGCAGGGCGGGCGCGGCGTCGGCAGCGGCAGCAGGCTGCTAGTGCACCGCGCTTAGGTTTGAGAAGCATCGGATTGCAAGTCTGATCTCGGAGCTAGACTTCCAGAGCACGAGTGCTTTGGCGACGCTAGCTCGCCGTGCTTACCTAGGCATGCTAAGCTCTGTTGTTCTCATTGGGCAAAGCATGTTGTGCTTGGGAGATGTGTTATATGCGCACCGATGTTGCCCAGCATCGTTATTCCATCTTGCGCGCGCGGGCTTCTTTAGGCCCGAGGTTCGTTGCGCGGAGGACGCGGCGCAGCAAGATCCAGTTCCAAGCCTGGACGCGACAGGGGCTGCTCGAGCAACGCGGGGAAGGGGGGGTGGGGGGGCGCGCCTGCGTGCTTTGCCCTGGGCCTCTCTTGCATCCTAGATCCTCATCTTCCAGCTCGTTTGCTCTCGACCAGCAGCATCAGCAGCAACATCAGCATGATGAGGCGGAGGAAGAATATGCGGAGGAGAAGGGCGAGGCGGGGAGGGGGGGGGAGATGGGGCGGGGGGATAGGAGGAGGAGGATGAGGTGGAGGAGGGGGAGGAGGAGGAGGAACAGCAGGAAGAGAAGGAGGAGGATGAGGACGCCGAGGAGGAAGGCGACGACTGGGACGAGAAGGTGGGGGCGGAGGCGGAGGCGGATGATTGTGATGATGGTGATGATGCTGATGATGATGATGATGATGATGATGATGATGATGATGATGATGTTGATGTTGATGTTGATGTTGATGACGATCATGATGATGTTGGTGCCGATGATGATGACATTGCTGATGATTAGGAGGAGGAGGGGAGGAGGAACAGGGGGAGACGAGCAGGAAGAGGATGATGAGGAGGGGGGGGAAGAGAATGAGGAGGTGGACGAGGGATTGCGGGTGTCACAAGGGGGGGGGGGGGGGGCGGAGAGGGGGGGGGGCGGGGGGGGGCGTGGACGACAACGCGCACGGACGGGGACGATGATCATGATCTGGGGGAGGGGGGGGAGGATGAGGAGGAGGAGGGCGGGGAGGAGGGGGGGAGAAGGAGAAGGAGGAGGAGGTGGAGGTGGAGGAGGAGGGGGAGGGGTGGAGGACAAGCTAGGTGCGATCGCGTCATATGTGACATCCTCCCCCCCCCCCCTTACCATGGCGTAGATCCCCTCTCTACTCGCACAGTCGGATGTCGAGCAGGGCAATGATCCCGAAAGGGTACGCGATGCATTGTAGAGCACGGCATGGCATGGCGTAGAAGAGCACCGCAAAGCGTAGTATCAAACTAGCATAGCATTGCATGCCGTGGCGTGGCACGGGAAATGACGCCAGCGCTGCAGCGGGAACACGAGTCGGAACGAGCGGAAGCGCGGCAATGAGGCCAGCACTGCTGCGGGAGCGCGATTCGGAACGAGCGGAAGCACGAAATGAGGCCAGCGCTGCAGCTGGAGCACGATTCGGAACGAGCGGGGCTCGAAAATGAGGCCGGCGCCTCAACGAGAGCAGCATTTTGAAAAAATGCAGGCGAAAACCCAACTCCGGGGAATCTTGTGTGTTCAAGATCAGTGCGCGGGGGGGGCTGATACTTTCAAACCGTCATCAGGGGAAGAGGGAGAGTCGTATTCATATTGAGTAATTGTTAAGTAATTGTGGAGGAGGAGGAGGAGAAGGAGGAAGAAGGCGAGGCTGGGGAGGGAGTGGGGGCGGAGGCGGGGGCGAAGCAGGATGGGGAGGATGAGGGGGGGGAAGGGGAATGCGGATGAGGACGGATGAGTGGGGAGGGGGAGGTGAAGGGGGATGATGATGATGATGATGATGATGATGATGATGATGATGATGATGATGATGATGATGATGATGATGATGATGATGATGATGATGATGATGATCAAGATGATGATGATGATGATGATGATGATGATGATGATGATGATGATGATGATGATGATGATGATGCTGATGATGATGATGATGATGATGATGATGATGACGATGATCATGAATGCGGTATGCTGATTCTGCTGATGATAGATGATGGATGATGATGATGATGATGATGATCGAGGATGATGCTGATGCTGATTCTGATAGCTGCTGCTGATGATGATGATGAGGAGGAGGAGGAGGAGGGGAGGAGGAAGGAGGAGGAGGATAGGAGTGAGGAGAGGAGGAGGACGAGGAGGAGGAGGGGAGGAGGGGGAGGAGGAGGAGGAGTGAAGAGGAGAGGAGGAGACGAGGAGGAGGAGGAAGAGGAGGAGGGAAGGAGGAGGAGTATGAGGGGAGGAGGAGGGGAGGAGGAGGAGGACGATGAGGGGAGGAGGAGTGAGGAGGAGGAGGAGGAAGAGGAGGAGGAGGAGGAGGAGAGAGGAGGAGGAGGGGTTGGAGGTGAGGAGGAGGAGAGGCGTAGTAATATTCTTACTAGTCATTAGGACTTATGATGATGAGTAGGATGAGGAGGAGAGGAGAGGAGATGGAGGAGGAGTAGGTAGGAGTGAGGAGGAGGAGGAGGAGGAGGAGGAGGAGGAGAGCTGTTTCGATCGAGCATTTGCTTGTGAGCAGCTTGCACATTTCACTTGAGTTCCCCCTCATCGCACATCTGCTGCAGTATCATGCCGGTCCATGGGCGCATCGACTGGATTCGCAGGCAGATTGATGCGGGTCGGCTGGCTCATGTGTGCATCAGCCAGGCGCGCGACCCGGCCAAGCTCAAATACAAGTTCATGTTGCATGCTTCTGGCGCAGACGCTATATCTAATCCATTTCGTGCTCATATCAATCAGCAGTTGGATTCCCTTCGTCGCCTACTTCAATCGCACACTGTCGTTGATAGAGGGCATAAACATTCTTCGGGAGTTACTGAAATCTGCTTTTGGTTGCGTCCGTTTTCTGGTCCGGTTCTTGCAGGAGCCCATCATGAAAGTAATGATGTTGGTTGCCAGCTCCATGGTACTCCAAATATCGTTGACGTCCTGGCGCGCTTGGAGGCCAAGCTTGATGCAACCTCGGCCCTGCTGGGCATGAGCGATGGGCGGAAGGCTGCTTGCGGGCAAGAAGTTATGGCTGGAAATGCGCATGCAGCATTTCGAACGGAAGGGTGTCATGTGGTGCCCAGCCTGAGCTTAGATCTGCTGGAACAGCGTAGCGAGCCGTATGCGGACGACGAGAGCATCAGTGCTAGCGGTGTCTCTTCTCCGGTGCCTGCTGCCACAACGATGGGCCAGCAAAACATCTGGGACGAGTACGAGTCTTACTTACTAGATTCCGCCGTGGACCTCTTCAAACAAAAATGCGTCCGAGAAGCTGAGCAGCAGCGCTGTCAGGCAACAGTGTCTTTCGAAGTG
>CAUYUJ010021819.1:71204-118704 GCA_963575745.1 Prorocentrum cordatum | reverse complement strand
GATGAGGAGGAAGAAGAGGAGGAAAATGTTGAGTAGTATGAAGAGGGGGGTCCTCAGGAGGAGGAGGCGGATGAGGAGGAGACGGAAGCGGCGGCGGAGGCGGACGCGGATGCGGATGCGGAGGAGAGGCATGAGGAGGAGGAAGAGGATGAGGAGGCGGAGCAGGAGAAGGGGGAGGAGGAGCAGGAGGAGGAGTTATAGGAAGGATGCTGGGGGGAGGGGGAGGAGGGGGATGAGGGGGAACAGGAGGAGGAGGATTGTGATGCTGATGCTAATGTGCTAGTGCTGCTGATGATGATGATGATGATGATGATGATGATGATGACGATGCTGATGATGATGATGATGATGATGATGCTGATGCTGATGATGATGATGCTGCTGATGATGATGATGATGCTGATGATGGTGTTGCTCCTGGCTATGATGATGCGGATGCTGATTATGTTGATGACGGTGCTGATGCAACTGATGATGATGTTGATGCTGATGATGATGATGATGATGATGGTGATGATGATGATGATGATGATGCTGTTGGTGATGACGATGATGATGCTGACGGTGTTGGCGGTGCTGATGATGATGCTGATACTGATGGTGATGGCGTTGATGATGACGTTGCAGATGACGATGATGATGATTATGATGATGATGATGACGTTGCAGATGACGATGATGATGATTCTGATGATGGCAATGATGATGATGCTGATGATGGTGATGATGATGGTGATGGTGATGATGATGATGGTGATGCTGCCGATGATGATGCTGATGATGATGATGCTGATGCTGATCGTGATGATAATGATGATGATGATGCTGATGATGCTGATGATGATGATGCTGCTGATGATGATGATGATGATGATGGTGATGATGATGATGATGGTGGTGGTGGTGATGATATTGATGATGATGCTCATGCCGATGATTATGATGCTGTTGATGGTGATGATGATTGCTGTTGCTGGTGAGGATGCTGGTGGCGGTGAGGAGGGGGATGAGGAGGAGGACGATGAGGAGGAGGAGGAGGAGGAGAAACAGGACAATGTTGAGGAGTGGCGGGGACAGTAGGAGGCGGAGGAGGAGGAGGAGATGGAAGAGGCGGAGAAAGAAGGCGGAGGGGGAGGAGGGAGGAGGAGTAGAGTAAGAGGAGGAGGAGGATGAGGAAATGAGGAGGTCGGCAAAGGAGGAGGATGATACGATGATGATGAATGATGATGATGATGGTGATGATGCTGTGATGATGATTATGAATTATGATTGATGATGCTGAAATGATGATGAATGCATATGAATAGGAGGGGAGGAGGAGGAGGAGGAATGGAGAGAGGGAGAGAGGAGAGAGCGAGTGTAGGAGGGAGGAGGAGGAGGAGGAGGAGGAGAGCGGGGGACGGAGGGGAGGAAGAGGAGAAGGAGTAGGAGGAGGAGGAAGGGGATGCGGTGAGAAATGACGGCGAGGAGGAGGAGGAGGATGTGGGGGAGGAAGAAGAGGATGAGCATGATGAGGAGCAGGAAGGGGAAGCGGATGCGGAGGTGGAGGCGGGGGCGGGGGCGGAGGCGGGGGCGGAGGCGGAGGCGGAGACGAAAGAGGATGATGACGAGGAAGAGGAAAATGACTTTGATGAGGTGGAGGCGGAGGAGGAGGAGGAGGAGGAGGAGAAGGAGGAGGAGCAGGAGGAGAATGAAGCGGTGGAGGTGGAAGTGAAGGTGCAGGTGGAGGGCGACGAGGAGTATGAGGAAGACGAAGGGGAGGAGGCGGAGGAGGAGGAGGCGGAGTAAGAAGAAGAGGCTGATAGTGAGGAGGAGGAGGAGGAGGAGGAGGAGGAGGAGGAGGTGGAGGAGCTTGAAGTGATATGGCTTAGGGGCGCCTTAACCCCTTTAGTGGGCCCAGTTTACTGGTGTCACCACCCTCGCGGGCACGGTGGCCCTCTGGAGCAGAGTGGCCGGAGGCCATCTGGAAACGTAGATTCTGGCACGGGCAACTTCCCGAATATCCGCCCCTACAGAGACCATGTTGTACGATATGTCCCTCCATGGTTGAGCCTGTCGGCCCCCAGGGGCCGCATTGGCGCTCGTGCCGAGGATGGGCTGGCATCCCCCGGACCAACAAGCGTTTCAAAGGGCACGAAATAGTCGTCCGTGACAGACCATGCCCTGTTTTGGCACAGAGGCTGTCCGGCGAACGTGGCCGAAAATCGGGGGGCAAATCCTGCCCCCCCCTCAACGGGACGATCGAGGTCGGCCCCTGGAACGCTCTCGGCGAGGAGGGCGGCTGCTGCCCCGGACTCGTTTTATTCGACCCGCGGTCGAAGGAGCGTCCTCATTTCGACCCTCCTGCTTTCGACCCGCTGTCGAATCCGCAACTTGGGCTGGACCCAAGTTGGGCCCGCTAGCGGGCCCGACTTGGGTCCAGCCCGGGAGCGTGCAGCGGCAGCTCACAGGCCCCCATAGCCTGCGCCGCTGTGGGGAACTGTATCCCCAACCTTCGACGCATCGAGCCCGTGACACAGACCATGCCCTGTTTTAGCACAGAGGCTGTCCGGCGAACGTGGCCGAAACTCGGGGGACAAATCCTGCGCCCCCCCTCAACGGGACGATCGAGGTCGGCCCCTGGAACGCTCTCGGCGAGGAGGGCTGCTGCCCCGGACTTGTTTTATTCGACCCGCGGTCGAAGGACCGGCGTCATTTCGACCCAAGGCGGGCAACGATGACGACGACGACGGCCAAACGGCGGCGTACGAAGACGACGACAACGACCAAGCGGCGGCAGAAGACTAAGGGGCTCAAGAATCTCCCCCAACGCACTTGTGATCTAGAGATGTGCGCTTAGGGCCCCAACATTGCCCGAGGTCGGTGACCGTTCGAGGCCCCCTTGAGGCCTCGCCTTCTGGGAGGCCCTGGAATTCACCGAAGTCGGTGGCCTGTCGAGGCTCCTGCTTGCGCGTGCGGGCCCTGACGGGATCTCTAAGCGCGTTTACGCGGCCTCCCAAGGGGTCCCACCCTGGGGCACTTCTTAGCCCCATTTGGGACCCTCTTGGTGGCCCCTCTTGGGGGCTGCTTGAGTCCCTCTTGGGGGCTCCTCGGGTCCCCGCTTAGGGGCGACATGCGGGAAACGTTTCCCGTTCGGACGCAACCTAACAACGCCCACGTGAGCAGCCCTCGGCAACACAATCACAAGCACGCACCCACATACAACCAAACAGCGCCAAAGTGACAAGGGCCCTCCGCAGTGCAATCACAAGCAACCGCACGAGAAACGCTTCAACAGTATTGACGCCGGCAGGGCTCAAACTTGAGCCCTCAAGTTTGGGTTCAAAATTGACCCCACAAGAGGACGGAGACTGAGCTCAAACTTGACCTTTTAAGTTTGGCTCAAACTTGACCCCTCAAGTTTGGGCTCGAGGGAGGGAGGAGACCAGCGTCCTCCTCGGCCGTTTCGGGACCCTCTGGGATCGTCTTGGAGCGATCTTAGTGGCCTCTGGCCGCCTCGGGCCACGCCGAGCGGTTTGGACCGACCGCGCAGGAGGCCAGGAAGGAGGAAGACGGAGGGAAACCAGAGTCTGGAGGGGGAGAGAGGAAGAAGGTGGGGGAGGGGCAGGGAGGGAGGGGGGAAAGAATCCGAGTGAACCTGAGGACCGAGATGCATACGCTTTTCGGTCACCTGAGGTGGTCCTCCTCACATCCCCCCTCGGGCACTGATGGGGTAGACCATGGAAGAAACACTCCAGGGGTCGACAGGGATAGCGCTGGCAGACGCGCCGCCGCCGCCGCCACGGCCGAGCTCCGCCGCCGCCGCGGCAGACACGAACCCAGGGCCCTGCCAACCACGCCGTTGCCCAGGGATCCAGAAGGCGCTGGCCCCTCAGCCGGCAACAGCAGCAGCAGCACCGAGGAGGTAAACGCGTGCGCCGAACTTGTGCAACTTTAGGGGGGACAATTCAAGATGCAACTTACCTACACTGATGCATCCGCCCCTGCAGGGGCCATGTTTTAGCGAAAGGTCCCTCTATGGTCGAGCCTGGCGGCCCCCAGGGGCCGCATTGGCGCTCGCGCCGAGGATGGGCTGGCATCCCCCGAACCAAACCTGACGGGCTGGCATCCCCCGAATTGCTCCCGGCACTCTCGACCCACGAGCTTGTCCTGCGAACGTGGCCGATATACGGGGCTGGGAGGAAAGCTCCACATGGGATGGAAGCGACAAATCACACCAGCACACATTCTATGCAGGTATGTGCGTGCAGTGCCCCAATTGTGCTATCACTGAACGGGGTCCAAGCGGGTACAGATGCGATAGTTGCCCTCAGAATAAGACAACCATCCTCAGATTTAGGTGTGTCCCTGGTATAGCCAGGCTGTGAGCACGCCTGCCCAGCATTCGGGCCGCGGTTCCGATTGCACGAGACCGGCACCCGCGTTTGGCACAGAGTCTCGGCCCAGACTCACGAGCACAGAGTGGGCAATGAACGGAAGCACGTGGGCAGCGCACGTATACCGCACGCCCTTGCCGGATGCGCGTGCAAAACATGTGCACTGAACGCTCATGCCGAACACGCGTAGTGAGTAACCGCGCCACGCACCACAGCACCAGAAAGGAGGCTAGGGGAGCTTATTCGGGCCAAGGAGGAAGCCCGAACAGCCCCGCGAGGCGGTCAGGCCTCGTTTGGGGGTGCCTTCGGCCCAAGCCCGACCCCCCCCCCTTGCTCTAGCGCCCTGGTGGCGCACCGCAGCAACAGAAAGGAGGTTAGGGGAGCTTATTCGGGCCAAGTGGGAAGCCCGAATAGCCCCGTGGGCCTGTAAGGCCCCGTTTGGGGGGTCCTTCGGGCCAAGCCCGAATCACCCCCCTTGCTCAGGCGCTCTGGTGGCGCCCCAAAGCACCAAGGAGGAGGGGGGCGAGCTTATTCGGGCCAAGGGGAAAGCCCGAACAGCCCCGTGGGTCGGTAAGGCCCCTCTTGGGGGGGTCCTTCAGGCCAAGCCCGAACAACCCCCCTTGCTTTGGCGCCCTGGTGGCGCACCACCGCAACAGAAAGGAAGGGGAGCTTATTCGGGCCAAGTGGGAAGCCCGAACAGCCCCGTGGAGCGGTAAGGCCCCTCTTGGGGGGGTCCTTCGGGCCGAGCCCGAACAACCCCCCTTGCTTTGGCGCCCTGGTGGCGCACCACAGCACCAGAAAAAAGTGAGGGGAGCTTATTCGGGCCAAGGGGGAAGCCCGAACAGCCCCGCGGGGCGGTAATGCTCCGTTCGGGGGGTCCTTCAGGCCAAGCCCGAACAACTCCCTTGCTTTGGCGCCCTGGTGGCGCACCACAGCCCCAGAAAGGAACCATTTTGGGGGGGTTCTTCGGGCCGAGCCCGAACAACCCTACTTGCTTGGGGTGCCCCGGTGGAGCTCCCATCAACGGTCAAGACCCCGTGTGGGGGGTGGCGTCGGGCCAAGCCCGAGCAACGCCCCCTTGCTTAGGCGCCCTGGTGGCGCACCACAGCACCAGAAAGGAGGTGAGGGGAGCCTTTTCGGGCCAAGGGGAAAGCCCGAACAGCCCCGCAGGGCGGTAATGCCCCGTTTGGGGGGGTCCTTCAGGCCAAGCCCGAACAACCCCCCTTGCTCGAAAAAGAAGTCCGGGATCGCTCTGAGATCCCTGGCGCGGATGAAGGCCTTCTCTGTTGAAAGCCTGCCCGCTTTCCTGGCGGCCGACGGGTCGCATCTCGTTGCGGAACGGCCTTGTTGTGCTGGTATCGCCCAGGCACCCTGACCCGCGGGGCGTTTGTGAGGGTGCTCGTCGGAAGTGTGAAACTCGTACTTCCTTACCAGCGCCCCGTGCGTCCCTCACAAACAATAGCCACGCAGGCTACGGGTTGCCTTCGGCACGGGGAGGAGGAGGTGGAGGAGGGGGAAGAGGAGGAGGAGGAGGAGGAGGAGGAGGAGGAGGAGGAGGAGGAGGACTGGTTCCGAGGAACGATACAGAGGCGGAGGCGGAGGCGGAGGCGGAGGAGGAGGAGAAGGGGGTGGGGCAGGAGGGGAATGAAACGTTGGGAAAATAAGCAGCCTGCCTGAGGAGAAGGAGAAGGATGACGATGCCGATGCGGAGGAGGAGGAGGCGGAGGAGGAGGAGGAAATTAATGAGGATGAAGAGGAGGAGGGGGAGGAGGAGGAGGAAGATGCGTTGGATAAACAGAAGCAGGACGAGGAGGAGGACGAGGAGGATGAGGACGAGGACGAGGAGGAGGAGGAGGAGGAGGAGGAGGAGGAGCATGGGCAGGAGGAGGAGAAGGAGGAGGAGGAGGAGCAGGAGGAGGAAGAGGGGGAGGAAGAGAAAGGGGATGCTGATGGTGTTTGTGATGCTGCTCATGCTGCTGGTGGTGATGATGAGGATGCTGATGAGGATGCTGATGATGGCGGTTATTCTGATACGCATGACTCCGCTGATGGTCATGATGTGGATGGTGAAAATTCGTAATATTACTAGTCTGATGTTGATGACGATGATAATTAAGCTGCTGATGATGATGATGCTGATGATGATGACGAGCACGGTGATGGTGATGTTGATGATGATGCGGGTAGCATGGTGATGTCGATGGTGATGCTGCTGGTGATGATGATGATGCTGCTGCTGATAATGATAATGGTGATGGTGACGATTATGATGATGCAGGTGGTGGTATTGATGATACTGATGATGCTGATGTCGATGATGGCTATGATGACGATGCTGATGGTGACGATGATGATACCGATGCTGTCTATGATGATGGTGATGATGATGCAAATGTCGATACTGATATTGATGATGATACTGATGATGCTGATGACGATGCTGGTGTTGATGCTGGTGATGATGCTGAGGCTGCTGCTGATGATGATGACGTTGATCATGATGATGTTGATGCTGATGATGATGGTGATGGTGATGATGATGATGATGATCATGATGATGATGATCATGATGATGATGATGATGATGATGCTGGTGATGATGATGGCGATGATGATGATGATGATGCTGATGATGCTGATGATGCTGATGATGATGATGCTGCTGCTGATGATGATGATGATGATGATGATGATGATGGTGATGTTGACGGGGATGCTGTTGGTGATGACGATGATACTGATGATGCTGATTATGAAGATGATTAAGATGGTGGTGGTGATGCTGATGGCGATGCTACTGATGATGCCAATGATGGTGATGTTGATGGTGATGATGATGAGGAGGAGGCGATGGAGGAGCAGGAGGAGCAGGAGGAGGAGGAGGAGGAGGAGGCGGAGGAGGACGAGGAGGAATGTCTGGAGGGTGGGCAGTGTCGTTACGAGGGTGGGCAGTGTCGTTACGACCCTTTTGCCGTCAGACCAGAGTTTCCAGTTGGATGTTATTGATGAGATGATGTTGCTGGTGGTAATGATGATGATGATGATGTAGTTGTTGATGATGATGATGATGCTGATGATGATGATGATGATGATGATGCTGGTGCTGACGCTGGTGCTGATGATGGTGCTGTTGTTGTTGACGATAAAGGTGATGGTCGTGATGATGATGGTGATGCTGATGACGATAATACTGCTGATGTCGATGATGATGGTGTTGATGATGCTGCTAATGATGCTGATTCTGCTGATGATGATGATGGTGGTGATGACGATGATGCTGGTGATGGTGATGATGATGCTGATGATGATGATGCTTATTATGATGAGGTTGATGATGATGATGCTGCTGATGATGATGGTGTTGATGCTGATGACGATGGTGATGATGTTGATGATGATGATGGTGATGATGATGATGATGATTATTGTCATGATGGTATTGATGTTGCTGCTTCTGCTGATGATGAGGATTATGCTGGTGAATATGCCCGTGATGATGATGATGATGCCGATAACATGATGACGATAAAGATGCTGGTGCTGATGCTGATGGTACTGCTGATGATGCTGGTGATGATGCTGATGCTGATGATGATTGTGCATATGATGATGATGATGATAATGAGGATGATGATGATGATGATGATGATGATGCTGCTGATGATGATGCTGATGCTGATGCTGATGATGATGATGATGCTGATGCTGATGCTGATGCTGATGCTGATGATGATGCTGCTGCTGATGATGATGAGGATGCTGGTGATGGTGGTGGTGGTGATGATGATGACCTTGCTGAGGAGGATGAGGAGGAGGATGAGGAGGAGGAGGATATTGAGAATGAGGAGGAGGCGGAGGAGCAGGGGGAGCAGGTGGAGGAGGAGGAGGAGGAGGAGGAGGAGGAGCAGGAGGAGAGGGAGGAGGAGGAGGAGGAGGGAGGAGGAGGAGGAGGGGGAGGAGGAGGCGGAGGGAGGAGGGGAGGAGGAGGAGGTTGAGAAGGAGGAGGAGGCGGAGGAGCAGAAGGATGAGGAGGTTGAGGAGGAGGAGGAGGAGGAGCAGGAGAAGAAAGGAGGAGGAGGAGGAGGAGGAGGAGAAGGCGGAGAAGGAGGAGGAGGAGAAGGAGTAGGAGGAGGAGGAGAAGGAGGAGGAGGAGGAGGAGGAGGAGCCGGATGAGGAGCACCAGCGGGGACAGGAGCAGCAGCAGCAGTAGGAGCAGGAGCTGTAAGGATGGCGTGGCGGAGGAGTAGGGAGGAGGGAGGAGGGATGATGTGATTATGATGATGATGATGCTTATGATGATGATGATGATGATGATGATGATGATGCTGATGCTGATGCTGATGCTGATGCTGATGCTGATGCTGATGCTGATGCTGATGCTGATGCTGATGCTGATGCTGATGCTGATGCTGATGCTGCTGATGATGATGATGATGGATGGAGGAGGAGGAGGAGGAGGAGGAGGAGGAGGAGGAGGAGGGGGAGGACGAAGAGGAGGAGGAGGTGGAGGAGGAGGAGAAGGACGAGGAGGAGGAGGAGTTTCGGGGGGATGGGCAGGGTCGTTACGATCCTAGTGCCGTCAGTCCCAAGTCTCGAGCTGGATGCTGATGATGTTGATGCTGATGATGATGATGATGATGATGCTGATGCTGATGCTGATGCTGATGCTGATGCTGATGCTGATGCTGATGACGATTATTATTGTGATGATGCTGCTGCTGATGATGCTGATGATGATGACGATGATGATGACGATGATGCTGATGATGATGGTGATGATGATACTGCTGCTGATGATGATGGTGGTGATGATGATGATGCTGACGATGATGATGATGCTGATGATGATGATGATGATGATGATGATGATGATGATGATGATGATGATGATGATGATGATGATGATGATGATGATCAGGAGGAGGAGGAGGAGGAGGAGGAGGAGGAATCAGCGACGGAGGGGGCAGAGGGGGCACGGGGACGACCCGGCCTCGCAAGGCCTTGTGGCCTCAGCGCCTCGGCGCTTCCGTCGGCCGTGCAGGCGGCCCCGGAGGCGCGTGCCTGGGCTGCGGCGGCGGGCTGACAACTTGTTTGTTCAGACCGGTGCGCGGCTGGTCGGGACTGCCTTTCTCACATCGGCGGCGCGCCCGGCGGGGGGGGGAGGCAGAGGGGCAGAGGCAGAGGGTCAATCTAAACGGGGGTCAGCCAGAGCGCCCGATCTTGCAGGATACTGCAGGGCCAGGGTCGCACTGACCTGGGCTTGGGCGCAGGATCCTGCAGGATCTTGCAGGATCCTTCGCATTGACCCGGGCTTGGGCGCAGGATCTTGCAGGACCTTGCAGGATTCTGCAAGGCCTGACTGACCCGGGTCTGGATTGACCCGGGTCAGGATTAAGTCGGGCCTGTCCCTCTACAGGAGGAAATATTCAAAAATAGACAAAAATAGCTTGGGGACGATTTCCCCACTATTTTTGGGCATCTTTGGAATATTGTCTGACAACTTTTTATATTTCGTCCAAAAACCGCCTGTAGGAGGACACGCCCGACCTTTTGCAAGGCCTGACTGACCCGGGTCTGGATTGACCCGGGTCAGACGGACCCCGAGGGGCCCGGCCTTTGCAAAAGGCGGCCTGGGCTGCTCGGGCCCCTCTCGCGCCTCCTGAGAAGCTGCCGCTGGCCTCGGAACAGCAGCGTGGGGTCTCCTAGGAGGCCTCCCAGGAGGCGGGAGGGACTCCTCACCCTCCGCCTCCTCCGCCTCATCCTCCTCCTCCTCCTCCTCCCCCTCCTCCTCCTCCTCCTCCTCCTCCTCCTCTTCCTCCTCTTCCTCCTCCAACTCCAACTCCTCCTCCTCCTCCTCCTCCTCCGCCTCCTCCTCCTCCTCCTCCTCCGCCTCCCCGTCGATTGTGAGGAGCCACGCCGCCTTCTGAGAAGGACTGTCCCCCTCTGTCAGCATCGCATCGTTCAACCGATCCCTATCCCCACCCCCATCCCGATCACTGCCATCCCGCCACCCCAGTTGGTGATATGCCCCTCGAAACTCGAAGGGAGCAGCCTATATCCCCATCTAGGGGGGGGTAAATCTGCCAGTGAGCCCAGGCCACGCCAGTGGGGATAGGGATCGGTGAACCAGTGCTCACTCTGCCTTCCTCCCTGGGGCGCGCCACCGATCAGAGACCGTGCGTCTCGCTACAGGAAAAAGCGCGGCGCGCGAGAGTGGCCCGTGGCCCTGCGCCACGGCAGCCTCGGCGGTCTGCGGCGAGCAGCAGCTCCAGGGCCCCCCATCACAGGAGGAAACAACACCCCGACCCCGATAACTTGCGTTTGCCGAACGGCCCTGGGCGTTTATTGAACAGCCCTGCCCGTCCGATCCCATCCCTGGGTGCGTTTGCCAAGCGACTGGGCTTGTCGGGGTGCTTGTTATGGGGGTGGATTCCTGCTCTCTGCCCCATCCCGCCCACTCCCCACCCCCATTCTTTTCCGTCGGTCGCTCGGCAAGTACGGTCAGGAACTTTGGCTGCGCGTATCGCGGCCCTAGCGGCCCTGGCGACCCGCGGTGCCTGGCAAGCGGACAGCGTGTCGCTTTGCTCCGCGGGGCTGAAGGCTCGGGAAAGCTCAGGACCCGCACGCCTCGGGTGCCGTGAGGTGGATAGCGTGTCGCACCACGGCGCGGTGGGCCAGAACCGGCGGAGCGACACGCTATCCAAAGCTCCCGACCGTACTTCGGATGGGGAGGCGGAGGGGGAGGGGGAGGGGAAGGGGGAGGGATAGGAGGAAGAGGAGGAGGAGGAGGAGGAGGAGGAGGAGGAGGAGCAGAAGAGGCGTCTGTCTCCTCGGGGGCTGGCCGGGGCCCCTCCTTGACAGTCCGTCAGTCGGTGATGACGGGTGATCGTCACAATGACGCCCAAGCAACGAATGCGAGATAGAGGTGGGACAGTACGATTGGTGTGGTGCGCTCAGAAGGCGAGCTGCTTGCACAAGCGGCTCAGCAGTCACTCCGCCAGCCCGATCGGGCTAGTGTAGCATATGGGTCACATGCCGCACGCACCAATCCAGGAACGGAGCCAGGCCGCGCACCGTCCTGGATGGGGTTTCCGCCAGTGTGCGAGCGGGGGCCCAGACAAAGGTCCGTGAAGACAGCAGCGGCAGCGGGCGAAGAGGCAGCGGCTTGGCCAGGAGGGGGGGGCCAGGGAAGCGTGGAGCACCCGGAGCGAAGGGCCCCCCCTCCCTCGCTGGCTGGGCAAGGGCATCCCGTGCAGCCACGGGCAGCGGGCCCAGGAGCGTGAGCGCACAGGAGGCGTACTGTCCTGCCTGCCTCGGCGGCCCGCCCCGTCGGGAGCAGTGCGAACGTCGACGCCTGGCTGGTCGCTCAAGTGGTTCAGCCAAGCCGAGGGAGGCCCCATCCCGAGACCTGTCCGGCAGGGGAAGGGGGAGGGTGACACCAGAGGCCGGGGATGCCAAGCTTCCAGGGCCAACTCATAGTGCAACCAACGGCCATGAGGGTTGCACGGTTCCTGCGCGCCGCTTTCAAACATTGCGCACTCCAGGCGTGAGGAGCCCGAGGAACGACCCAGACGCTCTCAGGGCGGGCGCGGCTGCTCCAGACGTGGTGAGGGCAGAAGGCGCGGAGCGAGGGGGAAGAGAAGAGTGCAGAGTGCAGCGACTCTGTCCCGCCTCATCGCTCCGGCTAATAGGGTAACCAGCTCCTGCTATCGGGCGGGTTCGGGTGCAGCACGCGCAGCCCCAACATCGAAGGGGGTGGCGGCAATAGCCGATTTCCACGCCTCAACACAGGAGCAGCGGCACTCCTCGAGACTCATGAGGAGCAGCAGATGCCAAGCAGTGACGGTGGGGAAGCGGGGGAGAACGAGGGGTGGCGCCTGCCAAAGCGGGGCAGGGGCGGGGGCAGGAGGAGTGAGCATCTGAGGTGGGGGAGCGGGTCCAACCCAGGGGGGTGCAACATGGGACCCCACAAGCCTGAAGGGTGCCCGCGAGGCAAAGTTGCCAGGTAGTCCCTCAGACCGATTGTCCCGGTTGCAAGTGCGAGCTCTGCAGTGGGCCTCCTTCTCCTCAGGGGTGTGTGTGTGGGGGGGCGATTACGATGAACCAGGGCCATGAAACAGCGTTTGCCCACACATCGATGCCTGGCGAGACGTGCAGGTCTTTGGAAGTCTCGAGCGCACACCTGACATATGCTGCCGACTGCCAAGTCGTAAAGCGTAACTCCTGATTGATTATCCTTGGCCGTGTGACGCCGCATACGTGTATCCGTGGCTGCCACAAACCAACAGTCGGCGCACACTTGGCCTGCGTCGGGAAGGACAGTGGGGGGAAGGAGCTGATAGGAGTGTTGCCAACAGCCTCTCTTACGACCAGACGCTGTAGCTGTATTTCGCCATGTCGTAGCGTCGCCCTTCGCGTCGCTCGATCGGCCGCCGTCTTCAGCAGAGGGGCAAAGAGAGGCAAACGCCCTCGGTGACTGATGGGTAAGCATAACCCCGCGTCGCAAGGGCGCATCATCGGACCTGGCAACCACAGGTCGAGCATACTGGAGGCCCATTCGCGACTGTGTAGCATGAGAGCTCCCCAATTCCTGGGGAAGGCCATCGCCACGTCAAGGAAGACACATACAGAGGAGGAGGAGGAGGAGGAGGAGGAGGAGGAGGAAGAGGAGGGGGTGGAGGAGGAGGAGGAGGAGGGCGACTGCGCAAGCATGCGGGGAAAGTAGCGGGGGCGGCCAGTGTCCACACGTTCGTCAAGCGGAAGGCGCCCTGCACGAGCCAAGACGTCCACATAAGATGCATGGGAGTCCTGGGCATTGTTATGAGAGGGAGTTGCGCAGCACTGCGGTATATGGCCTCATGGGACATTCGCACCCGCTGGTGCTGCTGGGACGTTAGCGTAGGCCACGTCGGGCCCCCCCTCCTTGTCGTCGTCGTCCACATCCTCTCAGGAGAGGAGGCGGGAGGATGGAAGGTGTGCGACCGCAGGGCTCTTACTCAACAAGAGAACTCAACACAGGAGGCTTGGGACAGCTACTTGCTGGAACTAATGAGGAAGGGGACTTGGGACGCGAGGGTAAATTGCAGCATCGTTGATACATCTCGTGTTTGCTCGGGCAGTCCCCCTCCCCCTCCCCCTCCCCCTCCCCCTTCTCCTCCTCTCCTCCTCCTCCTCCTCCTCCTCCTCCTCCTCCTCCTCCTTCTCACCCCCTCCTTCCCATTCCTTGTCCTCCTCCTCCTCCCCCTCCTTCTTCTCCTCCTCATCCTCACTAGTCGTCGTTGCATTTCCGCCGCAGCCTTCGCCGACGTCGCCGTCGTCGTCGTTGTGGTAATCTTTGTCGTGGTCCTCGTCCTGATCCTCGTCCTCCTCCCCCTCCTCGTCCTCCTCGTCCTCCTTGTCCTCCTCGTCCTCCTCCTCGTCCTCGTCCTCCTCGTCCTCCTCGTCGTCATCGTCCTCCTCGTCCTCCTCGTCCTCCTCCTCGTCCTCGTCCTCCTTTTCCTCCTCGTCCTCGTCGTCCTCCTCCCGGAGGGCGGCGGCCGCCCGCGCCCTCCGCGCCAGCCCGTCGGCTCCCGAGCCCTCCGGAGCCCGATGTGCGCGCCCGCCCGCGGGCGCCTCGGGCTACCGCCACCGAGGCGCCGTCGCCGGCGACGTCGACGACCTCGTCGCCGAGTCCTCGCCGTCGTCGTCGCCGTCGTCGTCGCCGTCGTCGTCGTGGTGGTGCTGGTCGTCGTCCTCGTCGTCGTCCTCGTCCTCGTCCTCGTCCTCGTAGTCGTCGATGCCGTCGTGGTCGATGCCGCCGCCGCCGCCGACCTCGCCGCCGCCGACCTCGTCGCCGAGTCCTCGCCGCCGTCGGCCCGCGGCGCCCCGAGGGGGGGCGCAGTGTGGGGAGCTTCGGGCGCTCGGGGCCTGGGGCTCTTCGGGCGCTTCCTGGCTCGGGCTCGGGGCCCGGGGCTCGGGGGAAGCGTGGGAGTTTCGGGTGCTCGGCGTGGAAGAGTGGGAGAGTGGGGAAGCGAAGAGATGTTCTGTGCGTCAATTTGAGCGATGCTTTTTTTTCTGGGCGCTTCGGCCCCAACCCGCGGCACCTGCAGGGTGCGCTATGCGGGTCGCAGTCGCAGTCGCAGTCGGGGCCCGGAGGCTCCGGCGCTTCCTGGCCTCGGCCCCCGGAGGCTGTCTGGCCTCTCGGGCTGCTCTCTCCGGCCGCGCCCCGCCGAGGAGCGCGTCCCCGGCCGTGCGCGCTCGGGTCGCCCCCTGGACGGCCGTCGGAGGCCCGAGTGTTGTGACTTTTCGGAGGAGGCTCAGGAAGCCGCCTGAGGAGGCCATATCCCTGCTGAGAAGGTCCACCCTCTCTGCCCTCCCCCCCGTGGGGTCGTCGTCGTCGTCGTCGTCGTCGTCGTCGATGCTGTCGGCGGCACTGCTGTCGTCGTCGTCGTCGTCGTCGTCGTCGTCGTCGTCGTCGATGCCGTCGGCGATGCCGTCGGCGACCTTCCTGTCGTCGTCGTCGTCGTCGATGTCATCGCCGAACTTTCCGTCATCGTCGTCGTCGTCATCGTCGTCGTCTTTGCCGTTGTCGTTCTGGTCGACGTTGTCGATGGAGTAGCAGGAGCAGAGAGAGAGAGAGAAGGAGGGGGACGAGGAAGAGTGGGACTGTCAGGAAACGCGTGCACGCACGGCACCGCCTCATCAGGATGGTGGGGGTGGAACGCTCGAGTGCGCGCTCGCGCCGACCCGGTCCCCCCGACACCTGCCTGGCCAGCGCCCGAAGGGAAACCTTCACCTCGAAGGAGAAAAACGGTATTAGCAAAAGCTTTCGGCACTCCGCGCGGATTCTTCGGATCGGCGCCTCGGCCCCGCCTTCTTGGCGCCTCCAGCGCCGCCCCTGGCGCGCCCCGCTCGGCAGGGAGTGCCGATCCAAGACATCCGCGCGGAGCTCCGAAAGTGTATGCGTCTGCCGTTTCTCGTGCATCCATCGTTTACTCGGCGGCGGGCGAGGGGGGGGGGAAGTGAGAAGGAGAAGGCCTTCTCAGAAGGCTTGGAGGTCCCACGGCCTTTGAGGAGCTTCCTGAGCCTTCCCCGAAGACGCAGAAAACTTATCAGAAGGCGCGGTGACTCCCGAGAAGCCCCGCCGCTTTCTGAGAAGGCCCTCTCCTTCTCGCTTCCCCCCCCTCGCTCGCCGCCGAACGCCGTTTCTCATGCATCCATCCTTCGCAGAAGGGAGGCAGCGTGCGTCGCCTCCGCGGGGGTTTCGCTCCGCGACTGGCGGGAAGGTCGTGCTCCGCGACCGCAGTGAGGCCTCGCTGCGATGAGGTCGTGCCGGGTCCCTCCAGAAACATCCTTTGCTCACCCGTGCGCTGAAGGAAGCGGCCCCCTTGAATGTTGAGCGCCAAGTGGGCCTGCCGCTCAGGCGAGACCCCGTTGTGGAAAAGATCCATAGGAAAGGACCCTCCTCCTCCTCCTCCTCCTCCTCCTCCTCCTCCTCTTCCTCCCCCTCATCCTCCTCCCCCCCTCCTCCCCCTCCTCCTCTTCCTCCGTCTTCTCCTCCTCCTCCTCCCCCTCCACCTCCTCCTCCTCCTCGCCCTCCCCTTGGCCACGGCATCCTTCTAGCTGACAAGAACGCATAGAGGTAGGATGATAATCTTCAAGGAAGTGACAAGCGGTATTCCAGCAAGCTTTGGAAAGGATATGCTATTCTGTCGTGAGAATTTTTAGGACCTACAGCTTGTGGAAGCTTAACGCGAGAGCCACATGTTGAAAAGGAGCCGCGCTCCCTCCATGTACCTGTTGTACAGGTCTGATTTTCGGGCCGAAGAGCATGACGAGGACTCAAGAGAGAACCTCAGTTTGATAGCGAACTGGCGTCCACCCTGGTGACCGTCTGATCTGTTTGAGACGGATGCGCGCTGTTCTAAGGCGGTGCTACGGCGAGAGCTCTATCTTGACCCCCCCTCCATCCGTTTGCCTGTTGAATGTGTATAAGGAGTGTGCGTGGCGCTGAGGCGAGAGCCGCATTCTGTGTTTCTCCCGCCTTCGTCCTTGCAGCTATAGGGAACTTTAATGCAAAAGTGCGCGACGCTAGGCGAGAGCATCATGTGGAGACCATTGGCCCTCCATCCTAGTTGTTCTTCGTTTTTAGCCTGAGGATCGCACAGGTTGAGGAAGTGCCAAGCGGAACGCCCGGCCTGACCTACGGACACGTCTGGTGGTGCGACAGGGGGAGGGTTATTTGCAAGGAGGAGGGATCGATCATGGATTGGGTGAAGGGGGGGGCGGGGGCGGGGGATGGGTACATATATGTATAGATAGAGCGAGAGATAGAGAGAGAGAGAGAGAGACAGACAGACAGACAGGCAGGCAGGCAGACAGACAGACAGACAAACAGACAGACAGACAGACAGACAGAATGAGAGGGCGAGAGGGATAGAGAGACAAACATATCGACAGGTGCGCGCATATACATAAAATACCATGACGGGTTGAAGAAATAGGGGGGGGAACGAAGAAGGGAAGGAGCGAGGAAGCGCAGGACGAGAGAGGCATGCCCCTGGTACCCTCCGGCATATT
Source organism: Prorocentrum cordatum (assembly GCA_963575745.1). Lineage (NCBI taxonomy): Eukaryota > Dinophyceae > Prorocentrales > Prorocentraceae > Prorocentrum > Prorocentrum cordatum. The sequence goes on along the minus strand of CAUYUJ010021819.1, from coordinate 101,770 downwards.
TTGCCTCCGCATACTCCGCAGCATTGCTCCCTGTCCCCGCTCTCCCTCATCGGCTGTCCTCTGGATCTCCTTGTCGTCCTTCTTCTCCTCGTCACCGTCGCTCTCGTAGTCGTCCTCAGCCACTCCTCCACATCCTCCCCTTGATCCTACTGCTCATCGTCGTCCTCCTCGTTGGCTACATCATCCTCCTCTTCCTCTGAGCTTGCCACTCGGGGCTGCCGCGTCCGACGCGGACGCTGCGACGCTGTGGATTGAGCTGCACACGCCGAGAAGAGCTCGTTTCCGGTCCACAGGCAAGCCTTCAACCAGCAGCCGCAGCACAGTCCCAAGTTTCCGCCGAGCGGGGAACGACCGCGCCGATCGAGCCGCCCGTCTTGATGCCAATTGCAATCCCTCCGCTTTGCTGATTCGCTCACGCTGCAGCGGCTCGGGTGAGTCACGTTCTGCACAGACTGGAGCTGATTTTTCCTGCTCCGGGGGGGCAATCCGAGGAGTCGGGGGCGTCGCGCGCAAATCCCCAGTCAAGCGCCGCGCCCGAGGTGCTGTCTTGAAGGCGCGTTTCGTTTTGGAACAGACCAGAATTGGCCGTGTGAGTTTTGGTTTGAAGTAGAGCCGGGTCGCTGTATCCGGGGTCAGGGCCAATTTTGTTGTGAACATCTAGAAAAACCACCGTACATGCGCAGAATGGCTTTTATGTGGCCGGTGGAATTGAGTGCGAACGAATGCTTGACGTTTCGCATTTTCCCACCAGCCCATCCAGAAACGACGCCGAGTCCAGTCGAGGTGAGCAGGGGCATATAGGAGCAAAGAGGGAGGGCAACCGTTATCATTTTAAGGAGGATGAGGACATGTGAGGGTGGATGGAGATGGAGGACGAATAGGCTGATGAGGAGGCGGAGGGGAGGATGAGGAGGGCGAGCGGAGGGGCCGGAGGCCTCTTCGATGCCTCTCGGAGTGTCGTCAGGTATCTTCTTGGGCGCTTCTCGGAGGCCCCTTGGGGCTGCTTGGTTGCCTCTTTGCAGTCGCAGAAGCTGCTTGGGGCATCTCTGGTGATTCGGCCCCTTGGGGGCTCCTGGGAGCCGCTTGGAAGCTTCCTCGGGGCTTCCTGGCGGCGTCTTGGGGGTCCCTCGGGGCCTGTTGGGCGCCTCTTCGGGCCATCTCAGGGCCCTCGTGGGAACCCTCTTGGGCCCTCCTGGAGTCATCTCGGGGCCCTCCTGGCCGCCCTCTCGGGCCCGCCGCTGCAGAGCATCTGAAACGGACGTTTCAGATGCTCTCGTGGGCGGGCGCTTCGGGCTTCCTGGGATCCCCAGGACATGTCGTGGGCCCCTCCTGGCTCTCTCGGGCCCTCCTGCAGCCCTTTGGGGTCCTCGGAGCGCCCTCTTGGTGCCCCCGCGGTAGAGCATCTGACGCGGCCACTTGAGATACTCTTCCGCGGGGGGCGGGCGGGCGGGGCGTCTTGGTCCCCCCCCAGGGCTTGTCTCAGTGCCTGACGGGCCCTGTGGGAGTTCTCACGGGCGCTTTTGGGCTCTCCCAGGGCCCTCCAGTTAGTTTGGCGCAGCCCCTAGAGACATGCCCCAATGGCGTTGCCGGCGGCGCGGGCTACCCCCGGGGGAGAGAACCTCACAATGTCTCGCAAAAGTCTCTGGGGGGCTACTGCTCCGGGGGGTGCGGCCACAGGGGGAGGGGCCCTGTGGCGCCGTCTTTGCGCAGGTCGACATGGCGTTCGACACGATTGGAAAGCCCTGGGGTCCTCTCTGGGCCTTCTTCGGGGATTCTTGGGGCATCTTGGCAGCGTCCGCGGGGCGCCTCGGGGGCTCCTGGGGGACCTTGTGTCCGTCTGAGGGCGCTCTTGGGCCATTTGTCGCTTTCGGAGTCCATCTCGGGGGCCTCTTTGGGTCGTTTGGAAGTTCCCTTGGGGGCCTTGACGGCCGCCCGAGGGCCCCCGAGGGCCGAGTTGAGGTCCTACTGGACAGCTTTCGGGCCGTCTTGGAACCTGATTGGGCCGTCTTGGGGCCCGCGGCGGACCGCTGGCAGGCGGCCGCGTCCGTGCGCCATCCTGTTCAGGCTCTCGGGATTTTGCCTAAAAGGGGCCTCCAGCCACCTAGCTGTGGACGACTTTCGGCCCAGCTAGGGGCGGGGTGCCCAGCCGCCTAGCTGCGCCTGGCAAGCTGCAGGCGGGGCGTCCGGCCACTGAAATGCGGCCGGCTTTCGGCCCATCTTTGCTCTTCCCTCAGGTGCGCTGAAGTCGGCCCACGCTCCTGGCAGGTGAGTGGGTCAGCTCTGGCACTACCTATCGACGCCTTATCTTGGCCAGGCCATCTTGAGTTGCCAACCGAATTGGTCCGACAAGTGTCTTCTCCCCCGTGGGTGATATTGACGGCCCCCCTGATCCAGGTCAGTCGGTGGTCGTGCTCGCCCCTGCCCTGTGGCCCGCGGGTGATATTTTTGGCCACCTTGCTCTGGGCCCGCAGGTCGGCTTCGTGATCCATTCGCTTGTCCTCGTCCAGATGAGGGGGGGACAGCGGAAACGCCGTGACCGATCGCCCCCGAAAACTGCCCTCTCAAGCTCGCGGCTTGCACGAGAGCTTAACCGCAGGGGCGCGGTGGACAGGCGGGGTTAGCGGCGCGCGCGGTGCACGGCTGACCTCGCAAAGAGGGTTCTAGTCGTGGGGTCAGGGGGGGCTTATCAGAAGACTCCGCGGCATGATAATTGGCTGCGCGAGGTCGCCGTTGGAGAAGTCGGGGGGCAATGCAGGACAATTTTGCGACCCCACCCCGAGGGGGGGAGCCCCACGACTGTGAAAATCCGCCTCGCGGCTGAGCTCACGGCCCTGGGCCCAGGGCGGCTGTTGCTGATGTTTTTTGGGGCTGCCTCGCGTGAAGACTGTTCGAGAAGGCCCCACTCCCCACCAGCGGCTGCGGCTGGGTCCGCCGTCTGGCAGCCAGCGTATTCGGCACTGTCAGCCTTGCTTGCGCACCTGCAGAAGTGGAGGCGGCTTGGAGCCTGCCCGCTGGGAGTTGTCAGCAAGTGTTCAATATTTATCTGCCAGGTCGTCGCAATTTGCAGCGTCGGTGTGTGTGTGTGTGTGGACCTCTTGATTGTTCGAACGCTTTTTGCTTTCGGTCGTGCACCGGCGGGGCCCAGCTTGCCAAGCTCGGGAAGCCCTGCGATGGGCAAGGCGTTTCTCGCCAGAACGCTGACGGTTGGAAGCGGTATCCCTAAGAGAACAAGGCGACCTTGCCACCTGACTGACAGTTTGAGTGCGCCGTAAGCATGCAGCGCAGCGGCTGTGCTCAACAAGGCATCCACTTCCTCCTACCCCTTTCCTCCTCATCCTCCTCTTCCTCCTCTGCCTCCGCCTCCGCTTCCTCCTCCTCCTCCTCCTCCTCCGTAGCTATTTTGGCTCAAGGTCCCAATGTTGCTTGGCATAGCGCCAAGAGGCTTTCATGGCATACCCTTGTTCCAGGGCCAGCTCAGGATTGCTTTTTTGCTCTCCTTACATATTCACGCGGGATTGATTGTTTGTGGTGCCGCGGCCACCTCCATATTGGCGTTCGAGAATCCAGACCCAGTGGTCTACGGCGTGCTCGCAACATGCCCGAGACGAGCGACCTCGCCACCATTCGTGATCGTCGCGAACGAAGCCCTCGTAACAACAAAGACCCCTGGCAAGATGCTGCACAAAAGGAAAGACTTGAACTATTCCGCTCCGAGATCGAGAAACACCTGGCCATTCAAGTTGCTGGCGCGGCTGAACAATTCAAGGCTACCGCAGAGAAAGTTGCCGCTTCGTCTCAAGCCAGCTTCATCACGCACATCACTAACATCACTGCCAAGCTCACCGAACGCCAAGACCACGTCGAGAACGACATCGTCTCCCTCAAGCAGCGCATCTCCGCCTCTGAAGTGGAGTCCAAGAACCTCAACGACGCGGTGGACAAGATCAAGACTGCCATTGCTCATGCTGAAGCCCAAGTTCCATCGCTCGACGTCAGCAACATCGGCTCGTGGGACAGGGCGCCACACATCGGCACCTTTTGGATCGCCTCCACTGTGGACATCGCACAGGCATCTCTCAAGTCGGCCATCGCCGAGTGGATTTCGGCAGCCAATATCGACGTGTCTATGGTTCGCTACAACAACTCCGCTCCTGCCAAGCGGGTCTCCATCACTGTACTCGGAGCCGATGCCGTCGCCGTGCCACGTGCTCAAGCTCTTCACCATCATCTGCGCATTGGTCGGGAATGGCGTACTTTCACGATCAGCGGTGCCCCATGCTACGTCAGCGCAGACAAGAGCCCCAAGCTCGTCAGGCAGGAGATCCAGCTCAAGAAGCACAACGCCAAGCAGGACCTCAACCCCAAGATCCACCGCGCCGATGGCTACCTCTCCATCGACAATGTGCCCATCGTCCGCATCCAAGTGGGCTCCCGCCCTGAGATGGCGACCAAGATTCAATGGTCTGATGCTGCTGATGGTGTCGGCCTTACCTCTGCGATGCGATCTTCGTGCGCCGACGCCCTTGCCGCTGCCTTCGCGGATGCAGCCACATCAGCGTCGTGGATTTAACAGCAAATGGACTCCATGGAGCGCGACTACCACGTCATCTATGACTGAGTGCTCGGTGGTCAGCTGGAACGCTCAGGCGCTGGTGCACCCGAACATCGTCAAGCGCGACGCCAAACTCTCCATCCTCAGGCCCTACCTCGCCAAGCGATCCCTCATTGCCATTCGGGAGACTCACGGCACCTCGCAGATGATTCACAGCCTCATCAACTCCACGGGCGCAAAGTACGACGTCTACCACAGCGGCATCCCCGACTCCAATGCGGCGGGCGGCGTCACCTTCCTCATCTGCAAGGTCATCCCCGGCAGCGACCAGGACAACACCAAGCCGATGATCAACTTCTCCGCGGTCATCCCTGGCCGAGTCGCCGAACTGCGAATCCGCGACCCCAGCCTGAAGTACCTCCATATCTTCCTCAACGTTCATAACCATGACCTCTCCGCTGATGACCGAAGACGGCTCAAGGCCACGTGGCAAGTGGCACTGAATGAAGCAAACAGCGACCCTGAACACGTGATGTTCTTCATGCCCGGCGACTTCAATATCTCTGAACTACCTGCTCGCAATCTACTACGCCCTGTCGAAGTGCCAGCTCACGAACGATACCAGTTCCAGCCCACCTTCTGGAAGCAGCTCTTCCGACCACTGGTCGAGATCTGCGCGCCATCTACCACCCACCGCTGCTGCGCGAACAACACAGAGTCAAGCATCGATCGCTTCTTCACCTCCTTCCAGGCACATAATCTCACCCATATTGAGACGATCATGGTGGCCGACGACTCGCCACTCGAACGAAAAGGAATACCTGCCAGTGACCATAAACTTCTTCATGTTCGATTTCGCCCCCGAACTCAACGGCCCCATGCTGAACGAGGCATCCCCGCCTACCTCTTCAACTCCGACTTCTACAAGTTCTTCATCGACAAGCTCTCCGCCGACACCGAGTACGACACGCTCGCGCCCATCATCAAGTGGCGCACGCTGAAATCCAACATGACGAACGCTGCGAACGCCACGCGAGATGCTCTTGCGCGGCTACCGCCTGGAGTCCTTGCACGCGACCATCTCTCGATCTCCGAGGAAGTCAACCCGATGACCATGAGGGGCATCTCTCGCGCGGTCTGGTTCCAGGACATCAAGCTCGCGCGCCTCCTTATCGACGCCACCCACCTGGGCCCCAAGCACTTGCAGATCATCATCGACAACTCTACCGACATCCCTTCGAGCAAGGTTTGCCTTATCAACGCCAACGCCTTCGCCGATGCCGCTGATGAAGCTCATGCCGCTGTCGCTGAAGAACGTCGTGCCCTCGCTGCCGCACGTGCACGTGATGCTTACCAACGTCTACAACGCCAACAAGGAGACAGGCGGCGGAAACGGGCCAGTGCCACACGCAGACTTGGAGAGCTGTGGAAGCCCTTCTCCAAGCGTCTGGTGCTCGCTGGCATCCGAATTTCGCAAGGCAACTCCTCAGGCATCGCCGAGACACCGTCGGACATGCACGACGCTATACTAGCGCACTGGGGCCCGATCTTCGCTGACAGGCCAGTAAACACTGCCAACGTGAACGCCTACCTGGACCCTGTCTTCGCCCAGCGTGACTATGTTGCGCTGGAACTCCCCAATGCTGAAGAGCTTCAAGAAGCAGCAGAACGAGCACATGACTCCGCCGCAGGTCCAGACGGTCTTCCTTACAAAGCTTGGACTTCCACCCCCAACAGTTTCGAGATCCTGGAAGAGCTCGTGGCTAACATCTCGGCCAACAACATCATCCCGCACGATTGGAACCACGCTCTACTAGCCATGCTACCAAAAGGTGATGCGCCTGCAGGGCATGCTGTATGCTATCGGTCGCCAGACCAACTCCGACCTCTCGCGATGAAGAGCACCGGCGTAAAGATTGCTGCCTCCGCCATCAACCGCAAGCTACATCCGATAGTCAAGCAAGTGTCGAGTATCCAACGAGGCTTCGTACCTGGCCGCCGATTCCTCAACAACATAGTCGAAGCCGACACATACAGCCGCATCTACAGCACCATGGACAACGCCGCCGAGCACATGCCGTGCTTCGTCAGCATGGACATCGCCGCCGCCTTCCCAAGCTTGCTTCACACTTGGTTATGGGAAGTGATTCGCCCATCGCCTTCCTCGAGCTGGGAGGCACACGTCGACCATTACTCGTTGCAGCCAGCGGAGTAGCTCAGGGCTGCCCACTCAGTGGCGCCATCTGGGCCCTGGTGTTCGACCCCATCCTACGCGGAATTCAACGCCACTTTCATCAGATTGGCCGTGGCATGGCCAGTGCTTGTGCCGACGACATTGGTTGCGTCTTAGCACACTTGCGTGACATGCAAGGCATCCTACCGCATACCGAGGCGGCCCACTCTTTCGCGGGGCTGTTGCTCCAACCTCGAAAGTGCGTGCTCGTCCCAGTCTGGACCAACTGCTTCGAAGACGTTGACAACGCCATGCGCGACACGCTCAGGACGATCAACCCCGCCTGGGCCCAGTCCAAGATCGACGGCAAGGCCAAGTACCTCGGAGTCTACATCGGTCCGTGTGCTGATGATCGTGCCCAATGGGCCGCCCCTGCGGCCAAGTGGTACCAACGTACCCAGATATTGGGCGACGCCTCCGCGGCCATCCAGCTGAACGTTTCGCTGTACAACACCTCCGCGATCACTTGCCTCACCTATGTCGGACAACTCTTTCCAGCTCCAGAACTCGTTCTTTCCACAGAAATTCATGCCCTTCATAAAGTTATCAGATCTGCTCCGTCAGCATTCACCAAGCTCGACATCCTCGGCATGACGAACTGGGCGGGCTGCGCCATCCCCATTGGTGTCGAAGTCCTGCTTGCTGCCACGCTGTGGCGCTCTGCTACTTCCACCATCAACGCCTGGCCCCAGCTTCTCGAACTACACCATCTGGCAGCACTTGATCAGCTTCCACTCGTCCGGGTTGTCCAGGGACTTTGGACCGCGCCGTGCTGGGCCTCCGCTACCTCGATCGCGCAGCACCTGCGGGCGGCCAAGTTCGGCGACAACTACTCCACCCACAAGGGCACCATCTTCAAGATCATCAAGCGCAGCCGCCATCACGATCATCTGGCTCACCGTCAGCTGCGCCAAGCTCATGAACTCGCCCGTGACGCTGCTCTTCGTGTCCTGGACAAACTTCGCCGTGCTGATGATGATCCTCCAAAGAAATCACCGCAAACCACATACATGATCACGATTCAGCGCTCGCTCTACGAAGATTCTTTCGACTCCACCATCGCCGCCCGCCTTCGGGCCTGGTTCCCCACCCTCCCGTCGGCGCCGTCTGCTACCATTTCCGACTCAGGATGCCTCCAACGATTTCCACCTTTTCATCTACAAGTTCTTAATACGCCTGATGACGATGACCACGACATGCGAAACGCAGCCAACGAGCTCGAGACCATCGCTGAATGCCTGCAGCATTGGGCCTCCGACTGGCTTCCCTCGATTTACCTCGCTCAACCACTTCATGAATGGGACGTCGACGACTGGCATGAATGGTGCGAAACCTTTATTCTTCGTCATCTCCGTCGCGGCGGTCTTCAAGTCCTCTTTCGTGGCCAAACAGATGCTCAACTCCGTCGGCGTGCTGAACGTATTTGCACGCAGGCATGGCAGTCAACCGCGGCATCCAGACTCCAGACCACCGCTGCGTTCAATCTCCCCCGTGCCGCCGAATTACAGCAGAGGTTCGATCGCGCAGCTGCCGAACACCATGCTCGGCGTCGCTGGATCCACGACGCCGACTTCCAGAACAACGACTCGGATTCCACGCCCGTGATCACCGACGACCTCACCAACGCGTGCGCAGACGACAACGACATGACCTCCCTCATCCAGTTACCGTTCAACGTGAAGACCGCGTGGAGCCGCCTCCGCCCGAAGATCGCCGAGCTGCCGCCCTCGCGCTTCTGGCCTGCGATGAAGACGCTACCGGGCGGGTGGGCCACGTCTTACCGCATGCACGTACAGCCTATCCTTCGAGGTTGTGTTCTTGGCTGCAACCCAAAGTTTCACCCCGACTCTTTCAGCCACTATTTGGTCTGCAAGCGCTTGTGGCACCACGCTGCACTGCCTCGTGGACGACTTCATAGATGCGTACTTGCCAGGCTTGGCCTGCACGACACCAATTTCGACCCGAACGGGGCCGATGACGACAAGATTGACCACGTGCTCATCCGTCTCGCCGTGGTCTACAGGTTTTACCACTCGATCAAGATCGACGGCAGCGGCGACAACGCGTACCACATCCACAAGAACTACATGCAGGCCTCTCGCCTCGCCCTGAGGCTGGGCCCGAGCGCGCACGGCGGTGCGCGCTCATTATAGATCGACGCGCCTCTCCCAGGGGTTCGTTCGCTCCTCCTCCTCCTCCTCGTCCTCCTCCTCCACTTCCTCCTCCTCCTCCTCCTCCTCCTCCTCTCCACTCTTCTCCCCCTCCTCCTCTTCTCCCTCCTCCTCCGCCTCCGCCTCCTCCTCTCCTCCACTTCCTCCTCCTCCTCCTCCACCACTTCGCAGATCTCGCGCGGCAGACAGTTTCTCGAACGAGCGCTAGAAAGGCAGCCCAGCATTTGTTGTGGTGAAGGATTGGCTTGAGGAACTGGATTTACCGTTTTCCAGAGGACGCATTCGGCTATACAGCCGGACCGAGGTATAAGATCGAGGTTGGTTCGGGGAGGGTGCCCTAATGTGTTTCGTGTTTGTTGGACGTTGTTGTGCATCCTGGGGAGAGTACCCTTGGATGTTCTGTGTGTTTTGGCTGGCGGACGGAGGTTCCAGGGACACTCTTCCGTTCTAGGTTCGGCTTTATTTCAAAAATGGGTATTTTTGTCTGATGTTGCCCTGCTGGCGCGCATTACTTCAGGAGGCCCCCAGCCCGAGGCTCGGCTTCCGGACGCGGGGCACCTCACCGACGGCATCTGCCCAGGGTGCCGGGGTCGCGCGCGAAAGCAGCCTCCACCGATGTCTGCCTTGTTCGGCCAAGGCATATATCGATTCAGATCAGATTCCTCGATCCGGCATCTTTTCGACATGGCTGCCCGTCCCAAGCACGTTCGTGGTGCCTCCTGGACTCGTGGTATTGCCCCTCTCGCGGCTGCTGTCACATCGCTCCCACCTCCCCGAGATGTGCATCAGTCTTGGGGCCTGTTGGACTGGGGCCATCGGGTTCGTGGAGGCAGTTTCGGTTCGGGCGGCTCTGTGGGTAGGCTATCGACTTGAGGCCCCGATGTTGTGGACCTGGCTGTGGCTCGGTGGCAGGAGGCCAGTGCTTAGGCTTCCGAGTTTCGGTATGATGCTGCCCTCTTGGGTACCCTTCCTGCTGAGACCCATTCAAGTACCTGGGCGGAGCTCTTTGCCTTGATCATGTTACTTTCCCATGCCGGCGGAAGTGTTGAGGCCTGCTCTGATTATTTACCCTTGGTTCGGAGGCTCCGAAAGGAGATGTCCTACATTGCCCAGGTCATCCCCCTGTTGGACTTGTGGGTTCAGGTCTGGGACCTCGTGGTCTCGCGAAGGTCGTGAAGAGCTCCTGTGGACCAGTGCGCGCTCATCGGCGGCTTCTCGTGATCCGTGGGGCACTTCTGAAGCCGACGTTTTTTTCCTGAACTGTTGTACGCATTCGTTGCTGGGAAGGCCGCCGCCCGAAAAGGGATCCCCCAGGAGCAAGCTGCAGTGCTCCAGGAGGTCGACGCGATGACCGAGAAAGGCCTCGCAGCGCCTGCTCGATGTTGACCGAGAAGTGGCTCTGACCTGCAAGCGCCTCGTGGCGGACAGGGGGGCGTCTTCCTTACCCCCAACGCCCTGCTGTCTCACGCCACTCGGAAGCGGCGTCTCGAGGCTGTAGGTCAGTTCGAATTCCCCGTTCCTCCAGAAACCCGACGCTTGTTGATTTGTGTTTTAAAAGTGTTGCCTCAAAGGTTTTTCCCCCCCTCCAAAATTTATACTGGCGAAGGACCCAACCATATGCAGCTGTGAGCACCGCTATTGTGAACATCTTCTTCGGTGGCGAGCCCTGCGGGGCCACGAACCGTGTGAGGGGGGTGCCGACATGTGCGGCCGGGTACACGACACGAACGGAAGACGGTCGGCTTGAGTATGAAAGCTTGAGCGTGGGTGAGTCTGAGCGCGAGAGAGTCTGATTATGAATGAGTCTGCGTGCGATTGATTCAATTTGCATGACTGCGAGCATGGATACGCCTAGTGTAAATGTACGCGAATGTGAATGGTTGGGGTCTGCCTGACTCTGAGAACTCGCGACGCTGAACGTAGCCTCCGCAGGGAGCTTCCCCAGGAACCCCGACGGCAGCGCCCGCGCGCCGCGACGCCCATGTCGGCACGCTCCACACGAGGATCGCGCCCGCTTCCTCCCCTTCTTTCCTATTTGCCCGCGCACTCCAAAGTCCAAGGCTGCGGGCGCAGCGCAACGCGGAGCCCTCGCGACGCGCGCAGGTCACCCCGAAGGGGTCACAGTGACGCGCGCGGTTCGTCCGCTGTGCGGGGCAGACAGTGCTTGCTGGCTAACTGATAGCGCGCATGGCTCTGGCCGCTGGAAAAGCGGTGAAGGGCGGGCCAGGCGCTGGGCAGAGCGCAGCGCGGAGTTTGCGCGACGCGCGCTGATCGCCCCCAACGGGTCCCAGCGACACGCGCGAGTCGTCCGCGGCGCGAGGCCAAACAGTCGGACAGCCAAGAGAAGGCGCCGCTGGGGCGGGCCGCTCCTCAGGTCAGGCCTCGCGGATAAACTCGGTGAAGCCGAGCTCCCTGGCGAGGGCCGTCGCCTCCCTCCTGCACCACTTCGTGCGCGCCGCAAACTGCTCCAGCTGCTTACGCAAGCCCTCCGGCGGCCCGGCCAGGAAGAACTCGATGCGCGGCGCCCGCATGAGCAGGAGGTCCTCGTGGCGCGTGGCGCGCGAGAGCAGCACGTAGAACTCCAGCCACCAGTCGTCGTCCTCCTTCTTGCCGTTCCCGACCTCGTGGCGACCGCAGTCCAGGATCACGCCTGGGCGACGTCGGCCGAGGGAGCAGTGCGCCGGGCAGCCGACGGCCCAGGGCGAGAGTCCACAGGACCGTCAAAAAACGACTCAGGATGAAAAGGCCGGTCCGGGGGAAAGGGTCGGAACTTCCGGGGGCCGCGCCGAGCGCTGGTCCTGCCTTTCCGGAGGGGGGAGGAGGGGGGGAGGAGGGGGCCCGGACCTCCGACGTCGCGAAAGAATCACGACAAAGGTTTTCGCAGTTTTCGGCCTCCGGAGGCCTTCGGAGGGCCCCAGGAGCGTAACAAAAAAACGACTCAGGATGAAAAGCCGGTCCCGGGGAAAGAGTCGGGACTTCCGGGGGCCGCGTATCGAACAAATCATGACATCGGATGTCTGGGGAGGTGGAGCGGCAGCAGCAGGAGAGGAGGCTCTCAGTGGTTCTTGGGAACGACAGGGCTGTTTTTGTTCCTTTCGATTTGCTGTTTTTTTTTTCAGAATTGGGTGTGGGTCACGCTACGGGCGGCGGCACTGGGGCCTTCGGTGGAGCTCCCTATGGGGCCACGAAACGTGTGAGGGGTGTGCCGAATTGGGTGTGCGTGACGCATGCGGACGGCGGCACTGGGGCCTTCGGTGGAGCTCCCTCTGGGGCCACGAAACGTGTGAGGGGTGTGCCGAATTGGGTGTGCGTGACGCATGCGGGCGGCGGCACTGGGACCTTCGGTGGAGCTCCCTATGGGGCCACGGAGCGTGTGAGGGGTGTGCCGAAGTGGGTGTGCGTGACGCATGCGGGCGGCGGCAGTGGAGGCTTCGGTGGAGCTCCCTATGGGGCCACGAAGCGTGTGAGGGGTGTGCCGACTTGGGTGTGCGGGACGCATGCGGGCGGGCAGCACTGGGGCCTTCGGTGGGAGCTCCCTATGGGGCCACGAAACGTGTGAGGGTGTGCCGAAGTGAGTGTGCGTGACGCATGCGGTCGAAGGCACTGGGGCCTTCGGTGGAGCCCTCCCTGTGGGGCCACGAAAGGTGTGAGGGGTGTGCCGAATTGGGTGTGCGTGGCGCATTCGGGCGGCGGCACTGGGGCCTTCGGTGGAGCTCCCTATGGGGCCACGAAACGTGTGAGGGGTGTGCCGACTTGGGTGTGCGTGACGCATGCGGGCGGCACTGGGGCCTGCGGTGGAGCTCCCTATGGGGCCACGAAACGTGTGAGAAGTGTGCCGCATTGGGTGTGCGTGACGCGTGGGGGCGGCGGCAGTGGGGCCTTCGGTGGAGCTCCCTATGGGGCTACGAAACGTGTGAGGGGTGTGCCGACTTGGGTGTGCGTGACGCATGCGGGCGGCGGCACTGGGGCCTTCGGTGGAGCTCCTTATGGGGCCACGGAACGTGTAAGGGGTGTGCCGAAGTGGGTGTGCGTGACGCATGCGGGCAGGCGGCGGCACTGGAGGCTTCGGTGGAGCTCCCTATGGGGCCACGAAACGTGTGAGGGGTGTACCGAATTGGGCGTGCGTGACGCATGCGGGCGGCGGCACTGGGGCCTTCGGTGGAGTTCCCTATAGGGCCACGAAACGTGTGAGGGGTGTGCCGAAGTGGGTGCGCGGGGACGCATGGGGGCGGCGGCAGTGGGGCCTTCGGTGGAGCTCCCTATGGGGCCACAAAACGTGTGAGGGGTGTGCCGAACTGGGCGGCGAAAACATGCGGACTGCGCCACTGGGCCTTTCGGTGGAGCTCCCTGTGGGGCCACGAAAAGTATGAGGGGTGTGCCGACATGGGTGTCGATGGTGATGGCGATAACGGCGATGATGATGGCGATGGCGATGATGATGCTGCTGATGATGATGCTGATGGTGATGATGATGATGATAATGACGATGATGATGATACTGATGATGATGATGATGATGATGATGATGATGATGATGATGATGATGATGATGATGATGATGACGATGACGAGGCAGGAAGGAGGAGGGGGAGGAGGAGAGGAGAGGAGAGGAGGACGCGGGGCGACGTCTCTTCAAAACGAGGACCCAACACCACAGGATGGTTGGGAAAAATGTGCTCTCAGAGGCTGACATCGAAAACAACGCGGGGATTGAAGCAATCAGATCGTCGGATTTGTTGGGCCTCCTAGCTTCCCCCTCCTCCCTTTCTTCCTCCCGCTCCTCCCTCCTCCCTCTCCATCCTCTTCCCCTCATTGCTCCTCCTCCCTCCTCCTCATCCGCCTGCTTTTCCTCCTGTCCTCTTCCGCCTCCACCCCAAGTCGCCCAGGTTAGGACCGGGGGGTGGTGAACGCATTTTTCCCTCGGCTCCAGATCACCGCGCAGCGTGGAGTTCATCAGGCCAGCAGGGTCTAGCTGAATCCTCCGCCTTCCTCCTCCTTCCTCCTCCTCCTCCTCCTGAAGCCTCCCCCTCCTCCTCCCTCCTCCTCCTCCTCCCTCCTCCTCCTCCTCCTCCTCCTCCTCCTCCTCCTCCTCCTCCTCCTCCTCCTCCTCCTCCTCCTCCTCCTCCTCCGCCCCCCACCTCCCCTTGCTCCTCCTCCTCCTCCTCCTCCTCCTCCGCCTCCTCCTCCTGCTCCTCCGCTCCTCCGTAGCCATTTTGGCTGAAGATGTCTTTGTCCCCGGGGCAGGAAACGGATACCTCTAGTCCGAGGCTAGTCCCCGTTACAGGCGAACCCAGTCGAGCTGCGCGCTGCTGGGGCCAAGAGTTCTTCCGCTCGCTACCCTCTCTTGACGTGATCACGGGAGTATCACACCCAAGAGACCATGGGATCAGCAGCGGAGATTGCCATTTTATTAGAGCAGATGCAGCGCAACCTCGAAGCTTCCCTGACCAGTCAGATCAGCACGAGTGTGGGAACCGCAGTGGGGGCAGCGCTACTACCTATCAATCGACGCCTCGACCAGCAAGACGACGCCATCAAGAACCTGCAGAGGCAGATGGCCAACCAGTCGATTGCCCCGTCTGCTGCTAGTTCGGCGTCAACCACTGCCTCATCGGGAAGCAAGCGGCGAATGCTCGACGTCGCAGGCACTGTGGGCAGTGACGCCACCAAAGTTTTCATGGGCACCTGGCCGAGACCCGTTCTTGGCAGAGTTATGCAGGACCACTACGACCAGCCCAAAGCCATCTACGCAGAGACCTTGGCGGACGTGACGACGCAGATTCACGAGACTGGGCAAACTTATCTCATCCAGTTCAAGAGTGCTGACCAAGCTAGGCGCTTCCGCCTGCAATATGCGCAGAACGGTTCCAATTGGCTCAACAACCGCGACGGCAAGCACACAGAGATCCGAGCACGTGCCGACCTCCCACCTGATGTTCGGGCACGTGGGAGGATCTCTGCCTCTATCTACCCGCAGATCGAAGCGATGTGCAAGAACTTGGCCAACTGGAGCGCGAATTGCTACATCCGAGTGGACGGCTTCAAGGGCATGCTCTCCCTGACCGACCAGCAGGACACCTGACCGATCACCCAGCTGATCTACAACAACGACGACGACTACCATTTCGAGGCCAATGAGAACGAGGTGCGCCACTGGGGCCTGGACATCACTGCGATCAACGCCATCATCCTCGAAGCGAACAAAATCAGGAAGTCATTTTGACATGTTCTACCACGGGACGAGCGTCAGGGACAGCACGAACTTGTGCACGAAGTCCTGGCCGCCGACGCGGGCATCCCAGAAGTGTCAGTTCCCTTGCCTGCTGCTGGAGAGGGGCTCCAGCATACTGAAGTGACGCCACCCACCCTGAGCCTTTTTCTGTCTGCCTCTCCTCTGCCCGTCTGCTCGTGGAACGCGCAGACTCTGCTCTGTTCGCTTGCCGCCCCTCGCGAGCGCAGCCGTAGCAAGTGTAGCTGTCTCTCCCCCCTCCTCCGTTCACATGATGTTCTATGCATCCAGGAAAGTCACGGTCACCAGGGCGACCTCAATAATACTTTGGAAAAGGATTTCAAGGACATGCACGTGTTCGGCGCCTTTTGCTCTACTGTCAGCGCTGGCGGTATCCTCATTTTTGTCCGCAAAGCTCTCTCCCAGTGCTTCACCGCTCACACGTTCGAGATTCTCCACGAAGGCAGAGTTGCTATCCTTACGCTGCAAGGCCCGAAGGGCAACCTCCAGCTGGCCAACCTCAATTTCGACCCCGATTTGGACAGAAGGTCACGCACGGCAGATGATGCACTGCATCAGGTCCCACCTCTCCGCCCTCAACTCATGGGCCATTGCGGGTGATTTCAATTTCTTAGTACGTGGTGAAGGTCGTTTTTCGGCTCGCAACGGTGCCGGTCGAGTTGGCCAGGTCCGACTATCTAACCTGTTTGATGAGATTTCCCCGCGGTTTTGTGAAGTTGAGCAGCAGTCATATACTCACCGTCGCGCCACCCGTGACGACACGTCCTACGCTAGATTGGATAGAATATGCACCAACATCCCCGCTGTTGCACTGACGGATTACTGCGTCTCCTCGGACACCTCTTGGGGCATCGCGGCATTCAGCAAACCCTCCGATCACTCCCCCGCGTTCCTCAGTATGAAGCCGTTCAAGCCTTCTGGGAAACCGCCGTCGGTGCCTGTTTGGGTTGCCAAGCGCCCGAAGTTCCTTGTTTTCCTGGACATGAGCATCGAGGACAACCCCCTGGACCCCGACCCCTGCGCGCGAGTGAAAGAAATCAAGGCGCTGATGAGGTGCGCCAGTCACCAAGTTCTTCAGCGCATTGAGGCCAAGGGCGCCTCCTGTCTTGCATCTAAGGCGCACGCCTGTCTACAGCTACTGCGCGCGCACCGTTTGCAAGATGAGCGTAGAGCCAGAAGTGCCTGTCGTGCCTTTCCTCAGCTGCGTCAGTACTTTGATTGTGACATGATGTCATGGGCGCAATGGCTAGAATTTCACGCTATGCTCTCTCAGCTGCATCGCGATATGTATGAGCAGGAGGAGCAGAGGATCCTTGGGGCGCCCGACGTGAATGGCGACGCTCAAGCAACGGCTCTTGCTCGAATTCGTCGCCTCTCTTCTGCCTGGGCTGCCTCGCGGCCGACCCTCAAATTAGCTGGAGTACAGGGCCCAGAAGGCAAAGTTCACACCGACATCGAGGTCTCGCAGAAGCTTTTACGCGATTTCTGGAGTAAGGTTTTCCTGGGCGAACCTGGGGATGAGATATCCGATGCTAACGCATTCATTCAGTATACACAAACTATCGACGGTACACAAGAGCAGTATGTGACACAATCGCATCAACGCCGCGACTGGGTCTTGTCCGAGGATCACTTCGGCCAAGTTCTGATGCGCAAAAAAGATACCGCAGCTGGCACTGATGGTATTCCGTGCGCGGCCTGGAGGGCTGCCAGTCTGCCTGTCGAGCAAGCGCTCTACTCCCGGTACCTCCACCTCCTCTCGGACGAGCCCCTCGATACCGAGTTCAATTACTGCGGGTGCGCCTTTTTGCCCAATGGTGCTGTCACAAAAGGTGGTCAAGAAGAGAGTGACCCGAAGGGTGCCCGGCTCCTCTCTCTCTCTCTCTCTCTCTCTCTCTCTCTCTCTCTCTCTCTCTCTCTCTCTCTCTCTCTCTCTCTCTCTCTCTCTCTCTCTCTCTCTCACTCTTTCTCTCTTTCTCTCTCTCTCTCTCTTTCTTTTTCTCTCTCTTTCTCTCTCTTTCTCTCTCTCTTTCTCTCTCTCTCTCTCTCTTTCTCTCTCTCTTTCCCTCTTTTTTTTTTTCTCTCTCTCTCTCTCTCTCTCTCTCTCTCTCTCTCTCTCTCTCTCTCTCTCTCTCTCTCTCTCTCTCTCTCTCTCTCTCTCTCTCTCTCTCTCTCTCTCTCTCTCTCTCTCCAACACCGACAACAGATTGCCTGCTCCGCTCTTGCCCAGCCCCTCCAAGCTGTCGCTGCCGACGTCGTTGATCCTGTGCAAAAAGGTTCCATTAAGGGCCGCAGCTGAGTCGACAATGTTGTACTTTTTGACGGGCATCTTCTAGGCTGGGCAGGTGCTCTCGGCAAGAAGAATGCTGGGGGATGCCTGTTCGACTTCGCGCAAGCGTTCCCCAGTGTATACCGCCGATGGATTTTCAATGTTTTGGACAGGATGCGCCTGCCGAGCAATATCCGCGGGGCCATCAAAAAAGCTCTACACCAACGTTATCATGTTCATAGGCCCCCCTGGGCCTGGTGCATTTCGTTTCCTTGCTACCCGCGGAATGAAACAAGACAGTCCGTTGTCTTGTGTCCTATTCGCACTCGTGCTTGACCCAGTGCTGCGGCGCATAAAAACATCGCAGTCCCAGATTGAGGTTTGCCCGACGGCGTTCGCCGACGACAAAGCACTGGTATGTTCCAATATGTTGATATATTTCCCAACCATCCTGTGGTGTTGGGTCCTCGTTTTGAAGAGACAGCGCCCCGCGTTCACTCCTCCTCCCGCTGCCCCCTCCCTCCTCCCCCTCTTCCCTGCGTTTCACCCACCCAGTGCAACGTTTCGTAGCCCCATAGGAGCTCCACCGAAGGCCCCAGTGCCCGCGCCCGCATGCGTCACCCACACCCATTTCGGCACACCCCTCACACGTTTCGCGGCTCCATCGGGAGCTCCACCGAAGGCCCCAGTGCCCGCGCCCGCATGCGTCAGCCACACCCATTTCGGCACACCCCTCACACGTTTCGCGGCTCCATAGGGAGCTCCACCGAAGGCCCCAGTGCCCGCGCCCGCATGCGTCAGCCACACCCATTTCGGCACACCCCTCACACGTTCGTGGCTCCATAGGGAGCTCCACCGAAGGCCCCAGTGCCCGCGCCCGCATGCCCACCCATTTCGGCACACCCCTCACACGTTTCGTGGCCCCATAGGGAGCTTGCGTCACCCACACCCATTTCGGCACACCCCTCACACGTTTCGTGGCTCCATAGGGAGCTCCACCGAAGGCCCCAGTGCCCGCGCCCGCATGCGTCACCCACACCCATTTCGGCACACCCCTCACACGTTTCGTGGCTCCATAGGGAGCTCCACCCGAAGGCACACCAGTACGCCGCCCGCATGCGTCACCCACACCCATTTCGGCACACCCCTCACACGTTTCGTGGCTCCATAGGGAGCTCCACCGAAGGCCCCAGTGCCCGCGCCCGCATGCGTCAGCCACACCCATTTCGGCACACCCCTCACACGCTTCGTGGCTCCATAGGGAGCTCCACCGAAGGCCCCAGTGCCCGCGGCCGCATGCGTCCCCCACACCCATTTCGGCACACCCCTCACACGTTTCGTGGCTCCATAGGGAGCTCCACCGAAGGCCCCAGTGCCCGCGGCCGCATGCGTCCCCCACACCATTTCGGCACACCCCTCACACGTTTCGTGGCTCCATAGGGAGCTCCACCGAAGGCCCCAGTGCCCGCGCCCGCATGCGTCCCCCACACCCATTTCGGCACACCCCTCACACGTTTCGTGGCTCCATAGGGAGCTCCACCGAAGGCCCCAGTGCCCGCGCCGCATGCGTCCCCCACACCCATTTCGGCACACCCCTCACACGTTTCGTGGCCCCATAGGGAGCTCCACCGAAGGCCCCAGTGCCCGCGCCGCATGCGTCAGCCACACCCATTTCGGCACGCCCCTCACGCGTTTCGTGGCCCCATAGGGAGCTCCGCCGAAGGTCCCAGTGGGTGTGCCCGCATGCGTCCCGCACACCCATTTCGGCACACCCCTCACACGTTTCGTGGCCCCATAGAGAGCTCCACCGAAGGCCCCAGTGGGTGTGCCCGCATGCGTCCCGCACACCCATTTCGGCACGCCCCTCGTGCGTTTCGTGGCCCCGTAGGGGGCTCCACCGAGAAGATATTCACAATTGCAGTTTTCACAACTGCATATGGTTGCGTCCTTCGCCAGGATAATTTCCTACTGTGCTCTGCCTGCTTGTACGCTCTGGATATTTCAGTGGCCTTGTCCTGAACATAAATAAGTGCATCCGGTTGATGATTAACCACCAGAACAAAAACGACATCATAATTAGCCTGGCGAAGAACCCAACCATATGCAGTTGTCAGTACCGCAGCTGCGGGTTTCATCTTCAATGGAACTCCACATAGGATTACGGAACGTGTGAGGGGTGTGCCGAGATGGGTGCCACTGGGGCATTCGGCGAAGCTCCCGATGGGGACATGAAACACGCGCGGGGCGTGCCGACATGGGTGGCGGAAACGCATGTGCGGGCCGCCACTGGGGCCTCCAGTGGAGCTCCCTATGGGTCCCCGAAACATGATGCTGATGCGGGGGGGGGGGCGGGATGGGTGGCGGAGACGCATGTAAGCGCCGCTACTGGGGCCTTCGGTGGAGCTCCCTATGGGGCCACGAAGCGCGTGAGGGGTGTACTGGGATGTGTGGCGGGGACGCATGTGAGCGCCGCCACTGGGGCCTTCGGTGCAGCTCTGTATGGGGCCACGAAACGTGTGAGGGGTGTGCCGAATTGGGTGCGGGTGGTGACGCATGCGGGCGGCAGCACTGGGGCCTTCGGTGGAGCTCCCTATGGGGCCACGAAACCTGTTGTTGTGAGGGGCGTGCCGGGATGGGTGGCGGGGGCGCATGTGAGCGCGGCCGCTGGGGCCTTCGGTGGAGCTCCCTATGGGGCCACGAAACGTGTGAGGGGTGTGCCGAATTGGGTGGGTGTGGGTGACGCATGTGAGCGCCGCCACTGGGGCCTCCGGTGGATGATGGGGCCACGAAACCTGTCAGGGATGTGCCGAAATGGGTGTGCGGGACGCATGCGCATGTGAGCGCCGCCACTGGGGCCTTCGGTGGAGCTCCCTATGGGGCCACGAAACGTGTGAGGGGTGTGCCGAAATGGGTGTGGGTGACGCATGCGGGCGCGGGCACTGGGGCCTTCGGTGGAGCTCCCTATGGAGCCACGAAACGTGTGAGGGGTGTGCCGAAATGGGTGTGGGTGACGCATGTGGGCGCGGGCACTGGGGCCTTCGGTGGAGCTCCCTATGGAGCCACGAAACGTGTGAGGGGTGTGCCGAAATGGGTGTGGCTGACGCATGCGGGCGGCAGCACTGGGGCCTTCGGCGGAGCTTCTACTATGGGGCCACGAAACGTGTGAGGGGTGTGCCGAATTGTGTGTGGGTGACGCATGCAGGCGGCAGCACTGGGGCCTTCGGCGGAGCTCCTATGGGGCCACGAAACGTGTGAGGGGTGTGCCGAAATGGGTGTGGGTGACGCATGCGGGCGCGGGCACTGGGGCCTTCGGTGGAGCTCCCTATGGAGCCACGAAACGTGTGAGGGGTGTGCCGAAATGGGTGTGGGTGACGCATGCGGGCGCGGGCACTGGGGCCTTCGGTGGAGCTCCCTATGGAGCCACGAAACGTGTGAGGGGTGTGCCGAAATGGGTGTGGGTGACGCATGCGGGCGCGGGCACTGGGGCCTTCGGTGGAGCTCCCTATGGAGCCACGAAACGTGTGAGGGGTGTGCCGAAATGGGTGTGGGTGACGCATGCGGGCGCGGCACTGGGGCCTTCGGTGGAGCTCCCTATGGAGCCACGAAACGTGTGAGGGGTGTGCCGAAATGGGTGTGGGTGACGCATGCGGGCGCGGGCACTGGGGCCTTCGGTGGAGCTCCCTACGGAGCCACGAAACGTGTGAGGGGTGTGCCGAAATGGGTGTGGGTGACGCATGCGGGCGCGGGCACTGGGGCCTTCGGTGGAGCTCCCTATGGAGCCACGAAGCGGTGTACTGGGTGGGTGAAGAGGAGAGGAGAGGAGGGGAGGAGAGGAGGAGAGGAGAGGAGGCGGAGGAGGAGAGGAGGAGGAAGGAGACGCGGGGCACCGTCTCTTCAAAACGAGGACCCAACACCACAGGATGGTTGGGAAAAATGTTCCAGGACGTTCAGGTCAACATTGCCAAATTTAAGATCCAGAAGAGCGCTGTGTACCTAGGAGTCACTGTAGGCCACGATGCTTCACAGGATGCTTTGCGAGCACTCACCCTCGAGCTTTTGTCTCGGACTCAGGAAGTCAAAAAGCTCGGACAGAGTCTTACGCAGAGCGTCGTGGCCTACAATATCTACGCTGCCCCTGTGTGAAGTCACGTTGCTCAGTTTCAGCCTTTCCCGAAGTTCTGCCAGGCCCAGGAACGCGAGTGCCACCGAGGTCTCGTTCGTGCTCCTCGTCATGCTTTCCCGCCAGCTGTCTTTTTCAACATGCAGTCGCTCGGCCTTGGCAAAAATATCATTCGACTATCGACCGTGTCCTGCGCAGCCATGGTTCGAGCTGCAGCACAGAGTGCAGCTTTCCACGAGATGCGTGTTTGGTTGCAGAATTTGATTGAGTCTGACGACGCCCCGATCACAGCCAGATGTGTACACCCTCTCTTCTCCGACTCTGTCCTATACAACATGATGAAGCAGTATCAGATCACCTCCAGCCTCCCTAACTACACCACTTACGTTCTCCCTGGAGGTCTCCAGCGTGCGCTCACGAAGGTCATTAACAGTCAACTACCAGTCCTACATGTCGAAGAACTTATCGGTGCTAGAGTACGCTATTGGGATACGTATGTTACTCGTCCTCATCTTGATCTGATTCAATGCCGCCTCCTCCTCGTCTCTAAATATTTGCATCATTTTTGTGCTACGGCTGCGATTCGCACTATATTCAATGCTTGGCCCATTAGTAGGCGTTTCCGACAGGCCACCTCATACTGTCACTTCGGCTGTCAAAATCTTGCCGGTGATCAGATTAACCATTATGTTGTTTGCCCCTTCCTCCGCCCTCTTCTGCTCGCCCATCTCCCGTTGCCCCCATCCTGGGGGACCGATGCCACGAGTATCATTCTGCCGTGTTTTTGGGAAGCCAGGTCCGATGAAGAGATTCTTGGCCATGCTGTCGCTATTGGTGTTATTTACTCTGCCTTCAATGCCTCTCGGGCAAAATGTCTGCACTGCCCGAGGAGAACCGTACAGCACGCTCACGCTCGGCTCCGTGCAATTGTTAGGCGATTCATCTGCTCCTCAGGTAATCGCGAAAGCCACCCTGAGTGGCAGCGGACTTCTCTTGCCCCTCGACGGGCTCTTGCTTCGTCTCTTGCTCTTGGCCGCCTGCCTCGTCCTCTTTGGGTGTGGTGCTCCTCCTCCTCCGCCCCCTCTTCCTCCTCCTCCTCCTCCTCCTCCTCATCCTCCTCCTCCCGCTCCTCCTCCTCCTCCTCCTCCTCCTCCTCATCCTCCTCAGGCCTCTCCCTCCTTCCCCTCCTCCTCTTCCTCCTCCTCCTCCTCAGGCCTCCTCCTCATGCCTCCCCCCAAAGAGGCAGCGCACGGAGGAGGGCGGACGCAGCTCGCCCCCGCGCCCCCCGGCAGGCGCCGGCGGGGCGATGCAGCGTGCGACGGGCTCCGAGCGGCCACAGGCGCCGCCGCTCCCGCGGCCTGCGGAGAAGGAGGAGGAGGAGGAGGAGGTGAAGGAGGAAAAGGAGGAGGAGGAGGAGGAAGAATGAAGAGGAGGAGGAGGAGGAGGAGGAGGAGGAGGAGGAGGAGGAGGAGGAGGAGGAGGGGGAGGAGAGGAGGAAGAGGGAGGAGGAGGGAGGAGAAGGAGGAGGGGGGGGAGGAGGAGGGAGGAGAAGGAGGAGGGGGGGGGGGGGGAAGGGAGCAGGAGGAGCAGTGGGAGGAGCAGGAGGAGGAGGAGGTGAGGAGTAGGAAAAGGGGGAGGAATAGTGAAGGGAGCGGGTGAGGAGGTAGGTGAGGATAGGGAGGATGTGGATGAGGAGAAGCAGCAGGGGGAGGAGGAGGAGGAGGAAGAGGAGGAGAAGCAGCATGAAGAGGAGGAGGGGGGGGAGGAGGCTTAGAATCCCCTTCTGGGGCGGGAGAAGGGGGCAGCGGAACGGTGAAGGTTCGCAGGGGTCAAGTGCGGCCTGTCAGGTGAGTCCGCCTCGTTCTCTCGTTCTTCCTGCATCCGCTTTGCGTTGAGTTTGATCCCGGGGTGGTCAAGCAGAATAACATACTGGCAGGGTGATGAGGATACTTTGGCTCAAGCCATTTGGCTCAAGCCATTTTGGCTCAAGACCACATGTCCAGCTGAAGCTTCTCTTACATTCCGCTCTAACATTCACTCACTGTTACTACGCAGATTTTCATTATTTCTGGGTGCTCGTGTCTTTCGCAACCTACGTCAAGATGCCGGCCGAAAAGCATCATATGGGTACCCCGGTAAAGAGTGCACTCAAACAGGCGAGGACGGGGAGCAGCCCGACACAAGAGCCTCAGCCAATGGCACAAGATCCTGGAGCACTGGCACTACGCCAACAACAATTCCAAGATTACATGCAGGCTGCAGCGGACCAGCCCCTGACCGCTAAGGGCCTTGAGACGATCCTGAACCACCACCTGGATCCCATCAAACACGACATACAATCTATTAAAGCACATGGTGCATCACAAAAAGATCTGAAAGACGCTTTAAACCCGATCAAGACCGAAATCGACGACTTGACCAGACGGGCTGGCCTTTTGGAGTCGAATTACTCTTCCCGGCCGGCTTCGGCAAGGTCTGCATCCGCAGCGTCCGTGGATACCGATACGCAGGCGAAGCTTTCAGAACTTGAGCGTGAAGTTGCCCTTCTCCGGCAGTCTGGTAAGGCGGCGACGTACGGCAATTCAGACTCCGACACCATCGTGTTTGGGAACTTGGATGACTTGGGATCGCTAGCAGAGGCAGAGATATTCATGAAGCAAGAGCTCGACAAGCTGAGGGTGCCGGCGCCGGCCGAAATCTACATGAAGGGAGGGGTCTTCAGCGGCGTCCTGTTTGCGAAGATGAGCAGTGACGCAGACACGGAGACGACGTTGAGCACGTTGCGCAAATCCCCGATTTCCCATAATACCAAAAGGATCTGGGCACACAGGGATAAGCCAGCCAACATTCGGATCCCAATTCGATTTCTATTTGGTCTCAAACGGCTTTTGATGCAATGGGGTTTCAAAAAGATCCAGGTCAACGATGCGACGCTCTCCATGCAGGCGGGGGGCGACGATATCCTATCAGTTTGCTCGGTCCGTGGTGCGTTGCAGATCACGTGGCACAGTCCGGAATGGGAGAACTGGGCAGACCTCCACAATGACGCGGAATTCAAGAAGCTCCGCGAGTCTTGCGAGGACGCCCTGAGCCGCGCCACAGACAAGGGGAAAGGGAGCGGGAAGAGTGCGGGGAAGTGACGGGGCCCGGAGGGCGAGGACACAGTTTCACCTGATGATTTTTCAGCGCCGTCGGCATGCCCACACCCACGTTCAGCCTCTGGTGCACAAAGCCGGCACATCACAGTTGCTACGTGGAATGTTACCGGCCTGACCGATGAGAAGCTTTACACGCTTTGCCAAGCAATGCGTGCTTGGAGTATTGATTTTCTCTGCCTTCAGGAGACATGGACTTCGAAAACAGAATATTATACAAGTAGCGGCTACCGTGTTATTTTGTCGGGCTCGGAGAACGCAGACGACGAGACCAAATCTAAGTCAGGAGTGGGATTCATCATAGCACCTCGCGCGGCTTCTTGCATATGTGGTTTTTTGCAGTACTCCGACCGCCTCGCGTGCTTGAAAATCCGTGGGGCCAAAGGCAAGCACGCGCTCTTCACGGGCTACGCCCCGCACAACCTCCGACCATTGCCAGAAAGATTACATTTTTATCTTGAGCTGGAAAAGGTTGTCAAAAGTGTATCTGTGAACGGACTCAAATTTATCTGTGGAGATTTTAACGCACGGCTTGGTCAGCAACGACGTGGTGAAGAGCACGTGATTGGATCGCATACGTTCGGATCCGAAGCAATGTACAAAGTGGAGTGTCCGAACCGCGATCTCTTGATGGAGTTCTGCACAGTGCAGCAGTACAGCATCAGCAACACGTTTCACAACGTTCCAGAAGAGCAACTGGTTACCTACATGGAGCCGGGCACCCAGCCCAGTGACGACATCCAGTCGAACAAATTCGCCTTGCTTGATTTGTTTCTCGTGCCGAGCGCGAATGCCGACCGAGTGCTGTCTGTTGCGAGCCGGCGCGAAGTAGCATTGGCTACACGGCGCTTCTTGGTACGCTGCGAGCTCGACATCAGCATAGACGTATCTCAACCACGCCGACAGAATAGAGGAAAACAACGAAGCAGTTTGCAGAGCCCTGGCACGAGACAGCAATTTGTTACGGTATTTTTGGACAATTTGCACCAAACCCAGGACGCCACAGATGTAGTCGAGGACACGTGGAAAGACATCTCAAGAGCAATGGGGGCTGCCGCCGAGAGCTTACCAGATGAACCACCCAAGCCCAGGCGACCTTGGATCAGCGACCGGACCGTGCAGCTTATCAAAGAAAGATCGCAAGCCAGAGTCGATGGGAAAGCCATGGTCGAGAAGGAAAAGCACAAGGCCGTGCGGAAGGCAGCGCGGCAGGATAAGGCGCAGTGGCTGGAGGACTCCGCGGCGACGGGGGCCTGGAAAGATATTCGGAACATCCGGAAGCCACAATTAGCTAGGCAGGGCCGGCTGCGGAATTTGCGAGGAGAGCTGGTGTGCAGTGAAGACCGGGCGGACACCATGGCAACGTACCTCGAGAAGATACAATGGGGCGTGCGACCAGCCACTGTAACTGACGAACCGGCTCTTGGAGACACGCTGCCAGTCAAGCTGACCAATTTCACGGAGGACGAAGTCAAAGCTTGTTTGCGGAAGTTGCACGATGGCAAAGCTCCTGGGCCAGACGACACGCCGCCAGAATATTGGGAGGTACTCGCGGACAGCTCCGAAGCCCTGCAGCGCATCACGGATTTCGCTAACCATTGCTGGCAAGACAGGAAAGTACCGCAGGAATGGCGCAAAGCGCGGGTAACAACTATACACAAGAAAGGAAGAACAGACGATTGCGCAAACTACCGGCCAATCAGCTTGCTTGTTATTGGATATAAAGTTTTTGCATCATTACTGCACCGGCGCCTGGTGGATGCAGGGGCGGAGCCCAGGTTGACGGGGTCTCAATTCGGTTTCAGATCAAAGCACGGGACACAAGAAGCTATTTTCACACTCCGTAGGCGCATCGATTTGGAGCTTGGAACATCGAGGGGTAATTTGTTTGCATTGGCCTTGGATTGGAAAAAGGCGTTTGACTCCATCAACCCTTCAGCTATGCTGCGAGGCCTCCGACGCTTCGGCTTGCCAGAGCACGTGGTGGAAGTCATAAACGCAATATACACAGATCGGCTTTTCGAGGCACGAGATTGCGGAATGACTTCGTCGTCGAGGCCACAGCTGTCCGGGATATCGCAAGGATGCCCCTTGTCACCGTTCCTGTTCGTCATGACAATGACAGTAATAATCGAAGACGCTGCCGCGCAACTTCCCGAAGAGCACCGCAAATTATGGGAACGAGGGTCATTATCAGTCTTGCTGTGCGCGGACGACACTCTGATTTTGGGAAGGACCAAAGAGGGTGTAGAACAACTACTTGCCGCTGTACAAAATGCTGGAAGATGTTATGGTATGGAGTTGCACCCTGACAAGTTCCAACTACTCCAAGTCAGATGCGTTCAGAACATTCAAGACACACAAGGTGTGATCATACCGGCCCAGGAAGACATGATTTATTTGGGCGCTTTGATTTCTGGGGCGGGGGGCGCGAGCAAAGAACTCTCCAGGCGTATTGGCGCAGCCCGGGCGGATTTCGACAAGCTTTCTGTAATATGGCGACATTCAAATCTTAGCCGCCGTCGAAAAATCGAGGTTTACAAGGCGGTGGTCCTTAGCAAGTTGACGTGCGGATTATCAACATTGTGGTTGAATGCCGCCGGCAGGAGACGTCTGGACGGTTTTCATTGCCGGTGCCTCCGCGCGATCTGGGGGATCGCGCCAGCTTATATTTCAAGAGTGAGCAATGCAACTGTCTTGGACACGACCGGGCAATCCCTCCTATCAGAGACTGTAGCTCGACAGCAGCTCCTCTTGCTAGGTAAAGCCGCCAGGTCACCGGAAGGGAGCCCCCTAAGAGAGGTCACCTTCTGCCCTGGATCTTTCCGGCCAGCTTCAGACAGGTATGTAAAGAAAGTTGGCAGGCCGCGCGCGGACTGGATGTCCCAGGTGCTACGCGTCGCTTGCAAAGCGGCAGGCGGCATAGCCAATTTGACCCCACTCCTGACCAGCGAAGTTTCTTGGCGGCACTTTGTCCGCACAGCTAAGCTGTCAACATGGCGCAACGTAGCCCGACTGTATTATTTAATCTGCAATTTTTCCCATCCAGTGTCCTACGCACCTCCGGGTGTATGACTTCTTGCTTGCTTGCTTGCTTGCTTGATGAGGATACTGATGCTGATGCTGGTGATGCTGCTGATGATGATGGTGGTCATGCTATCAATGATGCCGATGATGGGGATGAGGACGATGTTGATTGTGATGATGATGGTGATGATGATGATATTGATGTTGATCCTGATGATGATGCTGATAATGATGATGCGAATGATGATGGTGATGCTATTGACGCTGATGGTGAGGATTACGGCGACGGGTATGCTGATTATGATTGCGATGTTGATGATGATGTTGGTGGTGGCGAAGATGACGATGATGCGCGATGGTGGTGCTGTTGATGATGCTGATGATGATGATGATGATGATGATGGTGATGATGATGATATGATGATGCTGCTGTTGATGGTGTCGATGACGATGCTGGTGATGACATTGATGATCCTGATGATGGCAATGGCGACTATGAATATGATGACGATTATGCTGATGATGAAGATGATGATGCGGTTTGCGATGCCAATGGTGATATTGATGCTGATAATGGTGGTGATGATGATATGAGATTGTTGATGATGATTATGATGATGATGATGACGTTGATGCTGATGCTGATGATTGTGGCGACGACGGCACGATGATGATGACTATACCGAGTCTGACGATGATGTTGCTGATCATTGTGGGGTGATGATGTTGATGATGTTGGTGTTGATGATGCTGATGCTGATGATGATGCATATGGCAATGACGAGGGTGATAACGACGATGATAATGCTGCTGATGATGCTGATAATGCTGCTGATGATGACGACGACGATGATGACGGTGGTGGTGGTGATGATGATGATGATGAAGATCATGATGTTGCTGATGATGCTGATGATGCTGCTGATGAAGATGATGATGACGACGTGACGACGACGATAATGATGATTGTGGTGGTGATGATGACGATGATGATGACGATGCTGGTGCTGACTATGATAATGCTGATGCTGACGATGATGACGATGATGATGATGATGATGCTGATGATGCTGATAACGATGATAATGCTGATGACGATGATGAGGATGATGAGGAGGAGGAGAAGCAGTAGGGGGTGGTGGAGGCGGCGGAGGAGGAGAGGAGGGGGAGGAGAGGAGGAGGAAGAGGAGGAGGAGGCGGAGGAGGAGGAAGAGGAGGAGGAGAAGGAGGAGGAGGAGGAGGAGGAGGAGGGGGCCTGTTCGCCGTGGGAGTTGGATGGGCGAGAGTGGGGGAGGACGAACGGGAGGGAGGGCGATGATGAGGAGGACGGGTACAAGGAAGAGGAAATGGTGAGGAGGTGGAGAGGACGATGGCGTGGCGATGACAGTGGTGCTATGATGGCAGTAAGGATGATGAAGAGTAGCGGCAAGCGTAGGGTATTGATGGTGGTGATTATCATGATGCTGATGGCGGGGAGGGGGATGAGAAGGAGGAGGAATGTCTGGGACAGGAACGGAGGCATTACTAACGCGACTTGGGATGCACGGAGAACATGAGGAGGGAGGAGGAGGATGAGGAGGAGGAAGTGGAGGAACCCCCTCCCCCCCACACATCATCCCCTTCTTTACTCCGTCCATACCTGGCTCCTTCCTCTTCCTCTCCACCACCCTCGCATCGTTTCGCACCTCCGCCTTCCATTTCCTCTTCGTTACCATCTCATCCCCCTGTGTCTTTCACCTCCACCTCCTCTTCCGCCCCCTCCGCCTTTGACCACCACCTCCTCTCCTCCCCACGTTCCTTTTAAATCCTGCTCATCCCCGTCCGCCCATTTCCGTCTCCACCTTGTGATTTTCAAATTCAGGAGTCAGGAGCGTCGGATTGGGCTAGCAGGCCGAGGAGAAATCCGTTCCAGAGCGTTCCGGAACCCTCTCAGAGCGTTTTGGCACGCTTTGAGGAGGCCGCGGCGCCCGAGACATCCTCCAGAGCCATGGGGGTCTCAGAGATTCTCTATGTATCCTCACGCGAATTTATCCTCGTCCTGGCTTCGTCTTAGAGCGAGGAGGCCGAGGAGCGAGGAGGTTGAGGAGCAACGAAGGAGCGCGGTCCCCGCCCAAGAGGTGCTACTCCCTCCTCCGCCGGACACTGGCGCCGACCAAACATGGACCGCGCGCGGGGGTGGCGCCGCGGCCAGGAGGAAAGAGGAGGAGGAGAAGGCGGAGGAGGGGGAGAGAGAGGAGGAGGAGGAGGAGGAGGAGGAGGAGGAGGAGGAGGAGGAGGAGGAGGAGGAGGAGGAGGAGGAGGAACGAGGGGGAGGGGGAGGGGGAGGAGGAGGAGGAGGAGGAGGAGGAGGAGGAGCAGGAGGAGGAGGAGGAGGAGGAGGAGGAGGAGGAGGAGGAGGATAGAGAGGAGGAGGAGGAGGAGGAGGAGGAGGAGGAGGAGGAGGAGGAGGAGGAGGAGGAGGAGGGGGTAGGGGAGGGGAAACGAGGGGAAGGGGAGGAGAGGGAGGGGAGGAGGGAGGAGGAGGGAGGAGGAGGAGGAGGAGGAGGAGGGGAAGGAGGGGGAGAGGGGGAGGAGGAGGAGGAGGAGGAGGAGGAGGAGGAGGAGGAGGAGGAGGAGCAGGAGCAGGAGGAGGAGGAGGACGGAGAGGGGGAGGAGGGAAAGGGGGAGGCGGAGGTGCATCGCCCGCCACCGAGGGCCGCATGGCTAAAGTTCAGCCCCGCGGCGGGCGTCCGAGCGCCGCGCGCTCCGCCGCACGGGCACGTCGAGCTCGGCCGCCCAGCCACAAACGC